>JANQAP020000172.1:3053174-3083482 GCA_026874005.2 Erythroxylum coriaceum
AGCTCCTTGCTTCTGAAGCTTATCATATCTCCTTTCCCTCCTCTCTGGAATTCTCAGAGGCATTTGTGCAAACTCAGGTACAGGAGACTCTCTACTGGATCCTACAGACTTATGTCAGCTGACTCTCCAACTTGATCTCCTATAGCAGGTGACCTATAACAAAAATAGTTGTGATTACTATCCGAATCTCTCACTCAATATCATGTCTAAATGTTCTTCTACATCCCTATGGATGCCAAACTATGCTCTGATACTAAAATTGTAACACCTCACTATCATAGAATATACACCCGAACATCCATAGGACATTCAAGTACACATCCTATAACAATGGCATGTTAGAGCAAACACTATCACTTATATGGCATCATATAGAATAACACAATACTTAAAATGCTTAACTCCTCACTTCATTCATTAACAAAACTTACATTGTAGTAGTATTTTCATTTAAACAGATATTTACATCATCAAGTATCTAAGAGTTTACTACTCTTTATACAAAAGATCTACATGAAATGAGAACTACATATACACAATCTATAACTCCTCAGATGTTAGTTGGTTGACCTTTGAGCCATTCTTTAGTCCAAAATCAACAGTACTAATTTGTCTTAGAAACTATTTCTCCTCTCTCGTACCTAAAAAGTCACGTTATAATTTTTGATGAGTTTTACGAACTCAGTGAGTGAGCCACATTGATGTGCTCGCTCATGGCAAATACACAAATATCTCACATCCATCCAAATTCACAACATTTCTTATCTCAATAAGACATATTGAATGTCACACATTTCACATACTCTTTCAGAACATGCAAATTCCAATCAATCACTTTATCAAAAATTACACAAATATGGCATATCACATTATCATCGCAATTTCAGAAATGGATTCATGATCATATAATTCATAATCCTAAATGTACAAATGCAGATGCATATGAAACTCCACATTTGTTATTATTTGTTGTGAAAGAGCACCTTTCAGATACAGATATAGATATTGTCTTGTACCTATTGTGGGCACCAGGCTCATTAATCACGGGCCCAGGTTCTACATGTAGATTACAGATTTTTAAGCTTAAAGCTCTTTTAAACTAGTTACTCCGGTCACAACACCTTTATCTAATCATCCATATTAATGTGATGCATCAAATCATAAAATATACTAACAATATCATTTATTCATAATGCACAGACAGAATATCATGTTCATCGGATCTCAGCCAAGCATTCATCTTTCGTTGAGTATACAGATATTTTTCAGAATTTAGATGCAAACAGAACACTTCGATTACATTCCCAAATATCAATCTCCTCGGACTATTAATGTCCGGAATTATCACAATCATAATCAGATCATTAACAGTTCAATAATTGGGAATTAAACAGAGATAAGTCAATCCTAGGAATAATATCTAGGTTACTCACAGTATGCTCCAATTTACGATATTGCCTGGATGGTCTGGCAATGTCTTGTTAATGGCGTTTGACTTGAGCTTCTAAATACACATACATTGTACACATTACCAAAGTGATCAAACAAATACATATTCAATTAAGCATATATATATGTGCTAAGTCCAATGCATGCTCAATGAATTTTCTCGGGTATGTTTTCCTTAATTACAATTGTAATCATTCAAACATTGTCATTTGGATATGTCTTGTTTTCACTTAGGTTTACTCCTTAATTAACTTGATTATCTTAAGTTCATCAATCAATCATTCAACCAACTTATTCAACATCCAATTAGGTTCATTTCTAACCCTAATGCTTCATAGGAAAGTATCCTTTCATTAGTTGTTTCAAACATCAGTTAAAATGCAACATTTCACTCTTTGTACTAGCCCACGATCTTGTTGGTCCTTGCCACAATCGTGACAGAACCACATACAACAGGTCACGATTGCTCACTGATGGCCACGATTATGACAGAACCAAAATAATCAGGCCACGATCATGCCCAGTATGTTTTCTTCCAATTCTCCACAAATTTCTTATACATTGAAACATCTTTTACACATCCAATTTTCCATAATTCATGCTCATTATGCAACCTCATTAAGGTTTGAATTATACTCCAATTCCAGCTAAAAATTATGGCCTTTCATGCATCAAAAATCAAACCATACAATATCATACCTTATCATGAATATAGTCCTAATTCCTTCTCAATTCAATAACACTATATTCACATCTTTCTTTGGCATAAATTCACCATTTTAATACATCAAATCCAGACCTAATTCAACCTATAATTACATGGTTTTCATACTCCGAGAACAAGCATAAAAGCTTCCTAGTTCATGCAACATTTCTCTAGCACATATCATCACTAATATCTCATTCATTTCATTCCAAGTCAAGCATCATTCTCATACTACTAAGCATGCCATAAAGATCAAATAACTACTTACTTATGGGGATTCAAATTCAGCACAAAACTCCATATTAGACCAAGCCTCCATGTAAGAAAAATCAACACAAACTCAAGATGATAACGAACTAGTTTCAGCAACAAGATGAAGGTAGCAATAGGCTGGTTTTCTTGGCTATTTTGTGAAGGGTTAACATGTATATTTCATGTAACAATTTGACTAGGGTTTAACCAAAATTTAGAGAGAAGTTGGATGCAGTTTTGGTGGTGAACCATGAAGAAAGCAGCAGAAACTTTGCTATTGGGATTTGCCTCATCAACATGCTAGGTGTCAACATTAAACCAAGACATTTGTTTCATGGCATGCCTCCCTTATGTCTACTTAATAAGTTGCCACTAATCTCCTTAAGATGCTGTCATCAGTCACCAATTAATTAGTCCATATGTCTCCTAATCATTGATCCACTTGTCACACAATAATTGGTCCATTTGTCAATTAATTACTAGCCCATTTGTCACTCATTTAACTATGTCAAATGTCACATAATTATAGACTTAGTAACCCTAATTTTTCATGTATCAAATTATCTAACCACTTGGAATTTTTCCTAATCCAATTGCACATATTAATTCATCAATTTCCCAATTAATCACAATTACTTCCAAATCACTAATTAAGATCCAATTAAATCACAATTCATGACATAACAATTCACAATTCACATCATAGTCATTTTAAAATATTTCATACCCGGGGACATGTCAATTGAGTGCATGTACTAACTTTGTAATATGTATAACAATTTGTAATTCATGTGTGTATGCTATGAAAATGAAATGCATTTTCTTAAATTCTCAATACTATCACTCATTTACAATGATCTAGGGTTGAACCCTATATTTGTTCCTGAGACTGGATATTACAAGTGGTTAGTATTGTATGACAGATAAATAAGGATTTGCAACAACTGGAAAATTGAGGTTGATGGATTCAAATCCTATCAGTTGATGAGAAAACTATAGAATGTTAAGAAAGTAATAAAATATTTCACTAAAGAAATCAAATTGAACTCAGGTATAAACCTACAAATTGCTAAGGAAAGGTTGAGGAAACCTCAACTAGATTGTTATACATGCCCTCATGATCAAAGGATGAAAGCTCAAGAAGCCTCATGCCTAAAGGATTACAATTTTGCACTGAGCTTGCACAACTCCATCTTGAGGCAGAAGGCTATAGTAAGTTGGTTGAAAGAAGGTTATTTAACTAAATATTGGCTCGAAGGAATAAAAACAAAATCACAATGCTTTATGATAAAAGGGGCCAAAGGAGTACTAATTAGGAGAAAATAGAGAACATTGCTATATAATATTTCAAGGAGCTTGTAAGACTCTCAACTCAGGAAGAGAACATTAGTGAAGAGGTCTCTTAAGTAGTTAAAGAAAAAATTAGTCAACAGGTGAATGAATCATCAATCAGCCTTATTTAAACTCAAGAAATAAAAACACTTAGTTTAGTCTAAATTCATCTAAAGCTCCTGGCCTTGATGGATTTACTGCTCCTTTTTTCTATAAAACATGGAGTATTATTGAAGAACCAGTAGTGAAACTAGTGCAGGAATTCTTCTCCTCTTCCAAATTGCTAAAGGAGACAATTAGTACTTATATATGCATAATCCCCAATACTTAAAACCCCTCAAGCATGAAGGGCTTTCGTCCTATCTCATGCTACAACACAATATAAAAGCTAATTTCAAAGATCCTTGCCAACAGACTCAGGGGATCCCTAAAATCTTTAATAAATCTATCTCAAGGAGTTTTTATGCAAGTTAGATCTATAGGAGACAATGCCATGCTAGTTCAGAAGTTAATGAAGGATTACACTACCAAAAGAGCTATAAAGAGCTATACACTCAATGTTGACCTTTTCAAAGCCTTTGACACAATTAAATGGGACTTCATCATCAAATGCCTTCAAACTTTTCATTTTCCTGTTTATTTTATCCATTGGATCAAAGAATGCCTCACTTAAGTCAATTTTAGCAATCCTAATCAATGGTAATCCTACCAAATTCTTTAAAATTCATAACAAAATTAGGAATAGGAACCCTCTCTCCTCTACCTATTCTTTATAACTATTAAAGTCTTTTAAAGGCTACTATCAACTTTCACTGATGGAAAATCCAAATTCAGGAATCATCACCAATACAATTGAAGTTAAATCATTTAGAATTTGCTAATATTCTTATATTGTTTTGTAGAGCTGATGCTTATTCACTTACACTTATGATGAGAATACTGAAGGAGTTCACCAAATTGTTAGGGCTGAAGGCAAATTTTGATAAAAGTTGTATCTACATCTCCTCAGACATTCATAATAAAGTAGAAATTAGTAGTTTAACAAGGCTAGATATGCAATCTTCCCCTTTCAAATACTTAGGAGTACCCATCACAACTAATATGCCAAAGTATGTTAATTGCTTACCTTTATTAGAGAAGTACAAAGCTAGAATAAATTCACACAAGTCTATCAATTACTGGTACATTATAGTTAATTTCTTCAGTTGTGAGGAATATCCACACACGTTAGAGTGCCCATTTGGTTATGCCTAAAAAAATGGTTAAAGAGATAGAAAGATGCATTTAGGACAAGGAAACTTTATCGTCAAATTGGATTAATGAATACTACTTAAAGAGATCAAGTTTATCTATGGATTTAGCAGCAGATAGGCAATGAAGAGTCAACCTAGTTTTGGATTGACAACTGGAATGAAATTAGCCCCCTTTATAAGAGAAATGAATTGCAAGTTCTAACCATTAGGGTTCTAATCATAGCAAAAGTAAGCAACATCATCCAAAATAGGGTGTTAAGCTACAATTATAAAGGGGCTGATAGATTGTTAAGTTGTTTATCAAACTACCAACCTAATGGTGAAGAGGACAAGCCTATCTAGATTAGCAATAGCACCCTGGAATTCAGCAATATTTCTAATTACAGGCTCATCAGAATTACTTATCCCAAGGTTCCCTATTATGAATTTATTTAGAAGAATGCACTATCCCCTCGGGTAGCAAATGTTAGCTAGCTAACTATAAAGAATAAACTGAAAATAAAAAGCAAGTGGTATGGAATCGCAGATAGCTTTTATCCTATATGTCTTCTGTGTAAAGATTAGATTGAAACATTACCTCCCTCATTCTTTCAGTGCATTTTTTCTCCAGTGATTTGGATTCGAATCTAAAACACAATGCAGATTTACTGCTCATAGAAGGAATGGATAAATATATTCTAGTGGCCCATCAGAATGAATACCTCAATGAAGAAAGATGGGATCATCCTAAAAACTGCACTATGTTATACCATATCCTCAATCTGGAGGGAAAGGAACAATAGGTTATATAAAGGAATTGAGAAAGAAGATCAAATGCTAAGAGACTCAATTGTTAAATGGATAAGAGAAATACCAGTAACATATGATACTCAATCCAAAATCAACCAATGAATGAAGATACTCTTGAATGTATAGAGCTAGCCAGTTGTAACTTAGGTTGAAACCTATGTCCTACTAAAGTCAATATGACTTAAGAGTTAAACTTGTATACCTTGTCATTGTATTTCTTTTAATCTCTACTTGAGTTAATAAAATTTATTCATCTTTTAAAAAAAACTTCGCAAACCTCTTATAAAAAGCTAACTAAACTATGAAAACTTCTCTTTTTATTTATAGATTTTAGTGAGGCCACTATTGACTAACTTTAACCTCTTCCTTATCCACCTTTATCATGTTTGGACATAATAAATATAATAAAACTACTTTATACATGCAAAAGTAACATTTATTTAGTTTATCATAAAATTTTCTTGTCTTAAGACATTCACAAAAAGAAATTTACATGCACAATATGCCTAGATGATGTCATATAATATATCAAAATATCATCAAAGTAAAGAACCATGAAGTTTCTAATAAAAGCATTTAAAATATGGTTCATTAACTTCATAAACATAGTAGGTATGCATCATTAACCACTCATATAAACCATATTTTTTAAAGGTAGTTTTCTACTCATTTCATTCTTTCGTCATAATTTGATGATATTCACTTTTCAAAAATATTTTTGTAAGTGAATAAGAACAATTCATCTAATTTAAGAATGAGATAACAATTTTTTACCATTTTTTTATTTGACAACTAAGCAACCAAGACATATCCATTATGACTTATCCTCCTTGGGAAGAAGCAAGATTGGAACACTAAATGGACTCATGCCCTCTCTTATATGCTCTTTTAATAAAATCTCCTTAGTCTCCCCTAAATTAGTTATATAGTCTAGTCGATTAGGAATGGTTATCCTATTTATAATATTAATTTGTTGTTTTATTTCCCTTATTAGTGGCAAACCACAATTAACATCATTGGGGAATACATCTTAGAAATCCTTCAAATGTTAATATTGTTAGTGTTAAAATAAGATTCTTTATACATGATTACAACATAGCTTGATTATAATAGAAAATTCTCTTAATGTCATTCTCTAGCATAAAATCTTACTCACTCAATTGCTTTTCGCTTAACACGCTTTTCTTCTTTTCCCTTAATTTTTTCTTTTTTTATTTCTCATTCTCATTTTTTTGCTGACTCTTCTTTTTAAAAACTCTCTCCTCTTTTGTGATATCAAATAGAGAAGTTTATTTGGCAATTTCCAATTTTATTAAAATTGAGTTCAGTTTGGATGTAAAGAGACAGAAATAGAATGAGTTTTTTTCTTCATTTTGCTCGGTCAGCACATTAGAAACGGAGACGTGCAAAGGTTTCTTCGGGCCGGATAGAGATTGACCCTCGAATGCAAAGGCAAAAGGGAAGCTGCAATCAATAGGAATTTCCTAGCCTCCCTTTCCGGCTAACCTAGCCTCCTTCATCTCTCGGGATCAACAAGGGATAGTATAGGAATATTCACCTATTATCCATCAACTACGCCTTTCACAATGGAGGATAAGCTTCATCGTCGAGAGGGAAACAACCCGATGATTCCTAATTCATGATTTGGCATGTAACTAGCTACAATTTATGAACAGCTCGATTTCACTGTTCGTGCTCCTTGTTCCTCAGCATTGCCTTGTTCTGATTATCTCCTTCTATTTCCTTACACTACAATCTGCACTCCATCTGTTTCTTTCTTCTTTACCTCATTTGCTGACCTTGTCTTTGCTTTTTCCTTCTCTTGTCTTCATCTATTGCACTAATAATCTTGACTCCTTTCTTCATCTCAAATCCTTCATCTTTGCTTTCCTATTACCTCATCTGTTTATGATTTCTCAGGAAACTCTCTTCCTTAAGTGGTTGTTTCTTCAGCTCACTTTGGTTCCATCTGATTCTTTCTTTTGTCCAATGGCTAAAACTTCCAAAGTTTCTCCACCAACAAAAACTACTCTTTTGAACGCGACTGGGCTGTCCTTTAATTCTATCCATCCTATCTAATATTTAAAAATAATTAAAGTTCCGTATTTAATGTGCACTTAGCTTAAAAAAGAACAAAAGGGCGAACATAGATACTTATCATTCATTAATATGAGGTTTCACTTAGCTTAAAAAAGAACAAGTCCAAATGTTGTATAAATTCTAAAAATGCATATATCAATAAATATTGAAAATTATAACTTGTTTTAATTATGATGATTTTAAAAGTCTGTTATATACTATACTTGCTTAACCATCTAACTTTACTCCTCTATATTCCGCTCTTTTTTTTTAGTTTAAATTAATGTAATAAGGTCAATAAATCTAGACTTTGACACAATACAGTAGACATGCTGAAAAACATTCCTGGTGAAATTTCACATTTACATACAATTATAATTTTGGGACACGGGAATCTTCCCCCACTTGCCCTAAGCTAGATCGGATACCCGCTCTACGCCCCTAAACGAACAACTTCCACCGAATGGAAAGTTAGCTCTCTTGCAGGATAGATACTTAAGAAGTGATTAAATGAACAGAGAATGCAGATAATCAACGACTAATTTTGCCTGGGCACGATTACTACAATCAGCTCCTTGAATGGCTGTTCCATAACATGTTACAATCATGTGAAAGTGGCTGTACCTTTCAAATTGTCACATTTCACCAGTTTGTATGCACATCCATATCTCAAATACAACACAAACAGCTCCTTCCCCCATCTGCAGACAAATGCCGCTTCCATAAATCTCTACGATGCACCACAAACTTGACATACAGAATGGTGGGTCTGCCCCTGCCAACTCAATGCCATATATTTTGTTCATAACGTTGAATATTTGTTTGAAATATGGGATATATGATGCCAAAGCAAGTCAATAGATTGAATTTCAAATGTCTACGTTGCAGGCCGACACTATTGTTCTCTGAAGTCCTTGGTTTCTGACAGTTGCTGTGTCCTGCACAAGGTGGAAGAGAGTAAGCTATTTGATTTTAAGCGATTATTGTTGTTGTTCAACGATATATTATGGAGCACAGATGGATAGATATTTATAGGATCAACAGAAAAGACATTACCTAACACTTTGAAGGTAGACGAACAGAATCTTGATTCCCATTTTTCACTTTTTGAATAAATATATCCAAACTTGTGGCATCAGTTCAAAAATGTATCATAAAGTGCTTGCCTCTTAAAATATTCAAGGTTTCAAGCAGCAGGGCAGAAATTGCCAACCAATTTGTGGATTTTTACGGAAGTAGAAATTCACTAGATCAGGGCAATGACTTGCTAAAAGTAGGAAAGTATTTGTTTTGCGCATCAGCATCTCAAGATTTAAGCTATCTATAGTGAACTGGCTATCTTCAAAATCCTGCATTCGGAAATGAAAATCACCATTGCATCTATGACAAGCATATTACACATATTAGCAACAGAAGTGTCGTCTCATGTATCATAGTCTTCATTAACTCAGGACTTTGGCTACCTTGCTGTACTTAATCCAATGTTTTACTTGTAAGAAATAGATTTCTAAGTGAGCACCTATTATAATTCAAGGTTTTACAAAGGAAAAACTCACTGATCCACAAGAACACTAAAATTTTAGAAAATTGCATTTCTATAAAGCTTCCTATGGCTAATTAATGTATATGACAGCCTGATATAATTTCAAGAAATAATTATGGCCATAGACCTATTTCTACTACGTAGGAAGCAGAAAACTGATCAATAACACATTTGTTCTGCCTACTATATAAAGTGTTTCATTTCCATTAGTTCATCTACAAGCTCATTCAAGCAAAGACACCAGCAGAAGATGTTTCAATACGGAACAAAAGCTTACAAAACACTCAAAAGCTTCAGTAGAAAGGAAAACAGGACTAGTTTCTAGTAGCCAAGGAGGCCTAACAATTGAGTAAGTTTGTTCCCTTATTAAAATCTGTTAAAGAAAGAAGTTCTTGTCCTTAATTTGGAAGGTAAGAAAACATGAAGCAACTAAAGTTTAACTTCATATGATTAGAATGCAAATCAAGGATCAAAGTTCAATTCAACTGTAAGTATGCTGCAATCAGGAATTTGAAAGAAGAATAAAATTCAAGTATATTAATCAAAATCAAAGAGTTAAAGAAGGCCAACAAAAATCAAAAGGGAACATTCAACTTGAAGAAGAAGATACACTTGGAAAGTTGTGATTCACTAAAGTAAGTGTTCTAGAGTCGAGAGTAAAGTGACTTTGATATGGTGAGTCTTTGGACTTCAAGGTGACCTAGGATCGAGGAGAAAGGTAGTGTTTTGCTACAAGAAGAGAACCTCAAAACCGGATATCCACCATTTTGAGGTTAACTACAAAAGGTGCCTATGAACTTGCGCAGGTGGTTAGCTGTCTGTCAAAGAATCTAAACAGCAACATTCACTTATGAAACTGTCAAATCCAATTTTGATACCAATGGCTACATGAAGCCTTGAGGATATAGAATGTCTTGTTGAGAAGAATAAACAATTGAGGTGAATTGGGTAAAATTGTAAAGGATGTGATAGGTCAAGTGCTTGATAATGAAAAATCTTGTATGGATACTCACAAAACGTTTTGAGCGTTAGTTCTTGCAAGAACAGTGTTGAATTAAAGCTATTTTAGGTTGTAAGTTTATGTTCATCTCATTGAAATTTGTTCTTGGTGAGTCGTGTGTAAAAAGTAAACTGACTGAAAGAGAATATCGACTTCTCACTAACCTTGAAGAAGAGGTCACATTGTTGATTCAGTACCTTTAAAAGCTTGGGAATTGAAGCATGCCTTTCTAAGGACTGAAACCACTATAAATTTGTTATTATATCTAGTAAGCTTACTCATTTACTATTGTTTTTACTTTATTAATTGAATTGAATTGATTGAACTAACTCCAACTTGCATCAACCTAGGAGACATTTGTATTTAAGCTTATCAAGTATTCAATAAATTGCCTTAATTCTCTGTGCCTAGTCTGAAGCCCTGTATTTAATCAATCTCAAAAAAAGATAAAAGTCACATACAAGTGCATCCGTATTGGCTCAAACATGTCATGTGGCTGAACCAGTATTAAGATAGAGAGACATGTGGAACCTAATCAAGTCCTTACATCTTAAAAAAACAACACATTTTAGTATCCAAGAAAGTCATAAGCCTCACTCACTTCCAATAGATTACTAGTTATCCTTAATATCCAATACTAAACAATGCAATTAACCATTAGCAAAGTCCAAGTTTTTGACCTTCTAAGAATTTCTCTGGTAATGAAGATTTTCTGTAAAATGTAACTGTAAAGTAGAAAAAAGTGAGTAGAATGGCTTTCCGATTCGATTGCACCCACTATTTGTAATAGTGATCGAATAGAAGTCCCTTGTAAGTTTATTACATGGAACATATAATAGGCATTTTAATAGTTGCGAATACTATCCTTGAGTTGGAGCATAATTATGCATACCCAACTTGCTGCAAAGAATACTCTCTTAATGGCCTTTATATATGTCAACTCACTATTATTAATTAAAGGATCATTAACATACACAGAAAGAAATATGCTCCCCATTTTAGATATCAACTATAAAATACCAAGTGATCATTACAAGAATGATTGGGAAAAGCTTAATCATTGTGTCTCAAAGCTTCCTGTTCCACACTAACGCCCATCGCTTCAATTCATAGTAGCAACTTCTCAAGTCTATATTGATGCAAAAGAGCATAAAGTATATAGAAAAAATAAAAGAGATGGTAGGATGAGGAATGGGGATTGAGCCGACATCAAAGATAAAGACTAAAATTTAGATTGTGTTAGGATTCCTTATTAGATAGGAAATAGTAGTAAGTTAAATATGTTATTTTATTTTACATATATTATTTAGTTATTTAGGACTTAGAGAATCTTTATTAGAATAGGATTCAAATTTGTTAGGATCTCTTTCTTATTCGAATATTGGTTCTAAAAACTTCTCTATAAATATGTGTATATTCCGCTCTTCAATGAGAAGCAATCTGAAATTTTTCTACAAATTTGAGTTTTCAACTAAAAGGTGTGATACTTTCTTCTAAGAGTGATTTTTAAACCCTGAAGGTGATTCTTCATTTCTTACTCTTCATTCTTAACCCTAAATTCCACCTATATTAAACTCTAAAATTCTAAACTTCAATTTTCAACAATCAAACTTTAAAATTGTTGAGATATAGATAAGTTGTAAATAGATTAGAAGAATCAGTTTGAAATCCCTTAATTTAAGGGATTTTGGTTAGATAGTCTTCCATATTTAGTTTCCTATTTTTTCTCTTGTAATCTACTATATAATACTATATATTCTCTGTTCAAGATATGAAAAAATATCCCAGAATTCTTTTCCACAAGGTATCATAGCCCTAGGGTTCTTTTTATGGGATTTGTTCTTCGAGCAGCCTTCATTGTTGCATAATCGTAACCTTTTGTTTGGTTCTTTTCTTGTGTATTCCAGCCTTCATCACCGCCATTCCTCCTCGTCTTTCCTTCTCCCATTCCTCCTATTAGGGCAACCTTAATTGCTGCGTTTTTCCTCCTTCACCATGTCAATTTCCCAAACTTCCGTCTCTAACAATCCCAACCCCTCAGAAGAATCCAGTTCTATTCAAAAAATTGGAGATTTGTAAAATATTCGGGCTTCCTATAGTCTTAATGGGAAGAACTACCTCAAATGGTCCCAATTTATCCGCACATACCTCAAGGGCAAAGAGAGGCTTAGTCACCTTCTTGGAATGGGACCAACAAAGGACGACCTGATGTTTGAAGCATGGGATGAGGAGGATTCCATGATAATGTCTTGGCTATGGGATTCCATGGTAACTATGATTAGTGACACGCGCATGTTTTTGGTCACAACAAAGGAAATTTGGGACTACATTCGTCGCACATAGTCAACGGCTCATGATGCTACTCAAGTGTACGAGATCAAAGGTTAAAACTAATGCCACGAAGCAAGGAGAAAAATCTGTCACAGAATATGCAAACCTGCTGCAAAATCTATGGCAAGAACTCGATCATTACCGAGTTTTCGAGATGAAATGCCTTGAGGATGTTGCCATCGTGAAGAACTTCATTGAAACAGACCGTGTCTATGATTTTTTAGCTAGATTGAAACTTGAATTCGATCAGGTTAGGATTCAAATCCTTGGCAAGGAGGACACACCATCTCTAGAAGAGACAATTTCATTGATTCGAGTAGAACAAAGCCAAAGGAGTGTGATGCTTGAACCGCAAACCATGGATGGGTCAGCCTTAGTAGCAAAAACAAATTATTAGGAGAACGAAAGTAGTCATCTGCCTAAACATCCCAGTAGAGAAAACCAGGGGAAGGAGAATAAGGACAATCTCTGGTGCACTCACTACAAGAAACCGAGGCACACAAAAGAAACGTTTTGGGCGCTAAACTGTAAGCCACCAAGTCGAGAGTGGGGAAACCTTGGGGGGTAGCAGAGGTCTCAAGCACATATGATAGAGCAGCCCAAAGCTGAGGAAAATTCGACAACAGTGGGTTCAATAGTGAAGAAATTAAGATGCAGAGAAGCTTATTGGGGTCTCTTGAGAAGCCTTCTAGTGCTTTTTTTTTGGCTCTTTCAGGTAAACCTTCGCTTCCTTTTTGCATGAATGCCTTGGAAAAATTTCATACCAACTCTTAGATAATAGACTTCGGTGCCACAGACCATATAACACCCACATCTTAACTCTTCCACACCTATACCCCATGTCCAAATAACAAAAAGATTGTAGCGGCCAATGGCTCTTTAGCAACTATTGCAGGGTTCGGAGATATACATATCACACCTACCCTTATTCTTAAAAATGTCCTCCATATACCAAAACCGTCAGCTAGCCTTGTCTCCATTCAAAAGCTTACTCATAATTTTAAATGTTATGCTACTTTTTTCCCTTATTGTATTTTTCAGGATCAGGGCTCGGGGAGGAGGATTGGACTTGCTAAGGAAAGAAGAGGTCTTTATCACCTTGAATCACCTCAGAAAGTTAGGAGCAATTTGTCTCTATCATTTCTCAGTTTCTCAAATAAAGATGCCATTTGATTGTATCACCTGCGCCTAGGTCATCCATCTTTTAAAGTTTTAAAGGTCATGTTTCCTCATTTGTTCCAAGGATTAGATATTTCTAAGCTTCATTGTGATATTTGTGAACTGGCAAAACAAACTCGGGTATCTTTTCCTATTAACAATAAAAGAAGTTCTTGTCCTTTTCATTTGATTCATAGTGACACATGGGGTCCCTCTACTACACCTAACGTTTCTGGGCCTAGTTGGTTTGTATCCTTAATTGATGATTACACTCGGGTTACATGGCTCTTTCTTCTTAAACAAAAATTTGACGTTAGCATTGTTATACCTAATTTCCCCTCAATGGTTCAAAACCAATTTGGAGTTAAGATAAAAAGCTTTAGGACAGACAGTGCTAGAGACTACTTCAACTAGATTTTGTCACCCTTCTTTCAATCACAGGGCATTATCCACGAGTCATCATGTGTTAACACACCTTAACAACATGGAGTAGCTGAAAGAAAAAATGGGCACTTACTCAACTCCACCCGAGCCTTACTCTTTCAAGGGAATGTCCCTAAGTCCTATTGGGGGGAGGCCATTCTTACTGTCACATATATGATAAATAGACTTCCCTCATGTGTGGTAGACAACAAAAGTCCCATAGAAATCCTTAATAGTCTCTACCCACACTTCAGAACCTCACATGGCCTCACAGCTAGAGTATTTGGGTGCATTGCCTTTGTTCATATCCAGAGCCAACCTAGAGACAAGCTAGATCCCCGAGCCATCAAATGTGTTTTCCTTGGTTACTCACCCACTCAAAAAGGATACAAGAGTTACAACTCCTCATCTAGAAAATTGTATATCTCTACAGATGTCACCTTCACAGAAGTTACACCTTTTTCTCCAAGTCCTCTCTTCAGGGGAAGATTTCAATGATAGAAGAAAACACTTGTGAGTCCTTTAAACCACTTAAAAACCTTGACCTTCCTCATGTTCTAGCTCGTATTATTGAACTCGAATCCTCTGAGCCCAGTTCTGCTACTAAACCTGTTTCATCTCGTGTCCCAACTAGTGTTACTCAGGTGTATTCAAAGAGAAAGGCCGTTCTAAAACTAACATAGGCCCAAGAATTCAACTAAGACCCTGGGAATGAAATCGTGGAAAGATTTGACTTACTTTTACACACACAATTTGTTGAAACATCCACTGACCCAACAGACAACCAAGCCCTTCCCATTGTTGATAAAAAAAGGTACCAAAGAATGCACTAAACGACCACTCTATCCACTATCTTAGTATGTCTCTCTTAAGCGCCTGTCACCAGCTTGAATGCACTAAACCACCACTCTATCCACTATCTCACTATGTCTCTCTTAAGCGCTTGTCACCAACATTCATTGAGTTTAAACACCATTACTATCCCTAACACTGTTTCTGAGGCATTTTCAAAAAGGGAATGAAGGGATGCTATGAGAGAGGAGATGAGTGCATTGGAAAAGAATAGAACATGGGAGATTGTTGATAAGCTGAAAGGAAAGAACATTGTTGATTGTAAGTGGATTTTCACACCATAATACAAGGCTGATGGATCCCTTGAGAGATATAAAGCAAGATTAGTGGCCAAAAGGTAACTCGGACTTATGGGGTTGAATATTAGGAGACTTTTGCTCCAATTGCGAAAATAAACACTGTGAGAATTCTGTTATCACTAACTGCCCATTTTAATTGGAAACTCTTACAGTATGATATTAAGAATGCATTTCCATGGTGACTTTGATGAAGAAATCTACATGAACATCCCACCAGGATTTGAGGGGGACATAGGTAATAAAGTGTGCAAGATGAGAAAGGCCCTGTATGGGTTAAAACTATCTCCTAAAGCATGGTTTGGGAGATTTGCAAAAATCATGAGGGAGTTAGGGTATAAACAAAGCCAAGGCGACCACATTCTTTTTGTTAGACATTCGACTGCAGGGGTAGTTACTGCTCTTTTAGTCTATGTGGATGACATCACAGTGATGGGAAACAATGAGAAAGAGAAGCATGAATTAAAGCAAAGACTATTAAAAGAGTTTGAGATAAAGAAACTGGGGAAACTAAAGTACCTCCTAGGTATTGAGGTGGCATATCCCACACAAGGGATTTTCATATCTCAACAAAAGTATGTGACTGATTTACTGGCAAAAACAGGGAAGATTTGGTATAGGTCAGTCTCTACCCAATGGATCCAAACCATAAGTTGGGAGAAGCTAAAAAAGAACCAGCTGTTGATAAAAGAATGTACCAAAGACTGGTTGGTAGACTCATATACCTTGCTCACACTCAGCCAAACATAGCATTGTAGGTAAGTGTGATCAGTCAATTCATGCATGATCCAAGAGAACCTCATCTTCAAGCAGCTTACAGGGTGTTACATTACTTGATAGGCAATCCAGGGGAAAGAATTTTGTTCAAGAAAAACAATACTCTTGCTCTGGAAGCTTACACTGACACTGACTATGTAGGTTCCCCAGTGGATAAAAGATCATCTATAGGGTATTGTACTTTTCTTGGAAGTAATTTGGTAACATAGAGGAGCAAGAAGCAGAATGTGGTGGCAAGGTCATTTGCAGAATCAGAATTTAGGGCTATTGCTCAAGGAGGGTGTGAACTACTTTGGCTGAAAATTATTCTAGATGATTTAAGAGTCGAGTGGGACGGTCCTATGAAGCTCTATTGTAACAAGAAGTTAGGCATCAATATTGCTCATAATCCTATACAACATGATAAAGCATACTGAGATTGATAGACATTTCATTAAAGAAAAATTGGAAGAGGGGTTAGTGTGCATGTCTTATGTTCCATCAAAACATCAAGTAGCTGATGCTAACAAAGGGGCTAAACAGTTCGAGTTTCAATGATCTTGTAGTCAAGCTAGGAATGGAAGACATCTATTCCTCAGCTTGAGGGGGAGTGTTAAGATATAGATAAGTTGTAAATAGATTAGAAAATTCAGTTTGAAATCCCTTAATTTAAGGGATTACGGTTAGATAGTCTTCCAGATTTAGTTTCCTATTTTTTCTCTTGTAATCTACTATATAATATTGTATATTCTCTATTCAAGGTATGAAAAAATATCCCAGAATTTTTTTCCGCAAAAATCTATACCAAATTTAAAATTTTAGCATTCCAAGCTAAAATCCAAACCTAAAATTTGATAACTACCAGTTAATACTTCTTTTATTTGTCCTACATTAATATGATATCAGAGCTTAGGTTCACAATGGCGACAAATTGTGGAAGGACATATAGAAAAGTATTCAACAATCTAAAGCAAGATGAAAGACTTCTTAATATTGCAAGAAAATTGGGCATCGATGATCCTCATTCACAAAGTGCCCCAAAAACTAACTTACATGCAACAACTCCCATAAGAAAACATGTTTGAAAAATTTTGGAGAGGTTAGACAACTTTGACATACATTTCCTAAAAGTCAAAACTCCCACAAGAAAAAATTATACTAACCAACAACCTATACTTGATGCTGAACATGGAAATAAGCAAGAAGAAGGGACTAATATTGATCAACAACACGCAACGTACAAGAAAATCTTTGCTGAAAAATCATGTAATGATTTTGATTCCTCAAATTAGTGGATCAATTCAAGTCTTTGAGCACCTACATGTAGAAGGTGCTCAAAGACTTTATGATATAGAGAGTTTGGCAATAGAAGATGATAATGACATGAAGAGTGTGACAGTAGGAGATGCCCAAAGCATTAAAGATGAAGAAAAACATAACGAAGTGGATTATTTGGCAAAACCCTAAAGTTAAAACAATTGAACAAGTTCAAACACTTAAACAACAAGCTAAAACAATAGTGCAATAGGTTGAAAGAATGGGACAAGAAGCTAAATACAATAGAACATGGAGTTGATTAACCAGCAACTACTTGGGGTTCCCGAGCTTGTTGGTTCAAAACTTGATGATATCATTGGTGTTGTTGATGAAGATTGTGTTGTAGTGGCTAATGAAGGAGTAGAATTGAATGAAGATGCACAATTAGTACAACATAAGAATAAAGAAGTTGTGAGTGCACTTGCAAAGTCAAAACTCAGCAATGATAGCAGATTAGTGCATCTGACTACAAGAAGCAGCAATACGTATGTTCTTGATGCCTATGTTGTAAAGAAGCCATATGATTTCGTTATGAAACTATTTGCAAATATATTGGTCAAGACTTATAATGTTGTCCACACTGCTAATGTAATCTTCAAAGAAGTTGTACGTCTCCATGGATTACCTTCCATGGATTACCTTCCATTGTCTTTGATTGTGACGTAAAGTTTGTGAGTTATTTTTAGAGAAATCTATAGAAAAAATTGAACACTAACTTCCATTTTCAAGTTCTTTCTATCCCCAAACTGATGGACAGACAAAGGTGGTGAATAAAAGCTTGGGAGACTTGTTAAGATGTTTGGTAGGAGACAATGTGAAAAATTGGGACCTAATTCTTCCTATGGCAAAATTTGCATACAACAATTCTATAAATAAGTTCACTGGTAAGAACCCTTTCGAGATAGTCTCAAAAGTTTAACCAATAAAGCCTATTGATCTAGTTCCTTTACCACAAACAACAAGAGTTAGTGTTAAAGTTAAAAGTTTTGCATAATACATGAGGGACATCTTTGAAACTATATGACAAAATATAACAACCAGCAACTTGTCTTATAAAGAGCATAACCAACAACTTGTCTTATAAAGAGCATGCTGATCATCATCGTTGATTGGTGGAATTCAATTAAAGAGATATGGTGATGGTTAGGATACGTCCAAAGCGTTTTTCGAAAGGGAAATATAAGAAATTTCATTCACGGAGTGCTGGACCTTATAAAATCATCAAGAGGATAAGTGTCAATGCTTAAGTTTTGAAATTACCAAGTGACATGGGAATTGGACCTATCTTTAATGTTGCTAACTTAACTATTTATCATGGATATGATAATACACAAGCTCCTATTGCAGCTGTAAGAATTACAACCATTCTCTATCTTAAAGAGGAGATAGACGGATAGAGGATGTTCTTGATGAACAAATTGTAGCCACAAAAGATGGAGAATATTGACAATTTCTTATCAAGTGGAAAGGTAGACAGATTTTTGACAGTAGTTGAATTTTAGAATCTATCAGAAATAGCCTATCTACCAGTTAGAGATACGATTGCGTATCACTGGACTTTCCCAGACCCCACATATTAGCGGGACATTCATTAGGTTGTTGTACTTGGATTTTAGAATTTGAATTTCAGAAGTTGAATTCAAACTTATATAATTAGTATTTATCACATTCTATGTCGAGAAAGACTTCAAAAAAGTCAAGGAGAATTAATGCAAAAAACCTTAAAGTATATAGAAGAAATAAAAGAGAAAAAAATTAATCAACAACAAGCTTTAATTTGATGAGATGAGGTTTTGAAATTAAGTTGACATCAAAGACAAAGACCAAAATTTAGATTGTGCTAGAATTACTTATTAGATAGGAAATAATAGTACATTAAATATGTTATTCTATTTTACATATGTTATCCTAGTTGTTTAGGACTTACAGAATTTTTATTAGAGTAGGATTTAAATTTGTTAGTATCCCTTGTTACTAGAATAAGGGTTTTAAAAACTTCTCTATAAATATAAGTATATTCAACTCTTTAAAGAGAAGCAATCTGAAATTTTTTTACAAACTTGAGTTTTCAACTAGAAGATGTGATGTTTTCTTCTAAGAGTGATTCTTGAACTCTAGGCGTGATTCCTAGTTTCCTACTCTTCATTGTTTGTGTTCCTCACTAAATTCCAGCAAGCCTAACCTAAATTCTAACCATCTTAAACCTAAATTTCAGCAATATGAAACCTTGAAATTCTAAGCCTAAATTTTCAGCAATCAAACCTTAAAAACTCATCTATACCAAATTTGAAATTTTAGCGTTCCAAACTGAAATCCAAACCTAAAACTTGATATTTCAACAGCCTACTACCAAATTTATGAGTTTTAACTACTAGTTAATACTTCTATTTATCCTCCATTATACATACTAGCCCAAACTCTCTTTGGACAACAGAGCAACAACTCCTAGTGGTTACTCCAAATAGAACGACTGCCTAAGTGTATCGTATGTCCATGCTAGCAGTTAATAGTAACAATCTGTTTAATGATAATTGTCATAATCGATTTTGTAAGTTCTAATGTTTTACCTATTTATTCCACGGATGCTCTTCACATGGGTACAAGCTTTTGTTAAATGTTGATTTGACTTCTTACATGAGGTTGTGGTCAACGTAATCATATGAATAAGCTAGATTGGCTATAATGTGATTTTGCATAGCAAAAAAGAAGCAAAAACTATTAGAAAGTTTACTGTAGAAATA
Source organism: Erythroxylum coriaceum (assembly GCA_026874005.2). Taxonomy (NCBI): domain Eukaryota; kingdom Viridiplantae; phylum Streptophyta; class Magnoliopsida; order Malpighiales; family Erythroxylaceae; genus Erythroxylum; species Erythroxylum coriaceum. Next base: position 3,073,452 of record JANQAP020000172.1, read on the forward strand.
TAGATGAAGGAGAATACAAAATTAGTTTCTTCTTTTCTTAGTCACTAATTTTCCTTAACTGTACAAGAAATTGACATATTTTGTTTTGTCCTTGTTGGTTTAGGTTTAAATTATATCAAGAAATTAAAAAAAATCCTTGTTAAATTAGAATAAATTTCTATTTAAGAAATTAAAATTATTTTATTTACATAGTATCAGGAGGACAAATATATAAATATATATATATATTATTATGCCAAAAGATGCAGTCAATACAGCAAGAACTACACCTGTAACCCAAGTCAATTCACGCGATTTTTTAAAGCCACCAGTGCGATACACACAAAAACATATCGAGAAATAATTGGATTTGGTTAGACAATGTGTGGTTGGTAAACAAGGATCGGTTTTTTAGGAATATATCGTCAAGACTCAAGAAAGAAGTGTTTCCACGACTCTACCACCCAGTGAATTCTGTTCCACTTAATCCTCCTATTTCATGGCTACATATCTTTCAGGCTAAGGAATGGGAAACCTTTCTCTTATTACGTGAATCCAATTTTCATTTCATCTGGAAAAAGCCATCTTTTTCTCAACAATGCCTTTGTCATTTGATCCAATAGCGTTCCGTTAGATAGGAACAATGAGAAAAAGGAGAGAATGTTCAAGTTATGAATATATGGAGGTGTGACACTTTCTCATCTAAAAATGATTCTTCAATTGTAAGAGTGATTTCTAGACACTAGATATGAAACTTAACTATATATAAATCATAGATGTAATTTTATGAATTGCTAGTGTAAAGCTAGTAAATCTTAATGTAACATATTTTTAAGCATTTTCTTTGATGATATTAATAAAGAGATAATTAAATCAATTATATTTTTCTTGGTTTTCATATTATTATTATCTTCTTAGATATTGTTTTTACTCAAACTTTCAATAAGTTTAGAAGCCATCCTCTATCGATCCTATATCAATTTGGCAACACAGAAAATGGGTATGTAGGAGAATGTTCAACTACAAAGCACAGACGAATTGGTTTGGCCAATTTTTGGAAAACTAGAGACCTTTGACACTCAATTTCAAAGTTGTACAAATCATAATGCAGAGAACGTAAATGACTGTTAACTTTAACTTATGAAGATAGGAACCATTATAACAACATAATTGAAGTTAATGGGGGACAAGCAATTCATACAAGCTAGGGTGCAAGGAAACCGATATGATGTGCTAAAGACCATGGATAGCAACTTGTAATCATCTAGGTCAACTCTCATCAAGTTGAGGAGAGAATGGAGAGTAAAATTTAGTTTAGATATTTTCTTGTTCCCTTAATTGCAAAAGGATTGAAGTATTTTTATTTTCTTTTGCCTTACTAGTTAAGGATTCAAGTCTATTAAGAAATCATAAGAATCCTTATTAGAGTAGGATTCAATTGCTCTTCAAGTATTTTAAATTAGAAGATTGAATATTTCAATTATGCGGGAGAGATGTTTGAAGTTACAAATTTATTTCTCTTCAAGTATTTTACATTAGAAGATTGAATGTTCAATTATGGGAGGAGAGATGCTTCAAGTTACGAATTTATAAAAGTGTGATGCTTTTATCGTTTGAGTAATCCATAAATTTTATTAGGTAATTTATAGACACTAGATGTGATGCTAATTCTTTATAGACAGTAAATGTGATTTCTAGGAGTTGCTACTGTGCAAGCTCTTCTTTAAGTTTTCTTCTTGGTTGATATTAATAAAGGTACATTCACATAAATTATTTTTTACTCGGTCTTTTTTAGGCATAAGATGGTGATTCTATTCCAAATTCTATTAAATGTCAAAGTTGTTCTGTTTTCCTTCCACATCAAGAAGGCTATCAAAGTTGGCTCTAGTCTAATTAATCCCCAGTCATTCTCCATATAGGTAGTATCCCCAACTGTAATGCTAAAGTAGGGATAACATGCATCTAATTGGAATTTTGCAAACCTTGGTGAGAAATATATATAGCTCTTCATTAAAAATCGAATCAAAATGCCTAAAATCCATCTGCTCCATATCATTAAAAGCAAATTTGCATAAAGTGCCCTAATTTCACAAAGTTGAACTACACCTAAATCAGAATAAGACCAACTATTGTAGGATGAATAAAAGATATAGCTGAAACTATGCTTTTGGGTTTTGTTAAGCTGCTGGAAAGTCGGATTTCAGGTTTTTAAATTCAGTATAAGTTATTGAAACGTAAGATTTTAATTTTTGGGCTGGAAATTGCTGATTTTAGGAAAGAAAACAACAAACGGTAGGTCTAGAAATCACTCCTAGGTCTAAGCAACATTCTTAGAAAAAAGCATCACATGTAATAGAAAACTCAAAGTTTGTATTGAAAGACTGATTACATATATATAGAAAATTCCTTGGAACCATAATCTTGACTTAATGGAATAGGAAATGTCACTAAATTTCCAAAATAAGAACAGAATCCTATTTAATAAGGATTTTTTATTATTCATTAATAAACTTTAAAGCATAAACTAATAAGGACAAAATAAAGTAGAAATATCTTTTTCTAACAAGGAAAACTAAATTAATAACTCTTCTTTTTCTATTCTGTGTCACCATCTTTAAGTGGTGTGACAGAGTGTCTAGTCTGCAATCCACCTACTAAGGAAGATTTCCGGAAACAAACCAAAATCCCAATTTGGTTATCCAGTTTCAGGTACTAGATGCAATAATTAGTTGGGACTCCAGTTTTACTGTAGAAAGATCGTCAATGCTAGGGTGGAAATTTTATTAACAGTATGCAAAACAGATAAAGCTGGACAAGAAACGCCACAGTACAGTATATAGGAATTTCATTATTAGATTTTTTTTTTACTTTTCTTTTACGTTAATTTAGTCTATGGAAATCAAAATTTTCTTTATTTCAGGCCTCAAATATTTTAGGGTCACTCTCACTGCCATAAATATTTGGCAGTTGGTTTGATTCAGTTAATGGAAATGAGACTTCTCTTGGTCTTTCTTCCTAAGTTCTCCCTAAACCCTACTTTTCTTTTATCCCTCTTTTCCAATGTCTTGGTCTTTCTTATTTCCCTTTCTTGTTCTCTTTCCTTTTCTGCTTCCCTGTACTAAATCATGGATCAAAATCTCCCAAATAAAGAAGAGTTCGATAATTAAATTTACATTATCTACATGCCACAAGAAATTCTTGTCAAACAAAAACCTTCAATGGCCACATGCAGATACATTGCAAATCTTAAATCCAAATATGTTTATGACAATCTTAATTATCATGGATTGATAATACTAAATAGTTTGGTCAAATCCTTTATAGAAAGTTACTGGTGATTACCAGATTGATGTACTGTTAATACCAAGCCCATTGCAGGTAAGTATCATTCCTTTAAATCTGGCAAGATATTCCTGCATAGCAATAATGTACTCCGATTATCATAAACATATACCTGAGAAAATGTTAAAGACCAAAGACATATGTAAGCTTGATTCTGCTATTGCTATGAGAATTTACTCTTACCCGTAAAGTATACTTATCAATCTCATGTATACCAGTTAAATCATAGTCAAAGCGTTTAGCTGGATCACTCAGCACTGCAAGAGAAATTAAAAACGATTAAAAGTGGAAATATGTGCAGAAGTCCATGATACCCACAAACTACAACACACAAAATATCACTTTAATTGCTTCAACTAATGTCAATAAAGAATATGTTAACATGTGTATGCACATCAAACTGATTTATGCAATATGTCTTTAGTCTAGGAGCGACTAAACGAGTTTGTGACATTTCACCTTGAAATTTTCAATTGCTGCAATGTGCATCGAAAATAGTCTGATAGATTTTCCTTATTATCAATTTTTTCCAACAAGAGTACTGAAATAAGTTGAGTATTTAAGGTAATATTAAATATCAAGAAAATTTTCATATTTTGAGAATACTTTTTATGATCTTACTTTATACTGTCTAGTTATCCTTCCAGTAAAATAGTTTCACAACCAAAACATCACTCAAATAGCAATATATCACAAAATATATCTCTCCTATTATTTTTAATTTCTCCTTCTTTACTGCTTAATTTTGTTTTTTTCACAGTACTGAAATAAATAAATCTGCAATCATGATCAAAGCATGCACTTATAACCACCAATCACATGTTAGATAATACATTGCAAAATCAAAGGCGGCCAATCATAACCCTTTTGAAGAAAATATTTTCTTTCACATGACAATTTCACTTTTGGTGTTACTTACAAAAGTTCCCCTACGTAAGCTTTTGTGACAAGTTAACTGATGAAGAAGTCCTTCAAATAGTGAACAATCACATCATATACTTACGCAATTGATGTCCTGGAAGAACTGTAATTCACTTCATAAAAACATAGATATTTGTCCTTGCAATTGTAAGAATTACCTTTGTAAGCTTCATTGATCTCCTGGAATTTTGCAGTGACAGCACTATCGCCTTGGTGTTTGTCAGGGTGCCACTTCTATTAGTAGAATTAAAAGGAAAATAGTAGAAATGAAAATGTCCCAAGTCAGTCTTGCATATATTGAAGCAGTAAACCATGTACGTAAGTAAATATTTTGAAACAGACGAATCACAAACCAGCGCAAGCCTTCGGTAATTCAATCTTATCTTCTCTTCTGTTGCATCATAATCAACTTCCAAAACTTTGTAATAGTCCTACAAAAGAACAAATGTCTTGTGAAAATGGCTCAATGCAAGTGCAGTCAGATATTTATCAGTTAATGTTCTCCACAAACACAAATGTATTCCAACTCATAACAAATTATTATGATCAAATGCTGTGTGAAAATTATAAACTAGCAAAGAAAATTGTACAAGTACATTATTTCATCTTCAAAATTGTACAGCATCCCACACATAGTTACAACCCTGCTCAAAATAAGCATATGAGAAACATTGATATAACAAGTGCAATATTTGTACTAAACCCAACTTGCAAGAATGTGAAGAGCTACTTATCTAAAATATCAAAGCGAAAGAGTTAACTGAGGAAACAAGTTTAGGATGAAAAAGATAAATACTTCAGACGTCTGAAAAACATAATATTGCCAGAATGAAAACCTTGGATGCAATAGCATTTCCAGTCATGAATGTGGAATAACTTTACCTCAAAAGGAATTCCATTTTCATTATTTATAGCATTTGCAAAAAATTACTCTATGTCATAAATTTCCCTTGCATTTAAAAATAAGATATTCATTTTCCTGCTCCAAAAGTACTCGAACCTTAGCAATGACCAACTCAGATTGAATAAGCTAAAACTTCGTATAGGCTCAGCAGCATTGTAATTCCCAGATATTGAATAGCAACAAATTCTCCAACAGAAAGACAACTAGTAATCGAGTAAAGGGAGGTCTAAACTATCAAGAGAAACTTCCAGTTCGTGAAAGCAGTGCTTATGATCTTGCTTCAAAGTGACTGGGTTATTATTCCACGAGCAAAATTTCATAGATTAAAGAGTTAATTAACTAGCACAATCAATACCATAATACTACTACTACTTCTTTGTGAGTAAAATTGAGTAGGTACCAGATATCAATCAAGGCCACACAACTAACACATAAATCAGAGAAAACGGCAGTAACCCCAGAGAAGGGTCAAAATTACTTCACATTCTATCATCCCCCGAGCGTAAGTTCAATTACAACCCAAACTATGCCTGAATCTTTTCCAAAGTTTTTGGAGAGAAAAAGGACAAGGAGAAGGGAAATAAACACATTCATTATAGCTAAATCGGAAGACACGAGAAATCATAATTGGGTTGAAGGATTACGACACTAAGAGAAGGAAACAAATCAAATCGAAATTGATGTAAAGAGTACCTTGGGAGTTGGTTTATGATTGTCTTCCATCTGCAACGGTGATGGGAATATCGCAGAAGGGAGTTTGTGCACACTTCATTTCACAAATAAAAACTCAAGAGGGTGTTGGGCTCCAATATTCTCTTGCTGAAAGAAAATATATATTAGAATGAAATGAAATGAAAATTAAAAAGGAAAAAGAAAAGAGAGGAGAGGGTTTCGGATTTTCACGACAGGGAAGCTAAGAAGAAGAGGAAGAAGAAAAGGAACGAAGGGTTGGAGTTCTTTAAATGGAATTCTAATAAGGTTAAAGGAAGCCCACAAGAGAAAAGAATGTGTTGGTTTTGTTGTCTCTATCTTCCCGCATTGTCAAACGAATCTCGGGTTGTGCTTCTAGTAGTAGTATACTTATGTAGCTCTATATCCCTTGATTACGAGCAATGGGCATATAATGTGTATGCTTTTCAAGGGCAAGCAAAACAAAATAAAGATTCCGAACGCACCATTTCTCGGTGAAACAATATGATGATTTCCTTTTAAACATACTAGCAGAAATAGACTGCGCCATGCGTAGTAATTATCCAAATAAATATGATGCCCACTTAATTTAAAAATAAAAAATCCTATATAAATGAATATATTATAATTTAAAATTAAAAAAATAGAATTGTACGTACAATTTTGTAAAAAGAAAAGGGAAAAATATGAGTTAATTATTTGGAACGAATTAATAAAATAAGTTTGTTTAAATAAGAAATTTTCAAATCCTCGATATAAAAAAATGGATGAATGAACTAAAAAGATAAATAGATGAAATATATGAGTGAATATTGTGAAATTTATATAATAGAAAAGATAAAATAGTTTAGTAAAGTTTTGAGAAAAAGGTGTAAATAAATGTGTTATAATATTTTTAGTACATAAGTTAAAAAATAAAGTTTTAATTTAAAAAAATGTATACAAATATAAGAATATAAGAAGTTATGGCCTAATATGTTATTTTATGATTGACTAAATATGTATAAATAAATATTGTTAATAAAATAAAACAAAATTTGTAAATGTATAGTGTGATGTAGATAAGAATAAATTAATTAATTATAATATTTGATTTAATGTTACCGTGCATTATTAATTGTTAATTATTATTAAGTATTATATACTAATATTAAGTATATATATAGCTCTTCATGGTTGTGATTAATAAGCCACAATTGTGAATTACATATTAATTATTATTATTATTATATTAAGTATATATATAACTCTTCACGGTTGAGACTAATAAATCATAGGCGTGACAATGACAAGTAAGGCATAAAAGAATCGAAGGCGTCAAATGACAAGGACAATGGGATGGAATTTTGTGATCATCCATCACATTCGTCCTTAGTATATATACTTAATAAGATACATGTAGGAAGAGAATATGAGAACAAATAAATAGCATGAGTCGCTACTGTGACTATTTAAGTCAATCGTGACCATAGGAATAATCGTTGAGTGTCCAAATTCAAAAAATCAATCTGAATCAGTGTCTTTCGAGACTATTCTTTTGTTTTTTTCTTGGGTCGTGTGGTCTGTACATGACTAATTTCATTCAAGCAACGCAAAATACAAGTAACGAGCATGGAAACTTCGGTTTTATTGAAAGCTACCTGTATTATTTAAACACGCAATCCATAGAAGAAAGGACTTAGATTTCCGCAAAAACCAAATATATTCAACAATTTATATTAAGATTTAGAGAGACATAAGGTGAGTTGGTAAGGGACTCTCCTGGCTTAAGTGAGGTCGCGGGTTCAAACCTCCCTCATGTATGCAGCCGTTTAAAACTTGGAGCCAGAGCTTTGCCTTTCGCAAGGGACCTACTCGGCTTGAGCGGGGATTAGTCTGGATGTGGATGGCTTAAAGATGCCTTCCCCTAGTTAGGACCCGTCTAGGACACCTCGTGGGCAATCCAAAAAAAAAAGATTTAGAGAGAATTGAATGGAACTACAGTTTTGATTCAAATTCCAAAATCCAAGATTTTGAAACTGATGAAGCAAAAAATACTGGGTTGCGACTTAAAATTAGCTTTTACATATTAACTTATAAATTACGTGACATTTGAAATAACACGGACGTATGGAGTATATGAAAAGACACAAACGTGAAAATCATCACTATGGATTGCTAAGGCTCCTCCTTCCTGAATGCCAGGGATCACCCAATTTATTGATCTACACCTACACAGTAGTGAAAATGATTTCCTTCACCTAAAATTGGCCATAGAATAACTTGAAAGGCTGCGAATGCACACCATCCACAACCAACTCTCCACGACTATTTTTATGAGAGAAATGTTTTATTTGGACTTAAACTTGCGGCTAACGTAATGGTACATAGGGACATTGATCGTTGCAGATGATCAATAAAAAGGACATAAATACTGGGTAGAAAGAGAACAGAATTCTGATTGGATTTTAAATATCATGTCCATATGATGCCAGTGTAAGAGGGTCAGATAGAAGCCGTTGAGCAATTTTAGTAATATCCTCCAATTTAACTTTTCTGCAGCCTTCAGAAAATGCTCCACAGGTTTCCTACGACATAGTGAACAATATTAATAAGAAAAATGTGATAAACGACGCAAATGAGAAACATTAATTGCAGAAAGCAAGCGCATACAATCACCAATACTGTTAGAAATTAATTAATTTGCCTCCTACATCAGAGAAAAAACACAAATAATGACAAGATGCCAGAATGGTCAACAACAAATGTAAAAGAGATTCAGTTTAAGTTGCATATTATTCATTCATAAAGCTGTTGGAGGAATCAGACCTAACGTGCATGCAAACAGAAGAATATGCATTGGAACATACCTCCCACCATATGTCAAGACTTGTCTACCAATATTTTTTAAAGCAATCATCTGAAACAGACAAAAGGTTGATGTAAGGAGATAAGATTAAACACCGTCAATGCCAAAGTAGTTAAGCCTATACTGCTCTGTCTTGATGCTAGTTATTAAAAATACCTAATAAACACTAGGTCCTTATATATAACCTCCTTCCAACATCATTTTAGACCATCCTGTTCGCCTTGCTTTTTCCTTCTATAGTTCTACTTGAATTGGTTCACTTTGCCTCACCAATATATCAACTGGCTATATTGGCTATGACAAATTCATCTAAGCAGTATTCCCTGATCTTCAAGATCAAGGGAGGAACCATACCTTGATATGAATGTAGTCATTCTTTACACAATTTCTCACCACAATTCCTTCCTAGAATTCTCATTTTCTACATACTCCTTCTTTAAAACATGATTCATCCTTGCCAAATTTTTTCATCACACACCAGAGCTTGTGTAATTGCTATTTGATATAATTTTCCTTTTAGATTAACATCAATTTTACTCGCACGAAACTCTAGCTGCAATTCTTATTTTGAACACAAAACTCTCAATAACTCAAAACACTGCCACTGATAATTTTGGGTATATCTCTTGACCAACAACTTAACCAACATAATCCAATTACTTCCTTCCAAGTCACCTTATCTTGAAAACAGAACTATCGAGAACACAAACTCTAACAATGATTATTTTGGGGATACCTCTTGACCAATAACTTAACCAACACAATCCAATTACATTCTTCCATGTTACCTTAACAAAGTCATCTTTTGGTTTCTCTTGACCATAACTCCCACCTACATGATATCATCTTATTATTTCCTGTACTAGTATTAATCCTGGTTTGTTTTCAATTTGTGCCTTTGTCCAACCCATTTTGCCTCTTCTAGGGTTTCTGTGTGGACTCTCCAAATGAACGATCAACAGTCTCCCTCAATTTTTTTCATAAAGTACTCATGTTCCAAGTTCAGAAGTAGATATATAATTTCTTGGCATAATATTTACATTACAAAAACAAAAACCGCACAGATCTTGAAACTTTTACATTATTTCATAGCATTTATCCTTCTTTAGAATCAAATTAGTTTACAAACCATATCGATTTATTCCTAATTTCTCCATCAATGCAAAATTGATATGATCAGCCAATATATTGTTGCAGTCTTGCAAATGATATGAATTATGAATAAGGAAAAAAAATAGCAAAAGCCACATCAGAGAGAAACATAAAACAAAAGATTTCTAATAGCAGAAGTTTTAAGAGAACAGCTTAAGTATTCAGAAACTATTTCCAGCAGTATGACAAAAGATT
>JANQAP020000172.1:3083582-3100335 GCA_026874005.2 Erythroxylum coriaceum
CATATAATGCATGAGCATGAAATGCATTTTTCTAGTTTCTTACTAATCTCTCATAATTACTATTCTAGCCTCAACATAGGTAACGGGATGTTACAACCTTGTGATATTCTTATTATTGATACTAAACAACACAGCAGTAAGATTATCACAATACAATCGAATGGGTCTAGCCACTGAACGAACAACAAACAACTTAGAAATCAAGTTTTTTAGTCAAACCACCTATGAAGCAGCCTCATAGAATACTACAAACTCTAAATGCATTGTTGAGGAAGTCACTAGTGTCTGCTTGACACTTTTCCATGATACTGCATCATCTGCTAACATAAAAAATATAACCTGAAGTGGACTTTCTATCATCATGATACATAGCAAAATCTGAATCTATATACCCCAAGAGGTTTAGATTGTTGACCATTCTATATGTCAACATATAATCCTTGGTTCCCTTTAAGTATTTCAACACTTGCTTAACTTCATTTCAGTGGTCTATACCTGGGTTAGCCAGATACCGACCTAGCAGTTCCACAGCAAACGCAATGTTTGTCCTAGTGCACACTTAGGCATATATTAGGCTACCAACTGCACTAGGATATAGAACATTCCTTATAGCCTCTCTCTCAACTTTATTCTTTCGACATTGTGCCAAAAATAATCTCTCACCATGAGAGATTGGGGCTAACAGATTTTTAGTCAACCATATTAAACCTTTATAACACACTCTCAACGTATACACTCTGTGAGAGGCCTAATGAGTGTTGACTTTTGTCCTGGTGAATCTGCATACCTAGGATAAAAGATGCTTCACTAAGATCCTTAATGTCAAAATGCTTGGTCAAAAGTTGTTTAACCTCATGCAACATGGTCAAGTCATTTGATGCGAGCAATATATCATCCATACACAAAAATAGGAAGATAACTTTGCTCCCCCTGACCTTATAGCACAAGCATCTTTCAACTTTTTTCTCTACGAAGTCGAAAGAGGTCAGAACCTCATCAAACTTTAGGTACCACTGTCTGGAAGCTTGTTTCAAACCGTATATTGATTTTCTCAATTTGCAAACCTTATCAATTGCTTCTTAATCCTGAAATCCTTCAGAATGCTCCATATAGACCTCTTCACAAAGAACGTCATTTAGGAAAGCAATTTTAACATCTATCTGATGTAGCTCCATATTATAATGAGCTACTATCGTCATAATCACTCTGAATAAATTCTTAGAGGATACGGTAGAGAAGGCAACACTAAAGTCAACCAACCGAGCCTTAAATTTCTCAACTTTAACCTGAGTGTCCTTCTTAGTCTTAAACAACCGTTTACAACTGATGAGTTTACAGTGTTGAGGAAAATCAACTAGCTCCTATACCTTGTTATGCTTTATGGATTGCATCTCGTCCTTCATTGCATCCCATCACAAATTCGAATTGGGTCTAAAAATAGCTTCTGAAAAAGTAACTAAATCCACGACATGTCCAATTTCATAGTCTTGTTTACTTAAATAGACTATGTAATTAGCTGAGATAGCAGGTCGTCTCACTTGAGTGGATTTGTGCAATTGCATTAGTTCCTGGACCGTAGAAACCTCTGTTTATATAGGTATAGGTTCTTGTTCCTGCAAAGGCATGGTACTAAGACCTTGATCCATTGGACCTGACTATATGAGTGGCGGATAAGAAATAACTGTAGTATCCATCTTACTATCATCTAAAGGGTGAGAAAACAATATATTCTAGAAACTCAGCTGTTTGTAATTTCACAATTCTAGCCGCCTTCTCTACAGTAAAATTTATAGCCTTTAGAGTAGTTAGGATATCCAACTAAATATCAACAAGTAAAATGAGCCTGTAATTTGCTTTTATAAGGATTATATAAACGCACCTTAGCAGGGCAACCTCATACACGAATGTGTGCAAGGCTAAGCTTCCACCCTTTTCAGATAATTATGTAGGTTAGTCATATTCTGCATTGACTTCATCATGTCCTTTAGGGTACGATTACACCTTTCAGTCACACCATTTTGCTCAAGACTACCTGGTATAGTGAATTGAGTCATTATTCCAACCGATTCCACATATCTGGCAAACGGATCTTTTCCTTGTCCTAAACCACCATGTTTGCCATAATACTCTCCTCTACGGTCAAATTTGACAATCTTAATGGATTTTTTCAATTGGTTCTCAACCTCAATCGTAAAGATCTTGAATTTCTCAAGAATCAGACTTTTCCTTAAGCAAGAACATGTACCCGTAATGGGAATAATCATTAATAACGATCATAAAATATCTAGAATCTCTTAACGTAGTTGTATAGGATCCACTGATATCCGTATGTATGAGGTCTAACAAGTTAGATGCTTGAGTTTACCCCTTTTTTATTTTGTTAACTTGCCTATATAACAATCAACACATGTTTCTCAGATCATCAAAATCTAGAGTTGTAGAACTATTATCTTTAATCGATCTCTCAACCCTAGCTTTGGAAATGTGGCTTAACCTTTTATGCCATAACATTTATAACTCATTCTTTATCAGGGCTCTATTTTTCATAACCTGTTCGGCAAGATATGAAGAAGCATATATCTAATTCGAGGCAAGACATATTCTATATAAAACATATGACAAGAAAGTTGTACCAATATGTTTTACATTAAACGACAACTATACAACATAAGCATTAATTGCAAAACTATAACCTTCTTTGTCTAAAATTGATACAAAGATCAAATTCCATCTAAAAGATGATATATAAAATATGTTGTGGAAAAATTAAAATGAACTTTGCATCTAGGTTCAAACATACATCCCCTATAGATATTACATCTGCTTCTTCATTGTTGACAACTATCAGATTCTCCTTCCCTTTAGTTGGCTCTAACCTACATATGAATTGCTGCATCGTGGAGGCAACATGATTAGATGTTCCACTATTTAGCCACCGAGAGTTGGATATGACTATAGTAAAATTATTTTCATAAATTAATAAGCTTTACTTGCCTTTTTATGTTTTTCCTTCCAGGCCTTATACCTTTAACACTCCCAGACCCTTACTAGCACTAGACTGACCAACATCAGCATATGGAGAAGATTTAGATCTCTTACCTTTGACCCTTCTGGGCTTGGCCTTTCCCTTTCCTTTGGTTGTTGAGAGGACCTTATGAGCAAAATTCTTTAACTTCTCCTCTTCGGCAACACAATGGGTAATCAAATCATTGAAGTCCCTTTCCTCATCCTATGCATAATATGTCACTACTAGAATACTAAACTCTGGAGGGAGTGTGCTCAGAGCCTGGTGAACTATGCAAATATCAGGAGCAGGAATATTCAGTGCCTTAAGTTTACTGTAGACATAGATCATTCTTGATATGTACTCCCTCACTCCCCCTTATCCAGTGTACCTCATGGAAAATAATTCTTTCATCAAGGCACTTATCTCAGCATTAGTCGAGACCATATACCTCTGAGAGACATTATCAAGAAACTCCAGCGCTATGTTTGTCTCCGGAAGTCCACTAAGTAGATGGTCAGATATGAATCTCTTAATGTCATGCAACATAATATATTTGATTGATCCCATGCTGCATAGGTTGCTTTATCAGCCTCTGAGCTATTAGATGTAGGTGGACATGGCCTATCTATATGAATGGCCATGTCAATATTTACAATCTCCATTGCACTCAATACATCCTCTATCCCTTCTTCAAATTGAAACTAGTTAGGATTTCAATGGTGACACTAATATTGTTGACAAAAAACCATAAAATAGTATCAGTACTGAGAATCCGGTTACACATATTATGAAACACGTGAGGGATGAATACATAATATACACAATTAGACCTTCATATAAAAACAATTAGAGTACATACCACTAACTCTTATGAACTACCACATGTGGGCTAATATATCATTTAAGCAATGACTTTCCTCCATCTAATGTCTTTATGTACATCTTAAAATCTCACTTAAGGCCAATACCTGTGGGCAGAATAACCAAACGTGAGACTAGAGACATCTCCTAACATGTAAGTAGAACAATCCAAATACTAACTTGAAAGGCCATTGTGACGATTACATTTTTATTAGTACTCAAAAAGTCTACAAACATAAGGGATACATATTTATGTTATCCTCGCATTTTGTATAGGCATATAGTATGTGACAAAATTTGTCAATAAATGCAAAAAACTGGATGCATATTCTATTTATCACATATTCGTGCTGAAATGATTGTCAATGAAGTTTATTTGAAACTTTTATCATGAAAAAATCTCCATCCGAGTGACTATCATGCTATTCCGAACACTAAATATATGATCGAGACACAAAAACCTCAAGTATCTCCCTCATGTGAAGTCCGAAGCATGAAAATTCTCTCAAAAATGGCTTCAGAATGCCTCAATTTCTTTTTTGGAATTAAACTTTAATTTATTACTCATATAATGAATCCAGAAAAATTAAAAAACTCACTTTATAAATTCTCCGAACCCAGGAACCAATCCAAAATGCCCCAGGACACCTTTACTATAATTATAAAATTCTTGAGTTTTTTTCTTAGCTGATGTCATGCTAATGTCAGTAATCATTGTAGAGCTGACGTTAATAGGTCACTGTAGCTGTTGATGTCAATATGATGTCACCCAACGAGTGTGGTCTGGACAATGCATACAATCCACACGTCATGCATGACCCGTCTCCTGATGCGTCAGGCACGTGTACTACACACGCCCATATGCACTAACCCTTGATGGTGCGTGTATCACACATGCTAGACAAGCATCCTTCATCGTGAGAACCATGTGGCGGGACGTGTGGCTATCGCATGCATTGCACGCACCCGTCCCATAGTCTTTGTTGGATTTCTGTGCTCATGTGGTGCATGCACGTGTCAACCATCGCATACATTGATGCGTTGTACATCTAACAGGTTTATGCACCGCATGGGGTCACCCCACCTACTGCTCGCGACCACCGTTCCAAGCAATTTTTGGCAACTTTCGAGCCCATTTTTTACATTTTGAGGCTCGTTTTCAACCCATTTTTTAAGATTAAAAACATATAGCCCATTTTTAAGCAACCATATGTAAGAAAAAAATGAAAAATAGAATTTTATTTTCCAAAAAACCTTATGGAGAAAAATCGAAAATCCTTCGTTTTTAGCCACCCAATCACTTAACCGCTTTAATACCACGTATAACAAATAACATGAGCCTTAGTTATGTATCCCGGATAGAATGTGAAGGGGAAATAACGAAGAAATGCAAAAAATATCTGATTTTGGTTCCATTACTTCAAACGTGCTTTTCAAAACTGAAACAAGTAAGAATCCAATGAGACCTTCACGAGAGTTGCTCACTATAACGCGTTAAAACCTTTATGTAACTTTCTGTATACGTAAACCTTTGAATGGGTCAGAGTATCCGTACGTTCACGATTTGCTACAATAGCTACAAGAGACCTTAACCTTCTATATATAGCATTCATATCGGGCCTCCCCATTATGAGCTCAATATAGGTCCGGTGCACACTGATCGAGGTCTATTTTTTTCCTGAACTTCGACCCATTAATTCAGATCATTTATTAGGTCATTTTAGTATCTTTATCCGGATCAAATTACTTAACTTAACTGATAAGTTATTGAAAAATCGAAAGTTATAATTAATTATTGTCCACCAAATGGAAAATTTTCTAATATAACTATCCATCTAATGCCAACATAAGGTATTCCTAACAAACAATTCAAACAAATCACCTTTAAATGTATAGACATCAACAAAATGATCTCATAGTTTAAACTCATTTTATACACATTTCTTTTTGCATGATAGAACAGATAAAACAAAACAAAATATCAACACATATGTTATAGTCATTTTAAGTCAACAAACGTTTACTTTTCTACTTGTGTAAGATAAGACTGACGAATTTACTTCATGAGTAACGTAGTCTTACTAATATACTGCACAGACCTCCAACATTGTCAACGTTTTCCTACATAAAGGGGCTAGGTCATTTTTATGTAACTGAAGGTCAGTTAACCACCCTTTACACTTTTTAATTAGTAAGCCCTGTGAGTGCTACTCCATGCCCTAGAACCTGTCCACCAAAAGGCAAGAAATCCAAAGAAAATTGACACCTTAAGTGAAAGGAAGTAAAATCTAAACATTCTCTTTTTGAAAATATCTTACATTCTTTTTTACAATGAAAGTGATTACTTAAACTTCGATTCAAAGTAACTTTTTTTACAAATAATTAGGTCAAAAATTCTTC
This sequence comes from Erythroxylum coriaceum, assembly GCA_026874005.2. Classification (NCBI taxonomy): domain Eukaryota; kingdom Viridiplantae; phylum Streptophyta; class Magnoliopsida; order Malpighiales; family Erythroxylaceae; genus Erythroxylum; species Erythroxylum coriaceum. Next base: position 3,089,851 of record JANQAP020000172.1, read on the forward strand.
CAAGTAACTTTTTTACAAATAACTACGTCAAAAAAGACTAAATGAATTCTAACATTTATACTGGTATACAAAATAGACTCTGACGTTTCATGGTGTTTAAATTGAACTCTAGCACTACAAGAAAAATGTCGTTTTGCGACGTACATTATCGATGGAAAAAATTAACATTCCATCGGTAAGTAATATTAGCGACGAATATTACCGACGGACAAAGGCATCGTAGAAACGGCCATAGCTAATAATTACTGACAGAAGGTAATGTTCTGTTGGTAAATTTACCGACAGAAACTAATATCCCGTTAGTAAATTTACCGACAGAAAGAGGTCAACTGTCGGTATATTTATCAACAGAACATGAATTCCATCGGTAAATTTACTAGCGGTTTACGCTTTTCCGTCGGTAGTGCAAACATTACCGATGGTTATGTTTTTTTCCATCAATGAGTTTACGGATGAAATTGGTAATTTCGTCTGTAAGTACCAACAACCTGTGATTGGTTATTCTGTCTGTAATTATCGACAACTTATTATTGGTTATTCCGTCTGTCATTACCAATGGATTATTGTTGGTTACTTCGTCTGTGATTACCGACAGCTTACGGTTGTCCGTCGGTAATGTTTGAACGATGGTGATTGTTTTTCCATCGGTGAGCTTACAGACGGAATTGGTTATTCCGTCTGTGATTGCCAACAGTCCATCTTCTTCCATCGGTAATGGTTTTAGTTTTACCGACGAAACCACTGATGTCCGTCAGTAAATAAATCACAAAATTTTTTAAATAATATATTGTCACTACCGTCAATAAATTTTATTTGATGATGTTATAATTGATGCATAATTTAAACAACTATTATTGTAATAGTATACATTTAATTTTTTAAACATAAATTTGATTGATGATATAAAGTTGAAAATATCTTAATTCATAATAAAAACATTAAATTGTACATAATAAGTTTTCGTAATTCAAATAAAATGACCAAAAGTACACTATTAATTTGGAGATGGTGGATGCTCTGATTGATGCAATGAGGTGCTACCCCTACCCTTCAACTTATCCACCTTATTACAGAGTTGAATTATATACTACATCGATTGTTGCAACTGATCCATCGACTATTGCAACTGAGTTGCCAATGTGTGCACTATGCTCCAAAGTTCTTGGACTTCATTGCTTGTGGACCGCCTACTAGATGCTGCTATACTGGACGTGGAGGATTACGAATAACATGTATTCGCAAATAAACCTAAGCCAAATATCCTTCCCCAACGGTCCCTACCACCCACTATATGAAGATAGGTTTGAGTCTCATCAACATCTTCAAACTGCTAAGACTGTTGTTAAATGCTTTCTTGTATTTGGTCCTATCAGAAGGCAATGTTTATATTAGTAAGTGATAATTATTAAGCATTAATATTAAACCATAAATTTCACATTGAGTTCTCTACAACGGTTGTTGATGAATGTCACACCGTCATGCTTCTTAGTGTGAGTGTGCAAAAAGAGCTGATGGGGTGTAGGCCTCATGCTCATAGACTTTTCCTATATAAGAATAAAATGTTATAAGTGAATTAGAATTTATAAAAATTTTGGCAGAGTTTCCTCTATTTTTATGATATCTACCCCTTGTTGAACAAAGAAAAAAACTAAAAAACACAGCCATATATGGCACCAGACATTTATAACATTATCATTATCAACAAGAAACACATATTTTCATTCCAAAATTCACACATCAAATTCAATTGAAATACAGCAAAGTAAAGAAATGAGAATATAAATGTAAAGTGTAGATACTTACAAGTCTCTCTGCATGCTCTTGGTGGGTAATAGATCCTCCCATATGTACAGGAAGACTCTCTCCCCCGGTCCTCCACGTCTATTGTTCAAAATACACTCTAAAATATACATTGCCTTAGGTGATGTCCAATACTGTTGCCAACGACTCCATATTTGTTCAGAAATGTAAGGCCGTCATACACCAGCCCTGTGTCTCGCAGTAACAAAGTAGCGATAACGTGTACGTACTCATTTCTCCCATACCCTATAAATGATCGCGTCAAATTGAGAATCCCAAAAAACTTCTTTCTAAAACAAAAGGAAAAACATTCGATTAATATTTATGATGTAATAATATTTATGTAATTAATGTATAAAACTATTAATTAAAAAATAAAATAATTTTTTTACCTCAAACTCTTGATAGTAAAATTTCTTTGTCGCTTGAGAGATATTCTTCCATACATAACCCTCAATATCAATCTTCTCCTTAAATTTTGATGTCATGTTTCTTGAGCACGGTCCAGATGGAATGAACCTAATATAAAAACAAATAATTTTATACCATTTTGAAAATTGAAACCTATAACTTAATTATAAACATATAGTGTTTCATGTATTTTCACTTACATATTATTGACAATTGTAATGTAAGTTTTTCCATTAGGTCCCTCAGTTCCAGGCTAGTAGTTGCCTCCTTCATCATCATTGTTTACTCTTGATATATCTATTAGTATAGGGGTAGTAAATGATTTAGGAGTGGTGAATAATGTAGTAGCAGGTACAGAAGGTGATGCCTCATCTGTAAGTATAGTAGCTAGAGGGGGAGGAGGTGATTCAGTTCCAGATGCTACACCATGAGCTGCTTCACCTCTACAGTAAGTACCTCTGATTCATAGTCTGAATCTTGGTCGCATCATATTATGTCTTCTCTTTGATGGCATATTGCAACCTGAAATTAATATTTGATTAAATTTTATAGAAATATTACAAATTGAATTCAAAAATGACATATGACATCTTTCAAGTCCTTGCTCTCAATTGAATAAACATAAGAATATACTGCAAACATCATACAAAGTCGACATTTTCTTATCTCAGATTCAAGCATGAAAAAAATGAGAACAAAATTAAAAGAGTTAAAATAGAAGTCATTTTTAGTCAAGATGGAAATAGATCAAAAAAGAAGAGGATAAGCAATAAAATTTGGGAGGTTGCAGAAGTGTAATATACCAGAAGAGAATCAGGGATGTTGTATATTGAAAAGGAAATCATTGATTAGTTGAATAATATTCAATTACAAACACAAATTAATCGCTATCATCACTTAATTGTAAATCAAGATCATCTTCTTTTTCTGAAGAATTTGAATCAAACTCAGGCTCTTCTTCAGATCTCTGGCCCTCCTCATCCTCTCCAGATAAAATTTCAACATATGCATTACATGGATCATTCAAAAGTTCATTATCCTCATATAGGACAGATGGATTTATTTCATAAGCATCTTCTTGAAATGTTTCACTTTCAATTCTCCGTTCTCCTTTTCCATGTGACTCAAAAACACCTCTAGTTTAACATTACAAATGGCCAACCAATCTGACTTATCTTGTAGTAAGATGAGAAAAGGGACATAATACACCTGGATCGCTTGCATTGCCAACACGAATGGTTCAAATTGTCGAAATCTTCTTCGCTTGTTGATTTTAGCTAGATTGTATCGACTATGCACTTTTGTACCAACATTGAGAGTTGGATCAAACCAGTCACACTTAAATATCACACTTTGCTTTATTGGCAATGCAGGATACTCAATTTCAAGTATTTCAATAATTTTGCCATAATAATCCATCAATTCTCCTTGTATGCAAACTCCACTATTTATTGTTGTCATGTTATGACCATGATATTCTGTATGATATTTGTATCTATTAATGAAATACACCAGATATGATTTAACAGTTTGCAAAGATCCCTTCGCAAGAACACATATGAACTTATTCTCTATTGGATTTTCTAAGGCCTACAGAAAAGAAAATACCATTAAACAGTATATTGTGGTTTGAACACTTAAACCTTATAATTCAATTATTTTAATTCTTATAAGTGAAAACTTACATACTGCTCAAACCATTGAGGAAAGTGACTTCCAGCTTCTTTATTGATATCATCCTGTGTTTTGTCAGGCATAAGCTCGCGTAACAATTCCTCGTATAATCAAAAAATATTATTATGTGTTTCAGTTATGAATAACACTAAAAATAATCAATTTCAACTTGCTGCACGAAAGGTTAAACCTCTCGACAGTTTAATAAAATATAACCATGGGAAGCCTCCATTTCTTCCTCTGTTAACATTCTTCTCGTTGAACGTCCATATGTTCATCTTGGATATATGAAAATGGATAAGTTATCATTAGCATCACTAGTTCCTCCCCCATCGTCATTACAAGGAACTTTTCTTTCTCTTGTGTGAATATGTGGCTCAAAATAATATGAACAAAATGTACTAGCTTCCTCCACTAAATAAGCATTACATATCGAACCTTCAACTTTAGCCTTATTTTTCACATTTTTCTTTAAGTGATGTAAATACTTATATGAGCGAATAGGGTTATACAAATTTAGTTATAAAAACATGATATGACTTCAATTATAATCATTTTTGTTGAATTATGTACCTCTCAAATGGATACATCCAACGATATTGAACTGGACCGGCTAATTTGGCCCCGTGTGCTAAATGGACAGGTAGATGTTCCATATAGTTAAAGAAGCTTGGAGGAAATATCCCTTCTAACTTGCACAAAATTATTGGAATTTCCTTTTCTAGTTTTTCCATTTCAGCCAACTTAATTTTAGATGATGTTAAGCTTTTGAAAAACAAACTTAATTCTGTTATTACTTCCCAAACCTTATTCGGTAGCAACTCCCGAAGTGCAATTGGAATTAGCCTTTGCACAAACACATGACAATCATGACTTTTCATCCCAAATAATTTGTACTTCCTCATGTCCACCCAGAAAGAGAGAGGCAGAAGAAGAGAGTATTACCCAGAAATCGAAAGAGAAACATGCAAGGAGAGGGGTGGCTACAACTAGCGTTGATTGGAGCATGTGGCGCACTCTTAACGTTGTTATAGATGGACTCTAGTGCGACAGACGGCGACAGCGTTAGGATAGGATATGCAGACGTGCAACAACGGACAACAACGATGCAAGAAAGAGGAAAAATATACAAAGAACAGAGAAGAAAACGAAGGGGAGGGTTCGAGGCGCCTTTAACCCCGAACCAAACAACGTCGTTTAGTATTTAACCAAACGACGTCGTTTGGCATTTAACAAAACAACTAATCTAAAGTTAACGACGGAAAGAGAAAACCCTTGGAAAATTACCGATAGAATGTAAAACCGTCGGCAAAAATCGACACTACGGAAAATTCACTGATAGACAACGTATCCGTTGATAAAATTCTAATGCTATTTAATTGTGGAAAGCATTCTTGCTTAATTTACTGACAGATATGAACATTTTGTCGCTACATTTCATCGGCAAATTTGCACGAATATTTTCCCTTCACCTTTACCGACTAAAATTTTGTCCGTCGTAAAATGAAATTTTTCACAATAGTTTTACCGACAGATGTTAATTAACTACGATTTTTTGTCCATCGATAATAGTCTGTCATTATTTTGTAATTTTCTTGTAGTGTAATATTTGTAAAATGTTCAAAATGAATCTTGACCACTAAAGATATTAAGATACCATTAATTATCTGCTGACGTGAAAAAAATTACTGAAGTGAAATTTTTTTGGAATTTTTGGATTGTAAGACTCACAAGAAATTGACATGAACTTTTTAAATAGAGGTGGATTCTTGTGGCTATAACGCTGCATTTTTCGTCAAACTCGACACAGTTTTGGTTAAAAAAACAACTTTCATAGGGGATGGCCAACCCCAAGATCTGAAAACAACAACAATCTGGTACCTTGATTGTTAAAATGATAATTGTGGGAAATGGGCATCATAGATGCAAAAGTTCCAGACATCATAACCATTGTAGAGCTAAGACAAATCTCTAGTAACAGTTAATAATTGCCTGAACGCATGAAGTCTTTCAATAAGACGGCAGGCAAAATCCAAAGATCAGTGCTATATCTGTTTTCTGCTCAGCTCAAGGCCATCTGAGACCTCAGGTTTGCAGAATTGAAAATGTAAAGTTGCCATAAGAAGCAATCCAAAATACATCAAAAATTCAGGTAGTGAACTTTTATATCTTTGTAGGCGAAAGTAAATTGTACAATGTTGCTTAGAAATGTCTGCAAAAAATCGATACCAACTTCTCACAGATGACTTTCAGAGATTCTTTGGTGCAATGGATACCATTGTGATATATTTAAGCATTGGATTAATTGCCATTGTCATATGCTCAAGTAAAGATAAGTGTTTGAAAGGTTTTTCACATATTAAATATGCACGGAATCTTGTATTTGATTTTAATGAAATCATCATACTTGTGCATTATCTAAACATATCCCAGTCAGTATAATTGCAAGAGCATTGAAGGAGAATAAACGACTCTCACATGCAAAATTGTAATGATTACAAATAGAAACCATCGAGCTAAACGGAAGATGATAACAATTTGCAGAAGAATATGCAATTTCTGTTACAAACATTACAAGCACCAACGTATTTCTTTTTTTTTTTATTACAATGGAAGCAAAACTAAGCTAGCCTAAACGCAGGGATCTGCGATACACAGCACCCGTCTGGTCTTGGCGGACGTGCTCTCTGGTGATAGGTGGAGGCTCTTGGAGAATAGAGAGTCCTGGCCGGGAATAGAATGCCAACTTGGCCAGACTGTCAGCACTCTGATTGCCTTCGCGATGAACTTGACGAAATTGGATATCCCATTCTCGACATTGTAATGCCCTGATATCCTGCACCAAAGAAAAACCCTCAATCAGTATTACAGGTGGTGAAGTCAGTATGTTTATTACCTGCATAGAATCTACTTCGACTACCGCCCAACGAAATCCGAGATCCCAAGCCAGGGACAGCCCTGAGTGGACCCCCCAGAGTTTCGCAGTAAGTGGTGAGCAGGCTCCAATGTTCAGCATAAAGCCGCCATACCAGATTCCTTGGCAGTTCCTGATTAAACTGCCTGTCGTGGCATAGTGTGAGTTGACATTCACAGCTCCGTCGATATTAACTTTAACCCAACCCGGGAGGGGGGGAGTCCAGCTAATGGGCGTGCCCATAAAAAGCCCTTGGGAGTTTATCACCCGCCTGGTTATCTCATGGCTCAGAATTATCCAATTAGCATAGTCCAGGGCTATTCTGGAGCCACAAGTCGGCCAAACAAACCTGTGCTCGAAAAGACTCTTGTTCCGCCATTGCCAGATATGCCAGCACGCCACTCCAAAGATTGAAGACCATTCCATCCCCTGGAATTGGAGGTGCCTGGAAATATTGTAAGTCCACTATGTTGTCTCGTCTTGGGTGAAGAAAAGAGTGTCAGCTACTACGGGTGGAAATTGCATCCAAAAGGTTGTTACCCGAGGGCAATCTCAAAGGGCATGCAGGATAGTCTCTGTGAGACCACAGAAACTACAACTGGCATCCTCAGTGAAATGGCGCGTAACCCTTTGTTGATTCGTGAGCAACTTCCCTTGCGCGAGAAGCCACAAGAAGAATCGGATCCTCTGAGGGCCAGGCCACTTCCGTATCTTAGACCAGAGGCAATACCGTACGTCGGGTCTATGGGCTTCAATCAATTTATAGGCTGAAGCCACTGTGAATTCACCATGGGGAGTGAGTCCCCATACGATCGTGTCCTCGCCCATATTAGGAGACGGTGTCCGCGAGTGCGCAACAGCCAAACAAACCGTCGAAGGTAGATGTTGTTGAAACAGGTGCCATTTCCATGTATCGCTCGGGTCCACTAAGTCCGCTACGGTGGCATATAGGAAAGGAGCCGGGATGGGGTTTGTGGTTACCAGAACAAGCGGGCCCCAATCCCCGAGCCAAGAGTCTGACTAGAAAAGGATTCGGTGGCTGTTCCCAGTTTTCCATTTGAGCCCTTGTCGAACAATGTGCCAAGTAGCGTCGATCCCTCTCCAGATGACTGAGGCTCGGGACCTGTGCAGGGAAGAAGGGAGGTGATGGTCGTCAAATTTATATTTCGTCCGCAGGATCTATACCCATAATGCTGTCTGTTTGGTAAACAAACCCCAACCGAGCTTGACAAGTAGAGCATCATTGGTGGATCAGAGACGCTTGATCCCTAATCCCCCTACCCTTCGCAGGCGACAAACGGTCTCCTAATTGACAAGGTGAGTCTTACAGATATCATCCTTGGAGTTCCAAAGGAAATCCGGCATTAATTTTTCCATGGCCTCACAGAAATGTCTGGGGAGTCTCGCTGTTTGCATGGTATACGTAGGAAGAGCTGAGAGAACTGATTGCATGAGAGTCACCCGTCCCGCTAAGGAAAGGAACTTCGCACTCCAGCCGGCTAGCTTTTGCTACGCATTGTCGAGTATGTGTTGATACGTTGTCCTCGTGGTGCGCTCGTGAATTAATGGAACTCCTAGATATTTTCCCAGGTTATTGGTGCTTTGGAATTGGAATTTCTGACTGAGCCGATGCACGGTCTCCCTGGAAACATTCTTGGAGAAACAAAGTCAGGTCTTGGTAGTGCTTACTTTGAGCCCGAATGCCTAGCAAAACCTGTCTAAAATGCGCGATACCACCTGGATCTAGTTGTCAGTTGCTACGCCAAATAACACGAGGTCATCAGTGAAGAAAAGATGCGAGAGGGGAGGCCCCCGGGGACTTAATTTGAGCGGCTTCCACTGACCTGAACGCACGTTGTGCGTAATAAGGTGGCCTAGCCTTTCCAGACAAAGAACAAAAAGATAAGGTGAGAGGGGATCTCCTTGGCGAAGACCCCATGTAGGGGTGAATGCATCCGACAATTGACCGTTCCAAGCAACTTGCATGGATACTGTAGTCACGCACTTCATGATGATACTCGCAAACCCTGATGGTAGACCTATCTCTCGAAGTGTCTCCGCTATAAAATCCCAGCTGAGCCGATCGTAGGCTTTGTCCAAGTCCACCTTGAGGGCAAAATAACCAGTCTTACCCGACTTCAGCTTAAGAGAATGTATGACCTCCTGTACGATGATGATATTGTCTGTTATGTGCCTTCCAGGGATGAAGCTGCATTGGGTAGGGGCTACTAAATGATCAAGAGAGGTCTTCATTTTGTTCACAAGAACTTTAGAGATGATCTTATACAGGACCGAACAGAGGCTAATAGGATGAAACTGGGTAACATATTACGGGGATGGGACTTTCGGAATTAAAACCAAGATCGTACGATTTAGTTCCTATTCCCATCGTTCGTGTCGAAAAATTTGTTGGATAAAGGTCACCACTACTGGCCCGACGGTAGCCCATTGAGTTTGATAAAAAGACGCAGGAAATCTATCACTCCCTAGAGCTTTATTCGGGGGCATTCCAAAAACTGCCATCTTGATTTCCTCCGTGTGGATGGGGCCAGCAAGTGCCGTGATATGGGCCTGGGGAAGCAAAGGAAAGGCTCTAGTATGGGTAACTGCTGATAGTTATGCTTCGGATTGGTATACAAAGCTTCAAAGTATTGGCGCACCATGTCTCGCAACGGCCCTAGATCAGAAATCACTGTGCCATTGTTATCCAATAGGCGTCCCACCCATTGTTTCTTCCGTTTCGTAGCGGTCACCGTATGGTAGTATTTGGTGTTGCGGTCCCCTTGAGCTAACTAGGCGCACCGGGCCTGCTGGTGCCAGTAGAGCTCCTCCTCACATAGCACCTGCACTAGGTTTGCACTAAGCTTGTCTTCCAGAGCTAAGAGAGCGTCTGTCTCTGCTTGGGACATAGCCCGCTGAATGCCCACCAACCGGGCTTGTAATCTCCGTTTCCTATGGAAGATGTGTCCGAAAACTTCCTTATTCCATCGCGTGAGATGGTTGGAAAAGTCTGATAAGGAGTGACTAAAGGACTCGCCTGCTGGACGCCAAAACTCTGATACCACTTTTTCGAAATCGGCATGAGCTAACCAGGCCGCCTGAAACGAAAACCTGGGAATTCGAGGGTCTCTCAGCTGTGGAGGGTCGAGGAGAAGAAATAAGGGCCGGTGGTCTGAACCAAGATATGGGAGATGATAATTAGCAGCGTGCGGGTACTGCAGGAGCCATGACGATGAAACCATAATCCGGTCTAGACGAGCTTGAATCTGGCCCCTGCGTCAGGTAAATTTTGACCCTACATACCCGAGATCATAAAGACCACAATCGTGGACCCAGGCCCTGAAAGGTTGGTTTATCACCGAAGCTGTGTGGGAGCCGCCCTTTTTGTCCGCTTTTTCCAACTTTGTGTTAAAATCCCCCCAGTAACTAGGGTTGGTCCGTGGATCGCCCAATCTGACTCAACTGAGACCAGAGGGAATGTTGCTGCGACATTGTGGGCTAGCATAGATAGCAGTAAAAGCAAAGGAAGATGACCTGTGGGTGATCGTTGTGTGGATAAACTGCCTATGCGCTAACCTCACCGTAACGTCAAAAACGGTCTTCCATAGTAGCCAGATTCCACCTGCAAAGCCAACAGCTTCCACTCTAAACGAAAAGTCAAACCCTAGGGACTTAATAACGTCAAG
>JANQAP020000172.1:3106341-3127492 GCA_026874005.2 Erythroxylum coriaceum
CTTTTGAAAAAGCTGTATTTTAGCTTTTAAAAAAGCTATTTCTACTCCAAAAGTGCTTTTGAAGTTTACAGCCAAACACTCATTTTTTCCTTAAAATAGTTTTTGTGGTGGAAATAAGTACTTTTCCACCTGCCAAAAGCTGAACCAAACGCACTCTAATAAGATTAATGAAATGACGTCGTTTAATCACAAGCTGATAATGAAGGGAACAAACAGAAAATGAAGGGTCAGGGCATCAAGGCTGTGGAAACTGATTTAGGGATTAAACTAAGTCATTTTTCAACAACGATGTCATTTTAGTTATGTGATTAAACGTTGTCGTTTCATTAATATTGTTAGTTGTGTTAATTTTAGCTAACACGTATTAATAGTTAGGATTTTTAGAACACATGACAAGATACTCTACAAACTTAACGGAAACACTAACATTAGGTTAAAACTGAAAAAAATTAAAAATTTAATCATTCAATTGCCACTTTTTAAAGTTCAAACTATAATTACTATATTGAGTATAATTTGGATAGCCCTAAAAACAAGTAAAACCATAAGTCCACATCATTTATTCAAATTTTAAAAATTCATCTTTCAATCATTTAATTCTAAGAAACTATCCAATTATATGAGAAGACTAAGACCATGAAAGATTGCAAAATATCATAATGGTATATATAGTAGTATCTCTAACCTATGAATTGCTTTACAATAACGTGTTATATATTATATAAAAAGCATTATGCAATTTTCTAAAATTCTGATGACGGAAAACATTGCGAAACCTTCAGAAATTGAAACGTATTGTTCTCCCTTCTTAAAAGATATTCAGCCTTTCCTAAAGCTTCCCCTTAATCGTTGTCTTAATAGCAGTTACAATCCAACTCCATTTCCTTCATAATCTATGAATTCAGAATTTGATAATATTCGAAATTCAATCTCAATTTAAAGTATGCCTGCGTGATAAGATATATGACAATGAAACTAAATATTGTTTGAATGCTATATTATATATTACATCAGCATATATAGGTAGAAGTTGAAAACAAATGATAAACAATATTTGTGGAACTTCAAGTCTTTTACAAGTTGAATATTGCATGTAGGATGACTTGGATTTGCAATATACAATATTGATATTCCACAGCTATACACATCTGTGGTGGTTTCGTCTTGGAAGAGTCAAACTTTTCTAAGACCCATGTCTATCCATATCAAATCAAATTATTTGGAATTGAATCCCTGGTTTAAGGACACTCCATAATAGCATCTAACTCTTAATTAAAATGTTCCTTAACAAAGTAACACAACCAGACTAACTATCATAGGAATTGGGATGGTGCATACACCAACTACGTTGCAGAGAACAACTGAGGCTGAACACTAGGCAGGCATTCGTGAAATCCTATGCTTCTTCCTACTATTGCAATGTTTTAGCACAGCACTCATGAAGAGGTTTAAATCGCATGTCATTACCATACATGAGCTTCCTGACCAGAGATGCTAACACAATTTTTCATCCGTTTTCTACAGAATACAGCAAGTGATTTAAAAAAAAAAAGAGGGAGAGAGAGAAATATCCCTGTAGGCACTCGTCTTTGTATAAGGTACAAAAGAATACAAGAAGTACCAGCCCTAGCAGTGATGTAATGTGTAGAAACAATAAGCTATAATAAGTAACAAATCATAACCGAGAAACAAAGTATTGATCTCTCCTCTTCTAAGTTCCATCCATCTTTTAGAGCACTGCAATGGAAGTCCTCACTAGACAAAATGGATAAGAGCAACCAAGGCATGCCTAGTTTCTCTAGCATGATAAACTTGAAAAGGACAAATTTAGCTCATGAAAAGAATGATCGATCAAGGGAACTGGAATGAACCTCCAATTTGGTTGGTACCTGATGGTGGCTTGATTGCCACCCAAAGGAGGGATATGGTGATTGCGATGAGTCCCGACCACACGAACACGATTGTAGGTGTCCTTCCCCTTCGTCCCATCAAGCCCTTAGCAAAGGGGTAGAGATGAGCCAAGACCCAGAAGCTGAAGAACACCCCACCTATTAAACGGCTCCACTGAGGTATAACACTGTAGATTGTCCGGCTAAATCCAACTGCTATCGCAATTAAGTTAACCATCATTATGGTGATTGGTGGTATCATCAAGGATGTCCATTTAACAATGTACAGATCAGCAAACTCATCATCCACATCATCACCACCTGATTTTGAAGTCAACGTGAATGAAATTTCAATTCCAGCCATGACTTTCAAAAGCCCCTGAAGAACTGCAGCAAGATGGGCACTAGTACCTCCAATCAACCAAAATTGCTCATTCCTCCACCACTCTTCTAGCTCAATGCCGGACCATTTGACCTCGAGCACAGCAAGTAGGCACAGAGTCACGGTGATGGTCAGTAAGTAAGTGAGGAAAGTCACGTTGAGAGTTTGAACAATGAACTGGCCTGAGAAGAGGGAAAGTGCAGGAAGGAAGCAGTAGACAATCAGGAAGATAGAGGTGAAAGGGTAGATTCCCACATTGAGATATGCTATTCTTTGCAGAATCTTCATCTTAGGGCTGGCTAAGAGGGCATTGTTGCGGGAGAAGAAAATCTCAACAGACCCAGTGGCCCACCTTAGAACTTGATGAAGCCTGTCAGTAAGATTGATTGGAGCAGAGCCACGAAATGCATCACGCTTGGTGACACAATATACCGATTTCCATCCTCTGTTATGCATCCTATACCCAGTGACAACATCTTCAGTAACAGAACCATAAATCCACCCTATCCGCTGTCCCCACTCAGTCTTATCTTCATACCAGCAAGAGATTACACTGATTGCCTCTGCAACAGTAGATGCATCAAGAGGCTCACGAGGAATGGTAAGAGCACCAGGCGGACGTCCATTCTTAACAGCAGGGTGATCCGAGAGAGGGCGACCTTGAAACTCTGCAATTGGAATTGAATCAATAAGAAAAGCTGAGTTGCCGAACTTCTTTGGAAACAGGGAAAGATTCATCTCCTCGTCATCAGAATCACCCATTCTTAGTGCCCTGTTCTCCTCAGGGGTATTTGCAATTGAAGAATGTTTCTTGCGACGAGAAAAGCAGCAACTGCAGCATCCTGGGTGATGTTCTTTCGATCGTGGTGGGTCAAATCCATAAATTGCAATCCTTCTAAATAAGCACCCAGTTCCAACATAGACTGGCCCCATAAGACCATCAAGGGCGCGCATGTTCACATCAAAGAATACAGTGTTGTGGTTAGCATATCGATCAGAAGGGTCAATACCCTCGAACCTCTGAGGGAACTGGACATAACAGAGGCGGTCACCTCCTCGATCCATCATGAAGCACATGCCTTCCCTGAGGGCCTGAGAGTTGTAAATGTAGTGGTCACAGTCAAGGTTGAGGATGAAAGCACCATTAGACATAATGGCAGAGGCTCGAACAAGTGCATTCATGGCCCCTGCCTTCTTGTTGTGATCATAGCCTGGACGCTTCTCACGAGAAACATAGACAAGTAATGGGAGACGTATATCTACATCATTTAGGTCCACTATCTTTGCATCATCAGCAGTTCCAAGTAGTGGTTCATCACTAGGAGGTTTCAACATCACCTGCATCATGTGAAATAAAATCCTCATCATTTTCATTTTTCATAGCCCTCTCTTTGTGTGTGATTTTTCATGCGTGATGGGTGGTTTGGTATTATGTTTAAGAAATAAAAATATTATAAAGACTTCCTCTAGCAATAGCTATATTATATAAATCGGATGGGATTAATTTCAGTCCATTTCCAAATTGGAATAACAGACAAATTTGGCATCAACCTCACACCTGCATTATACCAGAATGGTCACCCCTAGCATGCTCAGATGAAGAATTCACCCATGTTCCTGGCCAATGCGTACCATCAGCCATCCACGTAGCTTTTGGAATCTTAACAGTCTCCACAGTTTCATCTTCCCTGTTTTCTCTTTGAAGCTTCATAGCCTTGATTTCTTCCCGAGCATGGTATGCATCAGAGCGGCGACGAATGGAATCTGGCAAGCCATTAATTCTGACCTTGAATTCATCATATTCACGCTTCAATCTTCTGCGATCCTTTACAAAATCTGGTCGAACTTTGTTCTTGTAAGGGTCCCTCTTTAAATTGAAGTAAGATTCAGGATTCCTTGGCTCAATATTATGTTTACGGCAAAATGGAACCCATATGTTAGCAAAACTTGCAGCTTCTGCCATAGCCTCAAACGTCAGAAGTGCACCACCATCATCAGAAACATAACAAGCAAGCTTTTCAACAGGGTAATCACAAGCTAGAATTGACAAGATCGTGTTTGCAGTGACAAGAGGTGGCTCTTTCTCTGGATCTGCAGTAGACACAAAGACATCTATGCCAGGGAGATCAGATTTTCCTGTGGGATTGCTGGGACTGGATGTCTCAAATTTCTCCTTCAAGACATTAAGATCTGTAGCACGATTAATTGGGCACAGCTTGGGCAGTTGGTCAAGAAGCCAAGAAAAAGCAAACCAAATCTCACAAACAATTGACATTCCCCAAAGCCAAATTGCATCATAGTTGGGATGGCTGACCCTCCATTGTAAAAATAATCCAAGGGCAACGATGCGAATAAAAACAAGAAGCCTGCATGAATAGATGCACAGAAATCATAAGTGAAAATCATCATTATGGCTGAGTGGCACCCCAAAAAATTAAAAAAAACTAACATTTATATTCACATTTTATTAAATGTTTAAACTATAAGATGACAACCAAAGTTAGAAGTATTCAAATGTAAGTTTACAAGTCATGGGAATCGCTTTCCTGCTAATCAACTTGAAGATTATTTAGGGAGTTGTGTGTAAATAATACATGTTGGTCACTCTGACTTCTGTTAAAGTTCTTGCAGGCGAAAATTATAGTCTCAGTCTCTTGTAGCACCACGCAATAAAAAAAAGAATGATATAAACCAAAAAATGAAAATTGACAGTTAATGAATATTGCTGTGCATCAATATGGGGCGTTTGACTTAGCAAAGTCATTTCAAAACAGTGATAGAATATCAGATCCCTCTGGATGTTACAGGGCAGTATAAATAAGGTTAAAAAAAGCTATACCGGTATGGGCTAATTACAGCAGCTGGTATCTTCAGTTTCCGAGTAAGTGGCCTCCATGGTTTGTTCATCAACTCCTTGGGCTCAGCAACATCATCTTCTTTACCCCCAAAGTCGCCATCATTCGGCCATATAGCATTCCCATAACCATAAGTCCCCCTTGTTTCAAATAGCCATCTATTATGATCAAAATCTCCAGTCTGGCTCCTCATCAGTACTGACTTTGTTGACTTCATAAGTGACAGCCTCCTCTCCATTTTTGAAGCAGTGACTGGGGGAGGAAGTGGAAGGGGCCTTCCATTATCTACAGCAATTTCATCCAATTCGGTGTTTTTATATGGTTCTTTACAACCCGGACAGATTCCACCCCCAGTTTTCACAGCATCGATATAGCAGTCCCTACAGATTTTAAAATCACACTCACAGGGAAGTATATCAATTCCACGCTCATCACTCATTACTTTTGCATCACAACCTGGAATGGCACAAGAAGATCCCCTAGCACCAGCCATTTGGGGATGGCTTGTCTCAGAATCAATCACTTTGTCCATTAGGTGAGCACGTGTAACACTATTAAAGCCACCCGTGAAAAGTGAATTTGATACATATTGCTCCTCAACCTTTTGTGAGATGGATGGATCTATAGGTTGATTGTCAGGGGTAGGTGGTATGTGCACTGTATAATTCATGAAATCGTGACTGCTTAATTCACTATCGAGATCATCCCTTGAATAGCTGACATAACGGCCCGAGGAGGTTCTCCGGCCAAATGTGACGGTAGGAGGCAACGGTGGCTTTTGAGAATCAGTGGCATCAGAACTTATTGATAGATTTGATCGGCTAAGTTTAAAAGATTTTGATGCCATAGTTCAACAATAACGCTGATGTTAATTCAGCTCCTGAGATCAATAAAAGTTACATCTCCATAAAAATTTTGAAAGAAACATCTCAGATCCTAGATTCAAATAAAAGCTCTTAAGCAACAACTTGACATGTACTTGGTTGTCAATAGCTTATATTGACTAGTCTATTTACAGATCAATAAAATTAACAACAGATCATGTAAATTAGAGCATCTGATTACCCAACTGCGGGAAAGAACTATCAAGATCAACTGTTCAAAAGGTTAAGGTTCAAAACAAGTCCAAATATTCCAGGAGAAACCGGACAGCCTATCTGACATGTTAAAGCAATCTACAGATCAACTGAATCTCGATTTAATGGGCAAGAGAAATGCGCTATAAGGGGTAGAGACTCAACAATCGCCAAGAATCTCGCGCCAAAGAGACAGCAGAGTAGAATTGAATTTAACTGGTTAAACCCTTTTTGGCAAAAGAAAACACAATGAGATGCGTAAGATCAAAACCACGTTCCTTTCTTTGGCCCGAAATTTTCTCGGCGAACGAACACGGTAGCAAAAGAAAGGTAGTAATCACCTAAAACTAAATCAAAGTCCTAGCATTCCAAAAGGAAGTCCATGTAAAGAAGAGCACAGACAAAAACACATCAAGGAAGAAACAATATAGTGTCTTTTCCCACTTGAAAAGAAAAAAACTTAAGATCCCGAATCCCATTTCACCAAAATACCAAAGCAAAGAAAGAAACTTTTCAAAGCTATACCATGCCGCCTTTCTTAAGCAGGGAAAAAAATTTCCAACAATGTACTCACAAAAAAAAGTACTTTCATAAAAGAAAAGGGGTGACTCAGTCCATATAGCTTACAAAAGGATAACAAAGGAAGCAGAGCAACAGAGATCGACTGGTCTTGGTTGTCAAACACTAGAGAAAGCGATCTTCAACGGAATGAAAAAGCCCATGATCAGAGCAATATGGAAAGAGAAATGGAGAGGACCTACCAAGCACTAAGGGAGGGAAGCTTGCCTATACAAAGTTATCTTATGAGAAAAATGAATGAGATTGAGATGTGGTTTTCTTTTTTACTAATATTCAATTTTAGAAAGAGATTCTTGGTTTTGGAACAGAAACATAGAACGCGTTAAAAGGCAGAACTAGATGGTGTTCCAATTTTTGTGTGTTTGCGTTGGATAGATGGGAGTAGTGAAGCTTTGGACAAGGCGAGAAAATTTTCTTACTTGCGCTGGGACCAAATGGAGTAAACCTAGGAACTGCGACTTTTTCTTAAATGCTGAAGATTAGGAGTGTGTTTTCTTCTAACCCACCAAACCAACAAATAAAAGTCTTTTTGACTTCTAAATTTCAAATTGATTACCATTCATTTTTTCAAAAATGCTGTTGTCATTTTCCAATAAAAAATAACGGATTGAATGAAATTACCTGGTATAGCAATGAAAACTTATATTACTTTCATATAATTTAACTTGCTTATGAACATTAGAAAGTTGGCATAATTATCTAGTTATGCTAAAACAAACTATTCACATTTAGATATATCTTTCTATAATGTTAGACATTTTTCATAAAGTTGGACAATAACTAATTGCATTTTACTGATTTTCAATAACTTATCAGTTAAGTTATGTAAATTTGATCCGGATAAAAATAATAAGGTGATTCAATAAATGATCTAAACCAAGTAGTTGAAGTCTAGGAGGAAAATAGACCTCAATCAGTGTTGATCAGACTCATATCGAGCCTGTGATGAAGAAGCCCGATATGGAAGATGTATAAATAGGTTAAGATCTCCTACAGTTGCTCATATATTCGTAAGCATTCGGATTCTCTGACTCTTTAAAAGAGTTTATGTTTTGAGAAAACTGTAGAAAGACATTGTCCACGTCCCAGTGAGAAGTTCTCGTGAAGGTCCCGGTCAATCGGAGCTTGTTTTGGCCTCGAAAAGCACCTCCGAACGTGTGATGGAACCAAAAATAGGTATTTTTGCATTTACTTCATTTATTTCCCTTTCACGTAAGATTCGAGACACGTAATAAGGTTCATGCTACGTGTTACACATGGTATCAGAGCAGTTACGTTATCAAGTGACTAAAATGAAGTTTTTTTTGTTTTTATTCATAAGGATTTTTTAGGTTTTTTATTCGTTTTTTGATTTTTTTTCACATATATGGATGTATGAAAGTGAACTACATATGGTTAGCTATAAAAAAAGGGTCAAAAACAAGCCACAGAGCACGAAAAATCAGCTTGAAACTTGCCGAAAATCGCCTATTGCCAGAAGGTGTGGAGCATATGTGCCCGATGGCACTACAATATCACCACTGAGGAGATTTGGTGGGTGCATGGCATTGCACGCTCTAGCAAGACGGGTACAAGTGGCTACACCACGTTTCGGACACACTGCACACACCACACATGACCTGATATCTGAGTGGTGACGTCTAGATAGGCGCATGAGTCACACGCACCTACCACGTGTCCCGACGAGTGGCGCGTGTGGGTGAGGATGCATGTCTGGCGCTGTGATGCACACGTTAGACAGGATAGGCAAATGTGTGAGATGCATGCGTCACATTCGCCGAATAGTGGTTCAGCGTGTCGATGCGCGTGGGGCACGTGCAGGGCGTGCGTGCATGTATTGCACGCGTCACAAGCATATGCACACCCCTGATGTCATAGTGACATCTCATTGACATCAGCGCACAGTAAAATGTTGACATCAGCTCTACAGTGATTGTGCTAACATCAGCACCAGAAGAAAAGGAAAATTTTTAGAATTCCTGTAAGGGTACCCCTGGTCCTTTTGGGTCACTTTTCTGATTAATTACATTGGTAATTTCATTCTAGAAAAAGGAATTAAGGCGTTCTAAAGCTATTTTTGAGTGAATTTTCATGCTTCGAACTTCACATGAGAGGGACACTTAAGGTTTTTGTGTCTTATGTGGTAGGTTTGATGTTCGGTAACGCACGATAATCACTTTGATTGAGGTTTTTTGTTACAAAAATGTCAAATAAAATTTAATGACAATATTTTCAGCATTAGTATGTGATAATTTGACTATGCATTTGTTTTTTCGTATTTATTAATGCTACATTTTTACATACGGCATGCCCATATAGAATGTGAGAATAACATAAGGATGTATCCTTTGTGTTTGTGGACTTTTTGGATACTGATGAGAATGTATTCACCATAGTATCCTTTCAAGTCAATATTTAAATCTGCTTGCATGATGGGAGATGTCTCTGATCTCATGTTTGGTTATTCTGCCCACAAGTATTGGCCTTATATGAGGTTTTGAGATGTGCATAAAAGCATTAGATGGAGGAAAGTTGTTGCTTAAATGATCTATTCGCCTGCAAGTAGTAGTGTCATACTAGCTGATGGTGTGTACTCTGATCGCTTTTATGTGAAAGTCTAATTGCATATATTATTTATTCAGCCCACATATGTTTCATAATATGTGTGATTAGATTTTCAGTATAGATACTATTTTAACGCTTTGAGTATCACTATTATCCTACATTTATGATGATTTTCCCATTGTTTTTTGCAGTCATATTTTCTGTCAACAACAATGCTGTCACCATTAAAATCCTGACCAATTTCAATTTCAAGAAGTAGAAGAAGGATATCAAGTTTATCTTGGAGATGGCGGACATTAACTTGGTCAAGCTAACAGAGAGACCCTCTTTACTTACAGACATTAGCTCGGAAGTTGATAAGGTAACCTTTGCAATTTGGGAGCAGTCAAACAAGATGTGTTATTTGACCATTAAGAGGTCAATCCCAGATCATCTACTGACTAGACACCATCATAGCAAAGGAGTTTATGGACAATGTTTCCCAAAGATACAAGGTCTCATCTAATGCTAAGATGAGCACCTTGATTAAGGATTTGTTCTCCATAAGGTATATCGGAGTAATGGAATACATTATAAAAATGGTCTACCTTCAGAGTAAACTAAAGTCATTAGATATTCCCATTCTTAATACATTGATAATGCATCAAGCACTTAATACTCCCCGCAAGAGTTTAAAATGCTTCCCAAGATGAGGCTTGGGATATCAATGCCTTAATTTTTTGATGTGTTACAACAAAGGAGAAGCTGAAGGGCACTCCCTATACAACCTGGTATGCAGCCAAAGGCAAGGGGAAGGCTAACTCTCAAAAGTTCAAGGTTAAGAAATCCAAACCCTCTCCGTATATACAAACTGGTCAGTCAAGCATTGCAAAGGGTCCACAAGATTTAAAGAACATGAGATGCTTCTTCTGCAAGAAGAAAGGGCATAGGAAATATGACTGCCAGAAGTACAAAATCTGGAAAGTCAAACATGAGCTATCGGGTAACTCCTCGGCCTATATGATTTATGAATTCAATAAAGCTATAGCCACATCCAATTGTTGGTGGCTAGATAGTGGAGCATCTAATCATGTTGCTTCCACAATACAAGGGTTCAGATCTACAGAAGGCTGACTAAAGGAAAGGAGAAGTTGATAGTTGACAATAATAAAGAAGTTGACATTTTTATGGGCATGTAGGTTTGAACCTCGATATGAAGTTTATACTTGTTTTACGAGACATATTTTATATACCGTCTTTTAGATAGAATTTGATCTCTATGTCAGTTTTGGACAAAGAAGGCTATTGTTTTGTAATTGATACTTCAGTTGTAAATATATCTATCAATGTAAAACATATTGAAATTGCCTTCTTGTCTTATGGATTATATAAAATGTGTCCTACCGCTAATAAAATGTATGCTTCTTCTTATATTATTGAACCTGTTACTCATAAGAGACCTCTGATGAAGGAAACATCATACAAGTTGTGGCATAAACGCTTAGGCCACATTTCCAGAGATAGGGTTGAGAGATTAATAAAGGAAAACATTCTGTCAACTCTAGATTTTGGTGATCTATGTGTTGATTGTTGCAGAGGTAAGATGACTGAGGTAAAGAAAAAGGGCAACTCGTCCTTTTGGCTTGTTAGACCTTATACATCCAGACATTAGTGGACCCTATAAAGCTACGTTACATAATTCTAGATATTTTCTAACATTTATAAATGATTATTCCCGTTACGGTTACGTGTTCTTGCTTAAAAAAATCCTGGAATTCTTGATAAGTTTAAGATCTTTAAGATTTAGCTTAAAAACCAATTGGAAAAATCAATCAAGATTGTCAGATCTGACTGAGGAGGAGAGAACTAAGGCAGACATGGTGGTGCAGGATAAGAAAAAGTTCATTTGCCAGATATTTGGAATCAGTTGGAATAGTGACTCAATTCACTATGCCTGGTAGTCATAAGCAAAATGGTGTAGCCGAAAGGCGTAACCACACCCTAAAGGGCATGATAAAGATAATCCAAAGCAAGACTAACCTACCCAATTACTTTTGGGGTGAAGCCATTAAGAAGACATTGTATATATTAAATAGAGTCCCAAGCAAGACAGTGTCTAAGATACCTTTTGAACTCAGGAAAGGGTGAAAGCTAACCATTTCACATATTCATGTATGGGGCTTCCCTGCGGAGGTAGTACAGTTATATAATCCTTATAAAAGTAAGTTGCAATCTCGTTCTACTCATTGCTATCTGGTAAGACATCCTGACCACTCTAAAGATTACTGTAGAGAAGGAGGACTCAAAATAGTATAATCACAAACAGCTAAGTTTTTATAATACGATGTCTATGATGAGGATGTGCCCTCTTACCCTTTAGAAGATTGTAGGATGGATATTACAATTATTTCGTATCCGTCACTCATACAGTTAGGTCCAGTGGATCAAGGTCCGAGTACCATGCCTGTGTAGGAGCAAGAACCTATACCTGTACAAACAAAGATTCTTGAGGTACAAGAACCAATATAGATGCGTAGATCTACTAGACAGAGATGACTTGCTATCTTATCTGACTATATATTCTATTTAAGTAAACAAGACTATGATATAGGACATATTGTGGATCCAATTACTTTTATAGAAGCTATTTCTGGACCCAGACTTATGGTGGAAAGCAATGAAGGATGAGATGCAATTTATGCAGTACAATAAGGTATAGGAGTTGGTTGATTTGCCTCAACATTGCAAACCCGTCAACTACAAATGGCTCTTTAAGACCAAGAAGGACACCTAGGATAAAGTTAATCAGTTTAATGCTCAGTTGGTTACCAGAAGGTTCACTCAGAGACAAAGGAGTTGACTTTAATGTTACCTTCTTTCCCGTATCCTCGAAGGATGCATTCAGAGTGATTATGGCAATAATAGCTGATTATGACATGGAGTTACATTAGATGGAAGTTAAAACTACTTTCCTGAATGGTGACCTTTATGAAGAGGTCTATATAAAGCAACCTAAAGGATTTTAGGATCAAGGAGCCACTGACAAGGTTTGCAAATTGACCAATTCAATATATGGTTTGAAACAAGCTTCTAGACAATGGTATCTAAAGTTTGATGAGGTTCTGACCTCTTTTGGTTTTGTGAAAAACAAAGTTGAAATATGCTTGTATTACAAGGTCAAGGGGAGCAAATTCATCTTCCTTCTGTTGTATGTGGATAATATATTACTCGCTTCAAATGACTTGACCATGTTGCATGAAGTTAACTAACTTTTGGCCAAGCATTTTGGTATGAAGGATCTTGGTGAAGCATCTTTTGTCCTAGGTATACAGATTCGCCGAGACAAATTTCAACACTCATTAGGCCTCTTGCAAAGAGCATACATTGAACAAATGTTACAAAGGTTTAATATGGTTGACTGTAGACCTGTTGTAGCACCAATCTCTCATGGTGAGAGATTATTTTTGGCACAGTGTCCAAAGAATGAAGTTGAGAGAGGCTATGAGAAATGTTCCGTACTTTAGTGCAGTTGGAAGCCTAATGTATGCCCAGGTGTGCACTAGGCCAGATATTGTGTTTGTTGTTGGACTATTGGATCAATATCTAGCTAACCTAGGTATAGACCATTGAAATGCAGTCAAACGAGTGTTGAGATACCTAAAAGGTACCAAGGATTATATGTTAATATATAGAAGGGGTCAACGATCTAAGCCTTGTGGGGTATTCAGATTCTGATTTTTCTATGTGTCCGGATGATTAAAAGTCCACTTAAGGTTACATTTTTATGTTAGCAGATGGTGTGGTATCGTGGAAGAGTGCTAAGTAGATAATGGTGACTTTCTCAATCATGCATGCAAAGTTTGTTGCATACTATGAGGCTGCTTCACAGGTGGTTTAGCTCAGAAACTTAATTTTTGAGTTGTTTGTGGTGGATTCGATAGCTAGATCCAATTGGTTATATTGTGATAATCTTGCTGCTGTGTTGTTTAGTAACAACAATAAGAATATCATAAGGTCTAAGCATTTTTGGTTAAAAAAATACTCGACCGTTAAGGAGTTGATATAGAAAGGTGACGTTGAAATGGAGCATATAAGGACTGAGAAGATGCTAGCCGATCTTTTAACTAAAGGACTTCACCCACTTGTGTTTGAAAGACATGTATCCAGTACGGGTGTGTTAAAGTGCTTAGACAGTGTTAGTTAGGGATTGTTATATTTGCTCCTTATATGTTTGTACATTTTTTATGTATTATGACACTATGATTGTTTATTAATAAAGATGTTTATCTTTTTATCCTCAGTAATACCTGTTATTATGTAAAGTCATAATACATGTGAAGTCTTAAGATCTGTGTCAATCTTAAGTATTTTAAAGGTCATCAGACATATATACAGATTGATCTTGAACTTATGTCATTGAGACACTTACAGTTTAATACAAATATTTATGAGTTTTTTAACATGACATAAGGAGATATAAGTTTTTAATCCCATAAAGATTCTCTAATGCAGTTTAGCATTTGGTTAGAGAACATAAAAGTTTTTTTAATGCAGTTTAGTATTCGGTAAGAGAAAACAAGATTTCTCTAGTACAGTTTAACATATGCAGTTTATCATAAGGTTTATAGAAATCAAGATCTACAAACGAAAGATGATACATATTAGATCATACAAGTATTATCATATTTTGCCACACTC
Source organism: Erythroxylum coriaceum (assembly GCA_026874005.2). Lineage (NCBI taxonomy): Eukaryota > Viridiplantae > Streptophyta > Magnoliopsida > Malpighiales > Erythroxylaceae > Erythroxylum > Erythroxylum coriaceum. Next base: position 3,120,365 of record JANQAP020000172.1, read on the forward strand.
CATTTTCTCATTTATGTTAGTAAGATATTAGATATGTGTGATTATATTAGACTTGTGTTACACATGATACATGTGTTTAATATTTTTCGGTATCTAAATCCTTGCGGGACAGAATGTTGGACTTTCATTATCTTTGGATCAAATGTTTTAATTTTTAAACTTGATACCAATATAGTAGCATGACTTAACCGAATTTTTTAAACAGAAAACTATAGAAAAGCATTGACCAAATCCTTGTGAGGAGTTTTTGTGGAGGTCTTGGTTAATAAAAGCTCGTTTTGACCTCGAAAAGCACCTCCAAAAATATGATGGAACCAAAAAAAGTATTTCTGCATTTACTTCATTTATTTCCCTTTCATGTGGAATCCGAGACACGTAATAAGGTTCATGTTACGTGTTACGTATAAAACTTGATTGGGAATTTATATGTAAATTAACAAAATAAGAACTCTCGCATTGCTTAGTCAGATAATATTCTAAGAATTATATAAAAAACGTTATTGATATTATGTTAACAAAGAGAGTAATATAGAAATCAAACTGACAAATCTCAGGTTAAGTAGAAGATGGTATTTAAACTTTTCCTTTTACAAATAAAGTAAGGTATGTTTGAAAATCAAATTAAGCAAATTTTATTGTCACGTGAATTCTCATGTAATTGATCAAGTTATTTTAAAAACATATGCATCAAAAAGAAACAAAATCCAATAATATGTGTCTATTCGAAGGATTTTTAACATCAAAAAGAGGTATTTTCTCAATTTCTAAATTTTTTATTAGTACTCACCATTAAGTGAGATTTGATGGTAACATTTTAATACGAAAAGTATACAAGGACTTCATTGGAACCAAAACATAAGGAGAACGGTAATGCCTATGATTAAGCAAATTTTTTTAATTTAAGAAAATACAAAATTTTAAATATATTTACAATAAATACGTTATTTGAAGTAAGACCATGCTTAACATAAAAATAATTTCTTTTTTAAAAAAGTCAACGTAAGGAAGCTGGACTGGGAAAGGTTGGAGGAGGAGGAGATGTTCGCAGTTCGCACTACTAAAATGGCAAAAGACAAAAATGGGTATCCAACATTGTACATAAAACATTATTTTGTTTGGTTAAATAATAATAATAATAACTAAATACGCAAACAATTTATAAAAAGCTTTTTAAAGGAACATTTTTATCGTAACCACAATAACAGTAAAAGATTACTAATATATCTTATGATTCGATTCCCCTCCCTGTCTCTTAAGTTAAGAAATTACCAACGCAATGCTCTTACGTGTACTTAACCATAAGTAGCTTCCTAGGCATCATCTGAAAATTGAGGAAGCGTCTTGCTTATTATATTCTTTTTGTTACCCTTTTTTGAAATTTGGGAATTTAAATTTTACATAAATAATAAATATTATATACTTTCAGCAATTCAATTAAAAACTTTATTTTTATAAGTATTTTTATTAATTTAATTAATAAAATTATTTTTGTCTATAATATTTAAGCTAAATTAATGATCAAGTAAGCATTCACGTTAAATAATAAAGATACATGCAAAAATGAGTATAACATATGAGTTATGAATTGATGGATACTTAATTGGTCATTAATATTTTACATAAATAAAATTGATTCTATAAAAATATTAACATAATTAATATTTGAACTAAGTTTTAATGTTATAAAAAACTATTTAAAATTTAAAATTTTTGACAGTTTAAACAGAGATTTGCTTAGCTAACGACAAATTCTAATCTTAAACGTGTTAACAAGAATTGGCAATGTGTTTTCACCAACTTCCTTCTTTTAACAGGATTCACTTTGGTCCCTAAACACTCCTCGTGATTTGGACTAGCCAGTCAATATCCTATACGCGAAAACAACGCAATGATTATCGGTTGGGCGCCCATCTGTCTTTTCGTTCCCGATTGCTCGCAAGTGTTGTAGTAGTTGTAGGTCGTCATGCTCATTCATCGACTTGATAAGGTGCGTTAAATTAATCTTATCGAAAATTTATTATATGGTAAATAAAAAAACTTTTATAATGATTTAACTCGATTTAATTTTTAAAATTTTTATGTTGTAACATTAAAATACCATTTTATTAAATTATTTTAATAAAATAAGTATCAAAATTTATATTTATTACATGTACAATACTTAAGTCTATGATGGTTTGTATTAAATAATTAAAAAAAATATTTAATAAAAAGTGTCCTTAAAAATTTTAATATTATAAGTTACTTTAAAATATAAAAATATATGAGAATAACAATCTTGTATCTTTTATCTTATAATACCTTTTCACCAAATTAACATTTTTAAATCAGTATCGTCATACCGTATTGCATATAGGTCTATTGAAAATATCATTTTTATTATATAGGAATAAGACTACTTACTATCGAATCTTCTCAGATTTCACGAATCAGTAAAATTTTAACTAGGTGTTGATGATGATAATGATAACATTTTAAATCAATATACTAAATAAATACAATAAATAGATTCATGCCTTGAAAATATAATTATATATTTATTTTTATATTCAAAATACAGTGGATGAGATTGACATGTTGTTGTGTTGGAGACTAGCTCATGTGAATGTCAAAAGAAGTCTCCGATCTCTTTTATTATTAGCTTCAGTGCTTCAAGAAAAGGAATCTTGTCTTGAAAGCTGGCATATGCTTCTGCTTGCAATTCTAGAGTTGGAAGAAAGGCTTAAAAAATTATAAAGATAAACCCTAATTAAGAGTAAAGAACATAAATTTTGACTAATAACATGTCGTGTAAGAATTATTGACCCACTTAACTTAATATGGGATTATTTCTTTTTTACATAAAAATTTATATTATATCATCAAGACAATTTACTTTGTTAGGAAACCAATCATGGTTGAATCACGAGTTCAATAAAAAATTAAAGATTATACAGTTTTTTAACTCAATCTTCAATAATTGAATAGCTTGAGAAGATCGAAAAAGGAGCTCTAAAATTCTTGGCTAAGTCAGGTGCACCATTACTTGACACCATCGCTTTTCCTTTGCGATAAGTCATCTCCAACATTCATCTTCTAGATTTGGGTTGGCTCCTCAGGAGAGAAGGGTAGTTTGGTCCTTCTCCTTGTATAGCTCACCCACCTTTCTACTTTCAACTCCTGCCTTTTTAGTTTTCTTCCAGAAAAAAGTTGTATTACCTTTTCTAACTAAAATTTCTACTATACAGTCTTCTTTGACTGAGGCTTGTCCTCTTTTAACCTCCCAAAATGTCCAACTTGAAGCATCTCACTCTAGTCTTCCTCTCTCACCAGAGATAATTCCACCCCAAGAGAACAAAGCTTCTCTTATCAAGAGCTAAAAGTAGGTTATAGGTGTTGGGGTTATGTAAATATAGTGTCCTAGAAAGCAAGTATATTTACATGTAATTAATCTTCTTCTAGTTACAATATTGTAATGAAAATATTTATTATTAATAAAACAAAAGAGTTTGGTTTTATTTATACGAGTATAATATAACTAGTCATAAGGTACTAAGGTTCCTTTGTAAGTAATATACATATACATGGAGATGTATAGGAAACATGTATATTATTAGAATCTAAATTAATTAATTCACAGTTGAATAATCAATGTTGGTCGCTTGATTATGATTTAGACTGTAGTGTTGCAATTTACCTCCTTGTAAGTAAAGGAGTTTACTTCAAGGGAATGATGAGTTTCAAATCATGATAATAGTTGACTATCGGTAATGGCACTATTAAATGAATCTGGAATTGCATATGTTTTTTAAAGAATAAAGTAAGCCGTTACTTTAATCTTAAGACATACACCTTAGCATTCGTTTACTATGAACCACAATCTTGATGAGTGGTGAACTCATGTATGTTTTGTTATAATTCTTGATGTGATCGGAATGAATTTTTACATGGTATCAATCCAGTGTCCACATGTTGGAATTATTAATTGAAATATGCATCAAGGGACATTCACTCAAATAAAGAGTTTATAGTGATATCATCGCTTCTAGATATTTTACGGAGATTGGTAATTAAATTGGCGCCAGTAGTTTGATGGACTAGCTACCCATCAAGTCTTAACACCAAGATTAGATCTTGTATGTTAATCACCATGTAGAGTGAAACGGGAGATCTAGAAGGAAAAACTAACATAAAGGCAAAACGGTAATTTTACCCTTTAATGTGCGGATGGCTATAATATGGTTCATAATATAGTTTGCGATTGGGCATCTTATTAATAAATTTGAAACACGTTTTCTCATAATTTTAAGTAATTCAAGAGTTCAGCCAATTGGCTTTAGTAGAATGACATTTGGTTAATAAGTTGGAATTATTTATGATGAGATTAAAATAATTCTGGGCTTATTGGAGCTTGAATTATTTAAGTCCAATTAGATTCCCCACTTTGCTTCTAGGAAGGTTATCAAGGAAAGTAAGAAAAATAAACGAAGGTTACCGGAAAGAAAAATAAGACAGAAAGGAGAGAAATGGTCGAATTGGATTCTGGCTAATAAGACCAGAACAATTTAATTAAGAGTTAATTAAATTAGGTCTTAAGCCTATAATTAAATGTTAGGCTTACACTAATTAATTGTTAATTATAAGCCCAAAGGAATATTTAATATTGGGCTGGATTTTGGTTTGATTGATTAGATTAATTGAATTGAAACAAAATCTAAAAAAAATAAGCAAAACTGAATTCTGCAAAGATGTAGGATTCGGTCGTGCTTATTAATAAAAGAATGAAAGTGTTGTAGTTAAAAGGACACAACTCTTTTAGCATTCTCACTGAATGAATGTGTCCGTTTTTGTCTCTCCACTTTCTCAAAATCAACCGGCCATAGCAAAGAAAAAAAATCCACAATTTTTCTTCTCCTTTCCCACCAAAGGATCTTATTAACCAAGTTGTCCAAGGAGAACAAGTGGTAGATTGGATTGGTTAAGGACACAGCGGTGAGGAGTCGAAATTGTAGCGAGTCGGTAATATTCCGATCTTGTTCTTATTTTATTTATTTTCTTTATGTCGTATCATATATGGATTAAAAGCATGCTGTTTTGGTGTTTACGTTTCTGCTGCCCTTGATTTCGGAAAAAGCTTTTGAAATCTACCGTTTAGCCAAACCAAGCATGAACCTGTTTTCGCTCCAACAGTGGGTGACTAGTCATGCCATACTCTGCAATATTGTCCCCCTAAACTCTAAGATGGGAAAATCATAGTTGCTCTAGATATAAAGATTCTTTAAGCTAGAGCTTGCAACTGGCATTATACTCTTATTAGCTTTTTTATGGACCAACTCCTCCTTTTCCTTTCATAAAAAGATGAAATAATAGTTAGTGGAAGACCAGAGGACTCATAAATGTATTATTGTTTGAAGAAAAATTGATATTTTTTGTCTTTTCATCTCAGAAAGAAGCTAATAAGATAGTTAAGGAAGGTCCATGACATATTACTCACTCTCTAATCTTCCTACAAAATTGGTTGCTTGGAATAAGGCTGAAAAATGTCAAAATTCATAACATTCCCATATGGATAAATATTCATAACATACCTTTAGAGTATTAGACTACTTAAGGTCTAAGCTTATTGGCTAGCTACATAAGAAAACCACTATGAATAGATAAGAACATAACTACGAGACAGAGGGTCAGGTATGCTAGAATTTGTGTTGGTATGGATATCACTAAGGAACTAACTGACATTATACCCATCATGAGATTAGGTCGGACAAGAATATGAACGAGGATAATGTTCTTATTATTAGAATCCTTCTCTTAGGATGTAAGGAAAAGTATAGAAACCTACAGGGAGATTATTTAAGAGAGAGGATTATTTTGATCTAATGGATATGGCTAACTAGCCCCAAAATGAAAACGTAGCCCCTTAGCCTACTATGGAAATAGAAGGATCAAATGAAACTAATGTTGAGACAGAAGCACAAATGGAATTCACCCCTAGCCTATTATGGAAATAGAAGGATCAAATGAAACTAATGTTGAGACAAAAGCACAAATGGAATTCCCTAGAAATTCCAAAGCTATTTGCACTAAGGAAGATAGCTCTTCAACTGAAGAAATTGCTTCTCCTCTTAAGGACTCCCCATTAGAGTGTCCTTCAAATGCTGAAAAAGATGCTATCTTGATGAAAAAGGATATGGAAGAGAATTAGTTTGTATAAGTGATAAATATGAGGATACGTAAGAGAAAGAGAAAAGGCCTTAAAGGCAAAACTAAAATAACATGTCAATAAGGAAAAACTAAAATAACATGTCAACAGTTATATGGAATGTACATGGTCTAAATTGTCCTAATAAGCTTAATGCTTTAAAGGATTTTGTAAGGAGGATCAATCCCTACGTTATAACTCTTTTGAAAACTAAGATAAAGCTGTAAAAATTGAATAAATTAAGGGGGCTTGTTACCTAGTGAAGATTTCTATTTGACCACTAGTTTCACTCTATTGGTAGAATTATGGTTGCTTATAATATTGACTATTTCTTTAATGAACAATTCATGCATAAAAACACACATTTTATTCATGAAAATGTTCCTATCTTCTCCACCTTTGTTTATGGCTTCAATTTAGCCTTTCAAAGAATTATCTTATGATCTACTTTACTAAACCTCTAGACTTCACTCGCGGGACCTTGAATAATTAGTCGAGACTTTAATTACACTCTATATAGTTTAGAAGTAGAAGGCCACTTTAACCTTAAAAACTATAATGGAGATTCAAAGAATGTGTGGATTAGTTGGGAGTAACTGACTTAAAAAATCCTTAGTACATAAGTCGAATTAATCTACAACAAAGGCAATATAGGGTTCTTCTTATCTACACATATGAAAACTAGTCACTCATCATTTCTACACCCAAAAACATGAACAAACAAAATAAGAAATAAAAATAGAAAGTGTTTTAGAATTAATCTCAATATTCCAATAATTTGTAATATATTAGGATAATAAACAACTGACAAGTATGTATCAAGGGTGTTTTTCTCTCTTCTTTATATACTCTTGAGTCTTCAAGGGTTTTATTGTAACATCCCGTTACCTATGTTAAGGCTAGAACAATAAATTATGAGAAGTTTATATGACTTAAGGCAAATGCAC
>JANQAP020000172.1:3127592-3148219 GCA_026874005.2 Erythroxylum coriaceum
TTGTAAGAGACCTGAAGAGGCTCTAGAAGGGAAGAAAGAATACTTGTAATCGTTTGGAGAATAGTGAAACACTCAGATGAACTCTGAGAACTGGATGTAGCCCACGGTTTGGGGTGAACCAGTATAAAAATCACAGTGTCTATTCTCTATCATTTACTTCAGTTTATTTTGTTGTTAAACAATCATAAAGAAGTTAACTTGCGATTTAACTACATAATATTTTGTGATATCTTTTTAACAAGAAAGAGAAGTTCTTAGTGAGGATTTTATATTTACAAAAAAAAGGGATACACCATTCAACCCCCCTTCTTGTGCATCGAGTTTCTTGTACGTATAGACTATACTAACGTATGATTTACTTCACGTATCACCAAACTTGTCCTTGTATAAGTTGATGTGTAACCTGATTTATTGCATGAGTTCTCTATGGAATTTCTCTTTGCATTTCTTTGTGTCCAGGAATATTCTTTTATTTCTTTCATCCTAAACAACAGCCACAATTAAAGCCAAGATCATACAGAAGCACAATCTCTTGGCTTTGTTTGTAAGCCAAACTATAATACACTAATCTATAATTATATTCTAGCTAAACATTATGGATGTGACATAAGTTAAAGAGTGAGTTCCATCTTTCATTAGTGAATTCACATAGAAAGAATAGGTGTTGTATATTCTCTTTAGCTTTTCTACATAATGCACACCAATTGGGAATTTGCAAATATTTAGAGATTTTGTCAACTATTTGAAGCTTGTTCTATATAGCCATCTATAAGATTGTTGATGTTCAAAGATTATGGTGTTTGAATGAAACTACATTGGTTTATAGGATAGGATCTGTTGTGCCTATTAAGAATTGTTTGCAAGTTGTGTTTGTAAACTTTCCTATGCTAGAATATTTCCAGATAACACTGTCATCCTCATCATCAAAATGTGTAAGCTTTACTTCCTATTTGATGTGTTCTAGTATGAGATAGATATAAAAAACATGCTAGTTGATAAAAGCATCATCTACTAAATCCTCATTTTGTATAACTCATTTCAGAGTGTGTGTGGAAGGTTGATTTTGTAATGGTCCAATTGATAACCAGTTATCATACTAAAAACTATTATTTTTTTCCCATTACCAATCATATTAATGAACTCTAGTCTGACTTTTCTCCTAGTTAAAAATTTTTTCTTCATAATCCAAGAAGTTACAGAGGGTGGATTGTAATTCCTAATGTTATTAGCTCCAAAATAATACCTATGTACCTATTTGGACCACAGAGATTGCTTATTATTGCACAGTCTCTAGAGCCTTTTAATCAACATGGTTGTGTTCAGATTTTTAGAGAAATGATGTTGAGGCCCCATTTATATTTTGGCTTGCAAATTTCAATCCATTTGATTTTAGCTTTGCCTTAGGTGTTGCAAGTGGCAGCCATAGAAAGTTCTTGATAATCCTATCAATATGTTTGTTCACAAAAGCTGGAAATACCATATGTGTAGCCCAATATAAGTTTACTGAAGTAAGGACAGAGAAATCAGTTGTACTTCACTAGTTAATGAAAAACTTTTGCTCATTTAGATGGAGATTCTTATATTAATTTGATAAATGAGAAAATATATTTTGTATAGGCCATTTTGTTGTTAGAAATGAGAAATCCAAGATAAACCATATATAGCATCATCAATTTGAAGCCGGTGATAGATTTTATGTTATACTCTAGATGGTTGGCACTCTAGGAAAGAAAAAAAATCCACTTTTGGAGTAATTAATATCCACAATTTTAAGTCTTTTGAAGATCTTGAGGTTGAGATTAAGGCATTAATGGATATAGGATTAGTGTTTGCAAGGTTACACATACTAAGTTTTAATATTTTTAACCTTGGTAAATTTTGTAAGCCCACGGGTCATTCGCGTAGTACCTAAGATATCGATCCCACGAAGAAGGCTAAACTAGTCCTAAAATCTAAGGTCGTACTAAACTGTAACAATTGAAAAGAAAAAAACTAATGCAGAAAATAAATCAATCAAACAATCAATAATGAATATCGAAACGCAGAGATATCAATAAAATAGTAAAATTCACACAACCTAATCCGAAATCAACCTAGAAACTATCAAGTGAGAGAAAGGGAATTTTAATCTGAAACGAATGAAAACCTAACCAATTATGCAATTATTGAATTAATGGGTCTAGACGATCCTAGGGTAGATTACTCTCTCTCTCGAGTTACAATCCTTAACCCTAACTAATGGTCCCTAAATTAAATTATGGAATTGTGATCTCTTGACTCACAATTTACCCACAATCTAAAATAGTTCTAAAATTGTCTATTAACCTACCGGGAACCTATGTTCGATCTCTCGTTACACGGTTCTATCATTTTGATCCAATTCTTATCTATCAATTCACCTAACTCTCGTTAGCCCAAATCGATTATTTTCACTCGGCTGACCATCTTAGTTTATTGTCGAATTATTACGAACAGAAATTATATCACAATTAAATCAACAATAACATAATCAATTAACCTTTATTAATCTCAAGAATTAAAAAACTTGAAGGTGAGTATAGACAAAACTCAACATTTAACACAACTGATTCTCAATGAATATTACAATTTCATACATCAATAAAATTGAATAAATGGAAAATACTATCGGTAACAGAATTTACGGAGGTAGTGACAGCGAGAAACTACCTGTTCCGAGAAGTACTTCGCTTCTAGCTTTGTCTCTGTGTCTCTCTTCCTTTGTCTCCTTCCTCAATCTCTCGATTTCTCTCTAAATTTTATCTCAGAATTGGCTGATGTGATAGCTCTTTTGCAAGACTCTCTAGGCTCTCTTTATTTGTCTCATAATTATACTTTGGGCCTCTAGGTCAAAGTCGAGGTTGAAATGGTTCGAAAAATCTTGCAAAACTCGAGTTTTTGCTTCAGCCCGACGCAGGTCATGATTGTGGCCAACACCTAAACCTTTCTGTCATGATTGTGGCCTGATGTGCACGATCATGGCCTGAATGGAAACTTTCTATCATGACCGTGCTCCCTTGTTCACGATTGTGGCCTGGCTGCTCTGGCTTGTCCTTGTCTGTAATGATCGTGGCCTGTTGTGCCATGATTGTGGGCTATGCCTTTATCCCGAAAACTTCTCGAATCTTCTCCGTTCTTCACCGTTTACCCTGAAACACTAACAAACTCATCAAGGTACCTAAAAAATATAACAATTAAGCTCAAAGATTCATACTTACCCATAAAAAACACTTAAACACATAAACTAACACAATTAACACATAAACACACTCTCAACACTCAATTTAACACTAAATACTTAACAAATTAAACCCTAAAACACAATGTAATTGACAACTATCAACATCCCCACACTTAAACATTTGCTTGTCCTCAAGTAAACAAAACAACAAACATAACAAACATAATGAACACGAAGCACACAATGCAAAAAAAATGGGACAATGACTTTAACTTCATGAAATAAATTTAATCTTGAACACAACATGACAAGTTATTCCTAATCATTAATTGGCAAAATCTATGTCCAAGGGCTTTGAATTAAATATACAAGTTTATTGGGATCTAAGTGCTAATTCAATTACCCTTTTCAATTGTACATATACATTAATAATTCTTCGGTCCTTCAGACTCTATAACTGTTCTTAAGTACATTTTCATGAAAATTCAAGCTTATTACAAGTCTGGTAGGTTTTTATTAAGAACATTTTTTTAAAACACGGGCTTAGTCTTTTACTTGGAGGCAAATATTGGTAATGAATATCAATCCGATTACTCGAGTAAGTCATTTATTAACAGCTTAGTTGAAACATCATTATAGCCTTTTAATGTGAAGGCACACATTTGTGATGCGTGTCGATCCAGTTGCTCAACTATTATCATGTTTTCAATTAGCTACTAGCTCTACTCATAACCCGAAGGTCAGCGGAATAGTAATTTATTAACAAAAATTCTTTTTTTTCCACCTACCTTGCTGTTTTTAGTTATTCGTTTTTTATGAAAAAATACTAGTTAAGCTACTTAAGAAAAATGCTTCAAATTATGAATGAATGTGACAATCCAGAGGGTGCTAAATTTACACTAAGTCCTAATTAAGCTGTATATTTATCCAAAGAACTCTAATTCACTAATTTTGCGAGCTAATGATCATTTACAACCTATTAGACTATGTTCAAAATTAAACAAATTTCACTCATCTAAGCCATTGACACATTCAAACAATTCGCACAATGCAACCTAATAACTAACATACGGTATGCAAAATCTCATTCAAAAGCCAAAAAAAAAAATACAGAATCCTTCCCTACACTTGAACAACACATTTTCCTTAAAGTGAGAAGGAGGCACACATCACATAAGATAAGTAAAGACAAAACAGAATTTAAAGTGACAATAAACAAATAAAATAAAAAAACATAAAAACAAAAATAGAATTGAAGGTTAATTTGGAAAAGAAAATTAGGGTTTAGTATAAATCCTAAGGAGATGGAGGTGGTGATGGTGTCGGAGGCGGCAATTGAACGCCCTGAGACTCGAAATATCGATGAATCCGTCAGATATCCCAACTTTGGCATCGTTGTGTGCACACTATCTCTGCAAGTGTCTTGTTGGTCTTGGTGATTGCATCTAAAATCTTCAGCCAATCTTGTTCTTCTTCCTCGGATTCTCCACTGGTGGATTCCTTTTATGCCTACTGAGGTGACGCTGAGCTTAAACTTGCTTAACCCACCCTGATCCGTACATATGTCTTTTGGCTGATGTCCCTAAGTGTCATATTTGTGGAATGGATGATCTCAGCCCAGAATAAGTGATGGTGATTGAGGAAGTCAGGAAGGTGAACTGTTAACCCCCTCTGTTCCACACCAAAATGTTCTGTAATGGCAGACACTATGTATCCCATTCCAAGATAGTTGCTTTGCTTGTGCAGAGTCGCAGCAATGGCATTAAGAACATTGGTGGACGTGCATATTGGAATACTGTGGTCCATGCACTACAGTATAAAAAGTTCCTTGGTAGAACACTTGTTGGTTTCAGTCTAATCAAAGATCAGCTAACACATAAATTTGTGCAGCAACAAGTGTTCATGGGACCATGTGATATTGTTGTGAGCATTCTTTGCATAGAATCACTAAATTCCAGTAAGCGTCTCCTAGTATTGGGAAGGACGGAAGTCATCATGTTGATCGATGATGGTGGATTTGGGGAATCCACACATCTCGCACATAATTTCAGCATTTAATTCATATACCCGTCCTCCCAATCTAAACCACAATTCTTTTGTATTCTTAGGGTCAAAGGTCAGGGTTGTGAAAAATTCTAGTGTAAGCTCCTCATAAATAGTGAAATGAAATCGAATAAATTGAGCCCACTGGATCCTCTCAGCTAGATTTTCTACCCACTCACGCAATTCTAGCCTATCTAGTGTGTCAAAGTCAAAATACTTGGGAACTACAATTTGTCTAGAACGAAGGGAACAAAAACAAGTACCTTCCTCCTCAGTGTAAATTAGGAAGGGTGCTCTGAAATCTGCTGCTCGGTTTCTTCTTCCCTGTCCTACAACTTGTTGTCATCCATATGGTTCCCGACGGGTTGATTGCTTAATGCGTGACATGAATTGGTAAGAATTGGAAAAAATTTAAAGGTTGAAAAATTCTAGAGAGATGTAAGAGTGTTTTGCTTAAATTATAGAGAGATAATCTGAAAATGAAAGTGAAAGTGAAAGTAAAGTAAGAATTGAATATATAGGTGGTAAAAAGGGTAAAATGGTAAGTTGTTTTAAAAATTTTCGCGACTTTCCCTTTTTTCTTCATAGTCGCAAGCCATGATCGTGGCCTGCTATGCCATGATCGTGGCATGCAGCTTACCACCTAGCACACGCTCAATTATAAGCCACGACCGTGACCTGTTAGGCCACGGTCGTGTTCGACGGCTATACACTCACTCCAAATTCCTTCTTTTGTTCTTTTTCATATTTGTTTCACTTCCACTACTTGATTCTTTTGTGGCCTTTTTCATCTCTTCGTTAATGCTTGCACAATCATTCATATAATTCCAAATTCCTACTCCTTTTCTGCTTTTATTAAAAAACAAACTAATCCTAGCTACAGAATTTCAAACATTCAAACAAAATTAACAAAGAACTACTTTTCCATGGGTTGCCTCCCATACAGTGCTTTTTTAACGTCAGTAGCTCGATGCTCCTTTAAGCTCATGGTGGTTTCAATGAATGGTTCAATGGTAGCGTCTTCATTAATCTCAAAGTCTACACTGTAGCTACCCTACTGCAGTTACCACCGTCTGTACAATTTTCCTTTCCTCGCCTTCTCCTTCATGAGCACTTCTTCCTAAAAGCATTCCCAGGATCTTCTATGTCCTCCCATTCGCCTTGAGGTTTGGGTTTTTTGAGATCTGCTAGAGGTGAAGGAGATCCGTACTCTCTTGTAATAACCTTGAATGTTAATTTCTCCTTCTCCATTCGTAGAGTTAATTCACCCCCCTAAACATCAATAATTAAGCGTGTAGTGGCCAAGAACAGTCGGCCAAGAATTATCAAGATGTCCTCGTCTTCACTGATGTCTAAAATATAGAAGTTCGTGGGAAAGATAAATTTACCAACCTTCACCGACATATCCTGTATAATTCCCAATGGTCTATGTGATGTTCTATCGGCTGTCTTGACCAAAAACTTAGTGGACACTAACTCTCTTAACCCCAATTTTAGATTGAAAGTATAGGGCATCATGTTTATGCTCGCGCCTAAATCCATGAATGCCCTATTTATAATGATCCTGTTGATACTACAGGGGATGAAAAAATCCCTTGGGTCACCTTTCTTCTTCGCTATGTTGGGGTCGTCTTCCAATGATTGCTCCTTACCTTTCTTCGTGACAGACTACTATAATTTCAGCTTCGTCTGTATTTGTTTCGTCACGTTCTTGACCTTGTTTAGTTCAATTTCCTATAATTTCTCCTCTTCCTTCTTTCTATATAACTCCTACTGAGCAAAACATTGGTGTGGAAATATTCATCGGGTTACTTTAATTGACTTGCTCACGGACTCCTTTGGAAGGTTTTCTTCACCTTCTCCTTTCTCTTCTTCCTCCTTAGAAGAGTTCCAGCATTTCGAGTCGACATAGCCTCCGCTAACTGGCCCACTTGGACTTCTAAATTATGTATGGACAAGGCATGATTCTTCGTTCCTTGCTCGAATTTGCTCTCGAGCCTCCTATATGCCTGCTCCATGCCTCCTATCTTGTCCAAAATCCTATCCAACTTTGACTCCATCGAGCTTGCTTTATCTTGCTGAAAGCTCGATTGCCTCTGAGGCCTGAACTGCCCTCCATTATTGTTCGACCAGGAGAAGTTAGGGTGATTCTTCCACCCGGGGTTGTAAGTGTTGGAGTAGGGATTATTTCCCCCTTCTCGTCCAAACTGCACCCCCATATAGTTTACTTACTCCTGGTTATCCTCTCTCATCAAGTGGCAATCCACAGTATAATGGTCTGTCTGACCACAAAGTTTATACTTCACTTGCACGGCTTTGACTTGGGCTGAAGAGGACGCCTTCATATTGTTGAGCTGTCGCATCAAATTGTCGATCTTAGCTTGCATCTCTATCATTTGATCAACTGCAACAATTCCCTTCTGCTCTCTAAAAGTCATAGGCTGCCTACCTCGCTCACTCGTCCATAGGTAGCTGTTGTTGGCTATCTCTTCGATTAACTCCTCTGCCTCATCGACCGTCTTCCGCATCAAGGATCCTCCTAACGCTGCATCGATTTGCCTCTAGTCGGTGGGTTTACTCCGTTGTAAAATGTCTACAGAAGGAACTCCTTATGTAAGTTATGATGTGGGCACTTCCTCTGTAGGTCTTTATATCGCTCCCACGCTTCATAAATTGTCTCCCCATCACCTTGTTGGAAATTGGTGATTTCCTTTATAATCTTTATGGTCTTCGTCAATGGGAAGTACTTGTTTAGAAAGGCTCACACAAGCTACTCCCACTTCGTGATGTTGGCAGGGCTCAGTGAATGATACCAAGCCTTCGCTTTATCTCTAAGTGTGAAAAGGAACAGCCTAATTCTAATAGCATCCTCCGATATGGTAATACTGGAAAGTATCACAGATCTTGAGGAAATTCATGATATGCACGATTGGGTCCTCATTCGCTAATCTATAAAATTAGACGTTTTGCTGAAGCATGTTCAGGAGGGCTGGTTTAATTTCAAACGAGGCCACTTGAACAGGCGACTTAGCCACTCTTTGGTTTGATGGGTTGAACCCTGACCTCATAAAGTTCAATCATTGTTGCCATCCAGGGTTCACTTCCTGATCCATGTTCCTCCGAAATTCCTCAGCCATTATTGACTTTTCTACTTCTTCCTCTCGCTTAGCTTTCCTAAGCATTCATTCTAATCATGTGATATCTAGATCTATTGTCTCCATTGCACGACTTGAACCTCTCGTGACTTTTGTGTTCATACAAAAGCACAATTCCTAAAATGAATGAAAAACAAAAACAAAAATTAAAACTACTCTAATGCCTTAATCTATAAAACTAAATTGCATTCCCCGGCAACGGCGCCAAAAACTTGTTTGCAAGGTTACACACGCTAAGTTTTAATATTTATTAACCTTGGTAAATTTTGTAAGTGCACGGGTCATTCGCGTAGTACCTAAGATATCGATCCCACGAAGAAGGCTAAACTAGTCCTAAAATCTAAGGTTGTACTAAACTATAACAATTCAAAAGAAATAAACTAATGCAGGAAATAAATCAATCAAACAATCAATAATGACTATCGAAACGCAGAGATATCAATAAAATAGCAAAATTCACACAACCTAATCCGAAATCAACCTAGAAACTATCAAGTGAGAGAAAGGGAATTTTAATCCGAAATGAATGAAAACCTAACCAATTATGTAATTATTGAATTAATGGGTCTAGACGGTCCTAGGGTAGATTACTCTCTCTCTCGAGTTATAATCCTTAACCCTAACTAATAGTCCCTAAATTAAATTATGGAATTGTGATCTCTTGACTCACAATTTACCCACAACCTAAAATAGTTCTAAAATTGTCTATTAACCTACCGAGAACCTATGCTCGATCTCTCGTTACACGGTTCTATTAGTTTGATCCAATTCTTATCTATCAATTCACCTAACTCTCGTTAGCCCAAATCGATTATTTTTACTCAGCTCACCCTCTCAGTTTATTGTCGAATTATTACGAATAGAAATTGAATCACAAGTAAATCAACAATAACACAATCAATCAAGCTTTATTAATCTTAAGAATTAAAAAACCCAAAGGTGAGTATAGATAAAACTCAACATTCAACACAACTGATTCTCAACGAATAGTGCAATTTCATACATCAATAAAGTTGAATAAACAGAAAATACTATTAGGAACGGAATTTACGGAGGTATTGAAAGCAGGAAACCACCTGTTTTGGGAAGTACGTCGCGTTTAGCTTCATCTCCGTGTCACTCTTCCTTCGTCTCCTTCCACAATCTCTCAATTTCTCTTTAGGTTTTCTCTCAGAATTGGCCGATGTGATAGCTCTTTTGTACCACTCTTTAGGCTCTCTTCATCTATCTCATAATGTTCTATTTATACTTTGGGCACTCTAGGTCAAAGTTAGGGTTAAAACGATCTGAAAAATCTTACAAAATTTGAGTTTTTGCAGGCCACGATCGTGGCCAATGCCTAAACCTTTTTGTCAGATTCGTGGACCCCTGTGCACCATTGTGGCCTGAATGGAAACTTTCTGTCACGATCGCGCACTCCTGTGCATGATTGTGGCCTGGCCACTCTAGCTCGTCCTTGTCTGTTACGATCGTGGCCTAGTGTGCCATGATCTTAGGTTATGCCTTTGGCTCAAAAAATCATCAAATCTTCTCTGTTCTTCACTGTTTACTCTGAAACACTAATAAACCCATCAAGGTACCTCAAAAATATAACAATTAAGCTCAAAGAGTCATACTAACCTATAAAAAACACTTAAACACATAAACTAACACAATTAACATATAAACACACACTCAACACTCAATTTAACACTAAATACTTAACAAATTAAACCCTAAAACACAATGCAATTGACAAATGTCAGAGTAATGCAACAAAGTTGTGGACAGGATAACCCCTATGTACACATTCACACAATGCACACATCATGCAACAAAATGTTTACACAATGCTTACCAAATCAAAAACTAACACAATGCAAATGAAATTTCACACATAAATGATATGCAAGTGCATATATGTGCTCACTTTTGAATAATACATTGTCCTCAATATGGAAAACAAGAAATAGACATAAGCAAACACAAACTAAAAAAATAAGGAAAATTAACAGAAATAGAAAGGAAAGGCAAGATTATGTATAGAGAATATGGAGATGATAGAGTTGGAGACAATAAATGCATTCCTTGCACCAAAAAGAACTTCAGTAACTTCTTGGTTTGGTCCATACTACCTCCTTTGGTTATCTCTCTATAGCATCCATGTAACCCTCAAGGAACTTGTTATTCTCTTCCAGTTTGTGGAGCAGCGCATCCTAGCCTTCTTCTTCATCTTCTGACTCTTCACTAGAGGATTCTTGTTGACGTTATCAAGGTGGTGTGGAACTAGAGCTCGGATGTTCTATCCTGTGCTTAATTTTTAATTTAAAGCTGGGATCATGGAGTTCTATATAATGGTACCCTAAGATCTCAGCCCCCCTCAAGTGAGTGTGATCTAATCTTTCAAGCAAAACAGGGGTTAGTCCATGCAAATTAACACCATGGAATTCAGCCAAAGTAGTAACTAAATAATATATTCCTAGCTAGCTACTTTTCTTTGTAAGTGAAGTAACTATTGTATGAAAAATATGAGTTGTTGTGTAAAAATTGATTTTATGTTCCATGCACCAAAGTAAAAATAAATTCTTTGTGGAACATTTGGTACTTTGATTTTTTGAAAACACAATATGATACATAAATTTATGGAGTATCAAATGTTCTAAACTTTATTTAACATTATTTGGTGCATTATGTGGTTCAAACACATTTTACCCAATCAATTTAGTCCAATACATAGTGACTTTGAAATTAGTATGTTTTTTCAAGAATTTTCAATTTCTGGAAATAAAAAATTTCTTCCATAATAAAATAGTCCATATTACATGGTTTCCCTTTTAATCCAAACCAAATTTTATTTGACTTTTTTTGGCTCATAGCTCAATCTAGTGTAAAAATTAAGAGTTAATTCTTTAAAAATAATATAATCGCAATGAATAAATTTATCCCAATGAATTTTAGCTTTTAAAGACTTAAATTTTTATTTCAAATTCAAATCTTCCAAAATGGAAAAATCAAAACATCTAGGTGCATATTTTTAAAATGAAGTTTATGAAACCTCTCATCTTCTTCTTGAGAAAAGAGCGGCAAAATTAATTGTCAAATTTCATACACCACTTTTGGATACCAACTTTTTCCCTTTTGGTTCGGACTTGCAAGCAAGTTGCTTAGCACTTGGTGTCATCTTAGTGAAAATCCTACAAAAGAAGCACAAAAATACCAAAAAATGTAAGAGAGAGAATGGGTAGAAAAATTTCTTAGAAAAACCCACAAAAAATATGCTTTCTAGTTAAGAAACACTAGGTTTGAAGGTATGAAATGTTTAAATGGAAGGAAAAAAAAAGATAAGTGTGAAATATTTAAGAAAAATGAGTGAAATATGAGAGACAATAAGAGAAGAGAGAAAGGAGCCACTAAATTAGAGAGAGAAAGATGTGAGGATGAGGAAGAAAAGTGGTTAAATAGGCTAGGTTTTGTAATGGATGGTTAAAAAGGGAATATGTACAATCTTGCAACTAGCCTATATAATAGTGCCAGAGGCTGGGAATAAATTGTCCACGATCGTGCCAGTGGGTTACTCCTCCAAAATTGTGCGATAATGTAACCATGCTATCATACAACCTCCTGGATATTTTTTCAATCCATTTGACACACTTCAAATTATGAAATCCATCATTCAAACTCACTCGAAAGTAAACATAAAACATAAAAATAATAAAGCACTATCAAACATGAAATTACAAAAAACCTAACTAAAGCATAACATGATAATTTTAAGGTTCCTAGCTTGAACATTTTAGTGCAATTATTTTCAACTAACTCCTCTTTTGAATGTGAAGGTCCTAATGCATCTTCACATTAAGAATTATGTTCTTATATCCAAAATTTTCTATCCCATGACTCTTATTTGTTTTCTAATTGTCTCCAACACTCTCTTTTCTTATTTCCCATTGATTTTCAACTCTAGAAAGGGTGGTTTCTCAATGGAGGATATCATGGATGCTAAAGATCTCTGCCTTCAATGGATCACCCAACTCCTTCTTTCCTAGTCTCTTTCATCTTCTACTTCCCCAACACTCACTTCTTCTTTATAGCTTCCCTCTTGCTCTTTTATGCACTCATTCATTATATCTATCTTCATGTGAGAGTTGCTTTCCTTCAAATTCTTCAATACTTTATTCATATTAAATTCAACTTATTCATCACCAATTCGAAGTATGAGTTTCCTTTCATAAACATCCTTCACGGCCCTTCCTGTATTCATAAATGGTCTACAAAGAAGTAACGTACAAGTTCGATCCTCTTCAAAATCTAGCACTATGAAATCTATAAGAATAATAAACTTGTCCACTTTTACTAACATATCCTCTACCATGCCAAATGGTTTCTTTATCATTGATCCGTCAACTAATTGAGCAGGATGTTGGCTTCATATCTCTTAGCCCCAATTTCCTGAAAATTGACAAAGGCGTAAGATTAATACATACACCTAAGTCATACAAACATTTAGCAAATTCTAAATTACCAACAACATTAGGTATAGTAAAACTCCCTGGGTCCTTCAAATTTAAAGGCATGTGGCTAGTAACAATAGAGCTACAAGTTTCGGTTAAAGAGACCGTTTGATTGTCCTCACAAGTTCTCTTTATAAAATGTCTTTGAGAAATCATATACTTGGGTAAGCTTGCCAAATCTTCCACAAACGATATGTTAAGTTGCAATTTCTTTAACTTCTCCATGAACTTTGCAAATTTTAGATCCAATTGATTCTTTTGCGGCCTCTATGGAAAGGGCATATAGAGGGGAGGAACATAAGGATTTTCCTCTTTCTTCTCTTCTTCTGTGTCCTTTTTCTCTTAGTGTGCATTGGTATGGGGTTCAACCTTCATCTTGGTTGGTTTTTCTAACTTGGTTTAACTTATAATTATGATGGCCTTCAATTGCTCCCTTGAATTAGACTTCGTGTTGCTTGGGAGACTTCTCACACTTTGTTAGACATTGCATTAGCTAATTGGCTCACCTAAAACTCCAAATTGTGAATATAAGAAGCATGATTCTTTGTAATTTAGTAAAATTTAGCTTTCATCCTTTTTTGGTTCTCATTTTGGCTCGCGAATTTGAAATTCAAAACATTTATCAATTTTTCCATCTTCGATTATAATGAACTGAGCCTATCTTATTGAAATCCTAATGGGACATGCGCTCTTATTGGATTACCTATATTATTAGACTAAGAGAAATTCGGGTGGTTCTTCCACCCAGGATTGCAAGTATTGGAATACAGATTATTACCTCCCTGACCATATTGTGCTCCTATAAAGTTGAGCTTCTCCATGTTGTTGTTTTTTCAATATAAAACAATTAATTGAGACATGAATTTATTGTCCACATATTTTACATCCATGCTGAATCTCCTTGAGTGGGTTGGATGAACTTACTTTTCGTTTGTTCAATTATTTAACTATGTTCATTACTTCAGCCTGTAACACTATCATTGAATCAATAACAAGCACTCCCTTTTGATCTCTAAAGGTTAGCTATTATTTACTTCTTTCTGATATCTATAGACAGTTGTTGTTTGTCATCTCTTTTAACTAATCATATGATGCTTCAACCATTTCCTTATTAAATTGCCATTAGTTGTTGCATCTATGATGCCTCATATGGGTGATTCACACTATTGTAGAACATTTGCATAAGAAACTCCTTTGACAAGTTATGATGTGGGAAAATCCTTTGCAACTCATTAAATCGCTCTCATGCTTCATATAATGATTCCCCTTTGCTTTGCTGGAAAATTTTGATTTCCTTTATGATTATAATGGTATTTTTAAGGGGAAATATTTAGCTAAAAAGGCATATGATATAGTTGATTGGAATTTCATAATCAACATACCTGAAGCATATAGTTTTCCTAGTATCTATATTGAGTGGATAGAATAGTGGCTTACAATGATCTCCTTTAATGTTTTGGTTAATTTTGAACTTATAGGTATAATCAAAGGTGCTAAAGGCCTTAGACAGGGGATCCCATCTCTCCCCATCGTTTCTCCATAATGAATGAAGTTTTCAATAACAAGTCGTTAAGAAGAGTTTGGAAAGAAATAGCAATTTCAGTTGCCACTCCATGTAAAGGTGGTGAAACAAAACATAAAATGACACTGGAAACTTTAATGAAGTAAAAACAAGGACAAAACAACAAAAGATGGAATATGAACAGGTAAAAGATCAAAAAAACGCACATGATAAAAGAGAGAAATGACATGGAGAAGGTCTGAAGGAGAAATAAAAACCGAGGAGGAAATGCAACGATTGGACACGGGATAACTGTCACAAAGAAACCAGAAATTTGTCTTATAGACCATACAATGGTCGGACGACCAAGAGTACTAGTAGGCAGGCCGTAGGCACAAATAATGATTTTACTTATAACTATTGTAAAACCCTCCTCAACCTCAAGGGCACCATTCATCTCTATCCCATTTTCATTTTCCATCTTAAGATGTGATAAATTTTCTTTCTTTCTAATTGACCAATCCAGTGATGCCACAAAAGTCTTAAGATCAAATGATGTCGTCTGCGTATGTTTTTGTTTTGCATAGTTATCAACTGTGTTCCTAGCCATTGTTTTGTCCTAGTTGAGTTGTTCACCAAAACCTCTCGAATTTCCTTAAACATAACTGTGCCAAATTTTGTCTCTCTAGAATCAGAGAGGTTTTCGTTCCCCTGTCGCTTAATCTCCCGTCCCCTATAAGCGTCGTTGTTAATTATTAGGGTAAAACATAGTCACCGTAGCTTGTTGTTTCTATTTTGTTAATTTTGTTACAAGTTTTCACTCCGATGTTATGGTAGGATTTGATGTAATTATAATTTCAATTTTGGGGTTTTAATTAGTCTGTAATTAATCAATTGTCATATTTTAATTCAAAATTTGATTTAACTTCTATATTATTATTAGAATTTTTGATTTTAAAGATTGTGATTTGATACATAAACCTTCCAGAGTTAAGTGTAAAGGAGAAACTATGACGATTTTAATTTAGTTTCTAGAAAAATCATCCCCAAAAAAACTACTTTTCTAGAATGTTAATACTCTGATTTGTTTGGAAACAGGTTGAAGAGGCACGAAGTGTTTATGGGCTTGGGCTTGAAGTAAAAATTTATTTGATTCTACTTTTATTTTCAGTTTTTGTTTTCAATTTTCAGTTTCTGTTTTTATTTCAAATATTTTTTTGTTTGGTTGTTAATTTTAATGTAGTTATAATTTTATTGCTAATAATGATTACATATTAGATAAAAATTAAAAATACATTATTTTTAATTTAAAATTTTATTTTAATCTCTTATAAAATATTTATTAATAAAATTATTTTATTTTGTTAAAATAAATAATTTCGAAAATTAACTTTTTATTTATATATTAATATTTATTTTAATTATTAAATCAAAATTTATTTCAAATTTATATATCCCGAAGATATTTCAAATTTAAATTTATTTAATTTAATTAAAAGAATTAAATTAAATTAAATTAAATTATTCAAGATTCTTATTAAAAATTAATTAAATATAATATTAAATTAATGATTCATAATTCTTATTAAATATTAATATATTAAATAATTAAATAATATATATTTAGTTGATTGTAAATCATATTATGAAAAAATAGAAACAGAAAGCAAAAATCACTTTTTAAAAACTAGAAGAAACTAAAAGCAAAAATTAAAATTGAAAACTCAAATAAACATATTTTTTAATTTAAAAACAAATACAATTAGAACCTTAATTTTACGATTAGAGGTTAAATCTGCCAATTGAGCTTAGTTCTTTATTCATGCCAATTTAATTTCTGTCGGCGGTTATTCTAATCATGGGTAGAGATTATAAGTAACACATTTTGATTTTGAAATTAATTTTAAGTTCTTTGGAACGACTCGAAGCTGCTATATATTCAAAGTCCAAGGCAAAAGCTCATAAAAGTAGAAAAGTCCAAAGCAAAAGGCCGACTGAAAAATGTAAAAACCGCTTTTTTATTCTCAGAGACAGGTCAACCGTTTTGGAAGAGATGTAATAAAATTGGGCATAAATTTCATGTCAACTTAGACCCAACGTCTTTATAAAAGAACTAAAGCTTGGATTGGGATTGGTATATTGCCTCTTGTAAATGTTATGTTATGCGATCATTTGTTAGTTCAAATGAGTGACTGAGAGTGAGATAGAAGAGTTTTCCGTACAGATTTAGATGGTTTGGTTTTCCAAATTCTACACACACAAATCATTTCAACTTTTCATAATAAGACTCGTCTTTTATTTAAAGTCAGAAGCCTTTTCTTCATCCAATACAGACCTTAAAACGCACATCTAATTTGGGTCCTTTTCTTATAACTCAATATAATTTCTAAATCCATTCAAGCCATTTTTAGAATTATTTAATTCAATTTTATCCCAGCCGTTTAGTTTAGGTCTAAACCATTTGAACTTACATAATAATAACTCACCTTCTGTTTAATGATAACATCCTCTTTTTTATTCAATACACACATCTTCATTTTACATGCCATAATGTCTAAGTTAGAACTATTTCATTCAATTGACCTAAAATCAAGCCTTAACAACATAACTTTAGGCATTTATTTTATTTTATAAAAGCCTTAAATAAAACCACAAATTTCTATCAATTCTTTTTTTTGGATGAACCCGGGGTATCCACCGTCGATAACAGTGACTAATCATCACGACAACTGAGCTCCCAAATGGGAGTAGGCCGCTGGCCACATGTGCTGTTCTATACCCATGGGTGAAAATCGAATTCCACACCTCATAGTTAAGGGACAAGGGTAGCTACCACTTACGCCACACTTTGTGGTTTCTATCAATTCTTTAAAATGCTTTTAAATGCACACCTAATATTGTTTATTTAAACTCCCTTTAAGACTAGGTAATTGCTAAAGTAGGGTATTTAAGACTTTTCTTAACTTAAAACTAACCCCCAAATTAGATTTTCTGGTTAAGATTAGTTTGCTAAAACCGGTAAAGTAGGGTAGTTAAGACTTTTCTTAACTTACAACTAACCCCAAATTAGATTTTCTGGTTAAGATTAGTTTGCTAAAACCAGTAAAGTAGGGTAGTTAAGACTTTTCTTAACTTACAACTAACCCCCAAACTAGATTTTCTGGTCTCTTTGAATTTTTTTGTTTCTATTGATTTAAAGGTATACTTCGTGTGTCAACAAAACTGCTTTTTAATAGTACGTATGGTATCATATCGTTGGTTTTGCATAGAATATACCAATTCAATTTATTGCAATCATATGATAAGTCTACAAACGCCATAATTAATAATGTACAATTCTAACACCCACACAACCTAACTCATTATTATCAATCTCCATGTCTAAATATTGTCATTCTTTAGTTTTACATTCTTATTGATATGACATTTATCAACTTGATGCTTTTTTTGGGTAAATTTCTCATCATATGTGACAAAATGTTCACATTTATTTTGCCTCCATGAAATCATCATTGTCCATGTACATTAACCGCTTGTTTTATCCCACACATGTGCCACAATGGCAGTTACAATGGGAAGCAAGGCTATAAGGTGGAGTGAATCCGAATTGCCTCAGTTCCAATTCTTCTCTGCAACTTGGAAATATGAAGTTGGAATTGCTAGTAATCGTAGATTAGCATGCTATAGTGAATATGTAATCGGGCCTTGTATACACCGCCCATCACACCCTAAGAATTGGTTTCGTCCAAAGCATCAAACCAATAATCACCTATGTCTTCATGTTTATATTTAACCTAAAAATTGAGTGCAACCTTAAAATCTCCTTTTTAGATTGTTTTTTTATCTAAAAAATTTGTATTGGTGTTATGATATTAAATTAGTAGTGGAACATATTTTTTGTAGTGTTATTTCTTTTATATATTATTCATTTGTATACTTATTTCAAATCTTAATCTCAAAATGTTAAGGGCCTGTTTGTTTTTATTTCTATTTTTAGTTTTTTGTTGTTGTTTTCAAATTTAGTAAAAAAATTATATTTATTTGAGACATTTGGCTTCTGTTTTTGGTTTTTAGTTTTTGGTTTTTTTTCTATTTTTCAAAAATTATGAAAGCTATAAAAAGTAGTAAGGTTACTTATTACTAGATCTTTAGAGACTTTGCATTTTAACGAGACTCTCACTGGGTGTTGTTGTTGTTGTTTTTCATAACCTGATTTACTATCAATTAAATATATATTATTTAATTATTTAATATATTAATTATTTATAAGAACTTTGAATAATTAAATTTAATTAAATGAAAATATTAATATGAATTATGAATCATTAATTTTATTTAATTTTTATAATTAAATTAAATAAATTTAGTTTTAATAATTATTAATAAATATAGTTAAATTCAAAATATATAAATTTTAAATAAATTTGATTTAATAATTAAATATATTTACAATAAATATTAAATTTTTAATAAAATAAAGTAATTTTTTAGTAATAATTTTTTTAATAAATATTACATAAGAGACTAAATAAATTTACTTAATTAAAATAATTTATCTTTAAGTTTTATCTAATATGTAATTATTATTAATGATAAAAAATAACTACAATGACATTAACAATAAAATAAATTTTGTTTTTATTTGAAGAAAAACATAAATTAAAAACATAATACGAACCAAAACAGAAAACAAAAGTGGAGCCTAATGGTCCATAAAATTCTACCTATCATAAAGTACATGTCTAATTGTTTTGTTCACTATAAAAAATTATTCATTATATTATATTACGCAATGTCTTTCAAAAGACTAGAGATACATCATAAGGGAATAAATCTAAAGAGGGGAGTATAAATATAATTACAAACTTAAAATAACCCATATTAATTTTAAACAACATATTAATCTCTTGATTACAACAAAAAGAAACAAAAAATCTATTACAAACCTATATGGATAACCAATATGAGTTATAAATCAATGAATGACACAAAATACTACTAATTTGAAGAAACCTTAAACTATTCTAGAAAAATTGAAGCACAGTTAAAATGATCCTTACGCCTAATAAAGAAAGCGATAAAAATTACATGATTTTGGTTAAATGAAGGGTAAAAATGAGGTATTCAGGATTAGGTATTTGAGTGGGTAATTATGTTAGTGTTATGATTATTATTGGTGATTTTGAAAATGATATACCAATTCAAAGGAGTTTTTATTTGAAAAATTAAAGATAATATTAGAGAAACCCTTTTAAAGGTTTGTACCAAGTTTTTGGTGTTTCTGAGCAAACCTCACACAACTCCACTGCATTTCTTAAAGTAAATTATAATCTTATACAAAAATAGTTCACCCCCATAGCATTATTTTATAGCACAAATTGGAGAGTTACATCTAAAGTAGAAATCTATAAAGATTCAACTTATATACATTCAATGTTCAAGTCTCATGAATTTGCCGTCAATTCATTACAATAGCTAGCATTTTTATTGAGTAGAATCTAGTCTTTGATCCACTGAATTAGCTTAGCTTTAATTTGTACTTTAGATCTTTCTTCAACTTGATAGTATCTATTATTCCTCTCATTCCATAACATATATAAGCTTGATCCAAAAGCTGTCAGAAAGATCACTTTATCACTTGGATAGGAGTTTTCAAATGACTAAAACCGGTTGATGGAACTCTTGTATTGATGTCAAGGTGACACAACCTAAAGATAATTTCCCAAATATCAAAGGTTAATTCGTAATAGAAATAAAGGTGTCCAAAGGATTTAGGACTGGCCTTAAAAAAATAATATTTGTTCTCCAAGCTGAGGAATTCAAGTCTATCCCAAGTTGGCACTCTCCCATTCATCATTAATAACATATAGGATAGTTTTAGGAAGTAATTTTTTGTCCCATATAATGTTACTCCAAGCCACTTTTTCCCCACCATTACTTATGCGCGGCCTAGATGATTTATTAGTAAAAACACTTGAATTCTTTCCATTCCATTTATAAATATCAGCTCTGATCTAAGCCTCTCATGAGAGTCTATACCATAATCCACACTCCCAAACCAATTCTAAAGCCTTAACTTAACACCCCTTGTTGCCTCCCGCCGCCCATCCCTAACCAAAAACACTCGTTCCTCCTCCCCTTCTTCCCAACAACCTTGACCATTGATAGTGTGTAAATCTAGTATGTTTTAGTTCCTAATTCTATGCTTATTTGGTGATTTATTGTGCTTAAATGTGAGC
>JANQAP020000172.1:3160895-3173954 GCA_026874005.2 Erythroxylum coriaceum
CAACTTCAACATTTATTAGATCCAAAGTTTTGACAAGAGCTTTATTCAATTGTATAGTTCAGCACCTGACAAGTGAAAAAGAATTGCCAAACACAAGTACTTGTATTGTTGATAGAAAGAATTTAATGCAGGTCGCTACAACAAATTGGTGTTCCAAAATGTCAACAAAGCAAGAAAAGCATATACGGACTGCAGATGAGTTTCTAAGAGGAGCAACTCCGGAGACAGAGAGAGAGCTAGAAATGCAGAGTCAGTAATTCATCCTCCATAAAGTAAAAACTTCAGGCTGAAAATTGTTTACAAACACAGAGGAATCAAAGTCAGCAGACGCAAACAAGGGGAACAACTGAAGTCTTGATGCAGATGACGCAGAATAATTACAAAAGAAAGAGATTAAAGCTGATCCGATGCACATAACTAGAGGGGAAAAACTGAAGTCTTGATGCAGTGGCAATTAAAAAGAGATGCAGCGACAGGAACAAGTTGGGGTAACAAGGATTCACGAAAGACAAAAACACAACGAAATCAGACAAACCACAGCGACACCAGACGCAAACAAGGGGAGGAGATGAACAACAAATTAAACTTACCTTACAACCGAGACGGACCACAGCGACGAAGGGCGACAAAAGGAGATCACTGGTCGGAGAGGCGTGGTCGGAGAAGACGTGTGTTGTTGGGTCTTGATGCAGGGTCGGAGAAGAACCAATGTGTTACCGAAACCCTACATAAATCGTGGGTTTTCTTGTAATTTTACTTGGTTGTTTTGTTTCTGTCTCCGTATCTGTTTTCTTGTCCTCTGGTTTTGGGAGGAACAAAAATTTTATGTCTCTGTCTCCGGAGTCGGGACAGAAATTGGTGGGGACAGCAAGCAAACAGGTCGGAGATAGAATTTTTCTATCCCTGTCTTCTGTCTCCACCCATAGGGACATAAACCAAATGTAGGGTTAGGACATCGTTTAACCGTTCCGCTGCAAGTGATGCTTGTTGAGGATAAAGAAGTCACAATAAGAAATTGATTTGTCTACTTGAATTAACGATTAGTATGAGTGGATGCATTATTGACTTTTTCCGTCACTCAATTTTATATAATTATGAAACAACTA
This sequence comes from Erythroxylum coriaceum, assembly GCA_026874005.2. Taxonomy (NCBI): domain Eukaryota; kingdom Viridiplantae; phylum Streptophyta; class Magnoliopsida; order Malpighiales; family Erythroxylaceae; genus Erythroxylum; species Erythroxylum coriaceum. The sequence goes on from JANQAP020000172.1 coordinate 3,162,002, forward strand.
TGAAATAAGACGCTCCTCAAAAAGGTTGTCGATATTAATTAAATAGGGTAAGGGCACAGAAAAGAGAACTAAATCCAATTGCCACAAACTACGATTAAGCTTAGGCCGTATTTACTTGCATATTCGTTGACATTGACACAAGTATGAAATGAAAAGAAAAGCAAAGAATACTAAAACATTGAGTCATTTATCTAAAAAAATGATTTGGTAGGATTGAGAATCACAGGAAAAGGGTCGTGGCTTTGGCGATCTGGGTGTTGGAGTTTCTTAAATTGGGTTTGAGCTGATGGATTTTACGTGGCTTTTAATTGCGGCAGGTAGTCTTGCTTTGGGATACTGTATTGGTTCACGCCGTCCTGCTTTCGGGTTTCTCAGGGCCACTAAATTCTGTAAAAACAGCACTCAAACTCCCCCATCAGTAGTAGTAGGTGCTAAGTCCAAAGACCCCCTTGATATTGAGAAGCTTGCTGATATTCTTGACGATTTCAAAATGGTAAGCCTGCCCTCTTTCTTAATTTTGCTTTTTCTTTTATTTTTACCAGGGTTATCACTGTGCAGGTTTTGGTTGTGAGAAATGACCTGAAGATGGGAAAAGGAAAAATTGCCGCTCAATGCAGGTTTTCCTTTTTCTTTATCATCAGACCCCTTAGTGTTCGCTTCCATCTTCAACTTTTTTTAAAAAGATATTGCATCTTTATTGTAGGATTAATGTTGAATGGTTATCATTGGCTTTTGATATTTTCATATATGAAAATGTGTAAATTTCTTTCTCTGAGGGTGATTTTTAAAAATATGAGCTATTCCTAAATCCTAAAACTGATTTTTAGGAACCTATTATGTGGTAATAATAGTTTTGTTTCTTTCAAACTCTAGGAGTGATTACTAGTTTTTGTTACTAATTTTATGAGTGATTCCTAGACCTTTTCTTTGAGTCAATACCTTCTTACTTAATTCAGCACTCAAATTATAGCTGTTATCTTTAATTTCTTATTCCAAATTCAAGCGACGTCAAAATTTTGTAATCTGTTTCTTTTTATTTAGAACTGAATCCTTCGGTCTGTCCAATGTCATTATGATATTAGAGCTTAGGCTTAGCTATGGTTACATGGAGCTGAAGGGTTTACAGAGAATTACTCACCAATCAAGAATGACCTATTTTAATCCTACGTGTTCTTCAGTGGTTGGACAAAGTTGAAACTTGTCTTCAGGATGTCATAGTTCCAATTGCACAGAGTACAACATACTAACAGCAAGTTCTTGAGAGGTTGGACAACATTGAAACTCATATTAAAAGACGTAATAATTCTTTTCTGATGTGGAATGATAAAACTTTTTTTTTCAAGGCTATGGTTGGTTGGGGGTTATTAATGGAATGAAATATTATTTTATCATTTGGGAGGAAGATTTATAATGGAATAGAATGGAATGAGATGAAAGAGGAGGGTTTCATATTACATCTCATTCTATCCTAAACAGTAAAAATGAGAAACTTCTGATTTAGGGAGTTTAGGATGGAATGTAAAATGATAAACAACTTTTCATTATATTACATTATAAACCTTTCTTCCAAACAACATTTCACTATATTATATTATGAACTCTTCTATCCCTTCCAAACAACAAATTTCTAATATTACCCTCATTTACACTCCATTTTATTATAAACCATTTTATTCCATTAAAAACCTTACGTCCAACCAAACATAGCATAAGAGTGATTTTCAAAATTAGGAGGGATTCCTTAAATCTTAAAAAATATTCTAGAAACCTATTAAGGTGATACTTAGAATTTGTTTGTTTCAGACCTTAAGATTTAATCCTACTTCTTGTTACAAATCCTATGAGTAATTGCTAGACGTATTATTTCCTTATTCCGGTCTACCATAATTCGAGCACCTAAATTACAGTTTAACCTATCTTTATTCTTTATTCTAAATTTCAGCAACCCTAAACATTTGTAAAGAATATTTGTTTCTATCTAGAACTAAGTCCTTCTGTCTAATGTACATTACTTTGTTGATCTTGCTTCTTTAGTAACTCTTCTTTGCACATCTTTCCATAAAATTTGTGTTCTTCCTCTTCTTAATTAGACAGTTATTTATTACAAGCTTAGAAAATTTGAGTTTACAACTACGTTATCAAATAATGCTATTCTTCAAGGTTTTTCTTCTTATTTTCAAAAAGTAGATATTTGTGCTAATCTTTGGTTAAACTTCACTTAAATTCTCCCAGTCATGCAACATTGGGCCTTTACAAAAAGCTCCTATATCGGGCACCAAAAGCTTTAAGCAGGTAAGCATTCTTGCAGTATTTAACATACTTAGAAGCTAAGCATAAAATTTTCCCCCTTCTTTGCTTTTCTTGTCTTCTTGCACTAACAATTCTTGAAACTCGTTGAATATGCAGGTGGGAGATGTGTGCACAACCAAAGGTGGTTGTGAAAATTGAAAGCGAGGAGGATATGCTTGTCTTGCAGGTTAGCGTCTCTCTTGGTATCAATGCAAACAATAACCCTGCTACATTACAGTCAATCTTTGTTTCTTTTGTTTCACTAATTTTCTTGAACTGTGTTTTTCTTTGATTTTCTACATGGAAGTAATGACAACTATTTTCCATGAACTTTGCTTAAATGATCAAATAAGTCCCTAATTTGTTGGGTCCGTTTTTTAACTTTTAGATAAGCATCCATGGTAAGCCAATCTAGATTTTTGTTTGTGTGAAATAGTTGATCTCTCCATTTTGAAATAATTTCTGCCAAATACCAATATTTTGTTACTTTCCACAAGACGTGTAACTTAAATAAGATCCCAGTGTTAGGTTTTTAATATTGATAAAATTTTGGTGATTTATGAAAACTATTGGTACTTGGAAAGATCTCTTAGTTTCACAAAGTCTGCCATAACTAGAGGAGACGGTTTTAAAAAGTTATGAAACCAGCTGATTCAAGTTAGCCGTTCAACTTAGTAGAATGTTTGAACATTTATATATTGTATCGACTAATGGCCTATGTTAAGCAATTATTTGTCTTAATGTATATGACAACTTTCTCCATAGAGGGCCCCAGTACTTGTACAATTGTATTAAGCTCTCTGCTATATTGCTCTAAATTGCCCCACTACGTCAGCCACAATAGCTTGTGTATTTTGCATGTTGCTTAAGTTGCAATTAATTTGTTCCAAGGTGCTATTTGATGTGTCATACAACCAAAAAGTTTTTGTGCAATGTTTGATCTGTTTCTTTTGTGACTTATTGCTCTTGCTTAAGTTAGTAATATGCAGCCAAAAGCTACTTACTCTTTGTATTTTGCATGTTACTACAATTTTGGCTAAGCTACAATGATACAATAAAAGTTGCCTATAGTTTACCTTTTTGTTCTAATATTTGGAATACGTATATGTTGTCCTGTTCTGTGATTTATTGGTCCAATTTGTCATTTCTTGTTGCTTTAAACTTGTAATATATGGTGATAATTGGGTGTTTGTAATTACATAGCCTCGATTATATGGTGATAAATTTTCAATTAATTACCAACATTCGTCCTTTTACTTCTTCCCTCATCATAAGAATTGCATCTATAATTGAATTCATGTTTCAGTCTCTAGTTTTTGCACTCGTGTTTATGAACTTTCTGTTTCTGTTCATGTTTACTTGGATGCATTCTTTGTGGTCCTTTCATTGAACCACACCTCTATTTTGATAGGAAAGGGCGAAATCGCTTAAATTACCTACCCATGTTACCATTGATGCTGGGAGGACTCAGATTGCACCAAGTGAGTTTGCAAAACTACTTTGTTTATTTAACTGAATCATTGAGTTGGTAAATGTAAACTTCTATGCTGATGAAGAAGACAAAGTTTACCTTTTGCTTGGAACGATTTCTTGGGCTGGAGTATATATGCTTGAAGTATTCATTTCGGTCTAGGAAGCTGAGTGAAAAGTTGTTCCGCCAATGGACAAAACAAGGAGAAACTATTGTAGATAAGTTATCATGATATTCAGTACGGTACATGTGGAGTTGAGTGATAGTGAAGTGTGAAGCCAGGATCTGGTTCTAATCTTCAATCTGTAAAGGCTACTATTTTATATTTTATGATTATTTAAAAAGATTTTGTTATGCTGTAATACTTGTTTACCAATCTCCTGTCATTGTTATTTATGACTAATCTAAATGAACTTTTATCTGCTCCTACCTATATTTTGGTGTCATTGAGAAAGAAATTGGCTTTGATATGCAACTTGGTGTGAGCCATGGAGGGAGAGTAGTTAGGAAGCAAATAAAAGATATTGTAAGCATCATTCCTTGGAACGCACAAGAAGCACTGAAAGCCTTGAAAAACATGGGTTTCTTTGTTTTTTGTTTTTTGGATTTTGAATGCAACTGTTTCTTAAGTAACCTTTTGAGTCATTAAACAAACATTTTTCTTATATTAATTTCTTTACTTTTGTTTCAGATTCGAGAACAGTGATGGCTATTCTTGGTAAGATTTCTCTTACCTGCTGTATTCACGAGTTGAATTTACTCTCCATTTATTGGATCCCCACAATTAGAGAAACTACTTTCAAATTAGAGAGAGACGTTTTTGTGTCCTAAGTAAACTTTTGAGTTTGCTCTATCTGCAGAATGTGGAACAAGAAAGCATCAAGTACATCGAAATTTCCCCATTTGTAGTTGCACGAATTTTTCTCTGACACAAAAATTTGTGCAGGACCTGTGGAAGTGATTGATGATGTGACTGGTGGCTTAAAACTTTTGTAGTGTCTTTACTTACGAACGCTGGTGCTTGTGAACTTCGTAAGCGTCTCTTGGCCACAAAACTCTGCTGTCTGTCTTGAAAGGAGTTTCTGCCTGTCGCCCGCTCCAGTCCCAGGCCTGAGCAAAGTTCTTCCCTTTTAACAACTTATTATTTATGATGATGGCGAAATTTTCTGTAATCGCCATTGCTGTCATTTTTAGCATTTAAACCGGATGGATGGGCTTATATTATTCGACCAACAGTGGTTATGTCGTCATATGCAAGTTTCAATTGTTTTTAGAAGAAAAAAGAAATTTTATAATTATTGAAAAATATCCTTATAATTTATTTTTACTCCCAACATTTTATGTGACAAATTAGTACATGACTTGTGGGAAGACCTATAATCAACTCAAAAACCATAAACAAACTTGACCCACGCCATAAATTAGAAATAAATCCAACCAAAAATTCTCATATCATCTTAAACCTATATTGTCTGGGATTGGAGCAATGTTACTTCCCGAATGATATTGCATGGTGAGAGAGGGGAGGTTGGAGTCGTACAAAATTATTTGCTTTTGGGTTGATCTCAGTTTGTGCGAATGAAGTCTGAAGAAGACATGGTTCAAAAACTATTGAAAGGTATATTTCAAAATTGACATCTTAATTTTTAGGTTTATTTTGGCTTTCGAGCATTTGAGGTTGAGTTGAAAGTAGGTGACATCACTGCAAATTTAATAGGAAGCTCTATTTTATTTATTTGTAATAAGAAGATAAGTGCTTGCAAATCGAAATTCGAAGGGTATTCACAATGCATTTAACTCAAATGATTGCTTTCAGATGAGGTCATTCCTCCTACTGGTCATGTGAAGTTGTTACATATACTACCATCCTAATTATTGGAGGAACTGACAACCATAAGTTACACTGATTTAAGAAAACCATTACTTGCTTCTACGTCTTTTATAAATCAATTTGAATCACAAGATACTACTATATCAACCTTAATTTTCTGTTTGGTACATGTTAGTCGATATGGAAACCAAGGTTTTATAGTTTTCCATACTTCGATTGATTACATTTCAATTCTTCAAAGTATACTTTTACGTATTTAATTACTTGAGAAAGAATGATGAGCTCAGTCCTGAAATAAAATGTCATCCAAAACATCAATATGCAAAGTGATTATTAAAATACACATATAAGACATAGAACATAAACGATAAATCAATTACAAGTACCCTGCAAATTCCTTTTTTATTTGATATTGGAGAAATAAGTCAGTTTATATATACTTTCCAGGAAATAACAATCTTCGTAAAGTTCTTAATTGGATATTATGCACTTGGAGTCTTTTGCCAAAAAGAACCTAATTTAAGTTTGAAAATATATTTGTTAAGATTGATTGAAGTTTTAATTAAATTCTTTACAACTTTTTTTGTTTTTTATTTTTTTTTCTTATTCGACAGATCTTAGAATTGAGTTTCGATTTTAATATAATGAAACCTTCAAATTTACCCCTACCATACATTATTAAGGAGAACAAATGTATAATTTTGGAGTAAAGCCAAATCATTTACCGATGTTACATTTCATATTCACAATAAGGGACTTGGGCAATGAGTAGGTTTTGATTTTTAGTTACAAATTTCCTCGAGAGCCTTTTAAACATGTCATTACACACCTGACATCATTGACATGATTAATTTAATAAATGACTATAAGATTATAAACATATTTGTGGATAGTTGAACATCCCCTATTAAGAAAAGGATATTGAGAAGAGGGTGAGCATGTTGATTGTGAGGTTATAGAGGGTGATCAAGCTACTTCTAGAATAGGTGGAGAAGTTATTTGCATTGTTAGAGAGGGTGAACAAGGTGATTGTGACAGTATAATGGATAAACAACTTGCTTCTAGGAAGGGTAAATAACCTATTTAAAAAGACATAGATAATAGCGAATTCGATAATCCAACATTTAAGGGTGACAAAAGAGAAGTTAGTGACTTTGATGATTTTAATTCATTTGATTCTGATGACATATTTGATGAGGTGGTTAGTGAAGAGGCTACATAATAATTTAACAAGTTTCTTTTTAGTGGTGTATAAGAAGTCCCAACATATAATATTCCATATATGTAGACATATTCATTATATGAAGATTTAGATGAGCTTAAGAGTGTGGATGATAATTTAGATGAAGAAGGGAGAAGAATGCCTAAGTTCCTAAAATTTAAAGCATATACTGATATGATGAGATCAACTGATTTAAAGGTAAGTATGATATTTGATTTGATGAATGTATATAGACAAGATCTAATCTAATATGTTGTTTGAAAGATTTTGATTATGTGTATGTTAAGAATGAGAAATCTGGTTTAACTATTGTTTATAAAAAGAGTTGTTGGTGGAGAATACAAGCTTCCTCAACCCAACATGAGATAGTATTTCAAATCAATACATTTCAATTGAACTACAAGTATGGTCAAGAATACCATAACATAAAATGTAAGGCGCTTTGAATTGTAAAGAAACACCTTCCATATATTAGACATTGTTCTATATGGGATATTTTGGGCTTAAGGGTGCACTTTTAAGGGGCATTAATTTTATGATTATAGATAAGAAGGTAGGTGAAGAACTTCATATTAGTGTTGTTGACAGTGAAGAGCACAAGCAATTTGAAAAATTAAGAAGCTATGGATTAACTATATTGAAGTGGAAGGTAGTTCTTTTATTATCAAACATCCAGTAGATATTTTTTATTCCATATACATATGCTTAGATGCTTGTAAAAAGGTTATTAGCTGGTTGTAGGCCTATAATTTATGTCAATGGTTTTCAATTGAAGCATAAGCATGGAGGACAACTACTATCAGCCATTGTTGTGAATGCAAATAACAATATATTTCCAATCATATAGGTTGTAGTTAGGACTGAGAATCAAGTCTTGTGAAAATGGTTTCTTGAATGTTTATAAGAAGAAATCAAACACTATAAGGATCATAATTAGGTTTTCACTTTTGATTTTAAAAGAGGTAAATTCAGTTTATTAGGTTTTCTTTTCATTTAATAAACATTCATTTATAAATATTCACTAAGTGCATTAACGGTGCATTTGATTTCTTTGTAATATGGTTTGAAACATACCTTTAATATTGAGATGACTGATGTCAAAAATAGATATTGTGTTAAGAAATATTTATGCCAACCTTTAATCCAAATTTAAGACAATAAAATTATAAAAAAATATAGTGTGGAATGGGCTAGAACATATAGCTTCAATGAATTTCAAGGGTATATGATTATTTTATTTAACTACACTTGATTTTGAATGTATATGATCATTCAAATCATGCTTATTTTGAGTTTTTACCTTGAATAGATAAATAAAGTAATTAGAAAGTATTGAAAAATTGATTTATGATTGGTTGGTCAAAATACTAACCAACAACTGATGCATGCAAACTCACATTGTTGGACTTAAATGTGATATATTATTGAATAGAAATCTTTAATATTTACATTAAGGAGGCTAAGGTTGCGCTAATTATAATAATTCTTAGGATGATTAGAAGAGCAATAGTAAAGAGATATGATAAAAAAATGAGAGGATAGAGAATCATGATGGGTTTATTTATCCTAGGATTAAAAAAACCTTAGAGAAATATAAAGAACTTGAGAACAATTTGATGCTATATTTTAATGGTGGGATACTTTTTGAAGTAGAGCATATGAATTTTCAACATTTTATTGATTTGGGCAATAAAACTTACACATCTAGGAGATGGAATTTGAATGGACTTTCTTATCAATATACTTGGCTATGACCAACAAGATGGTGGTAAACCAAAAGTATATGTAGACTTCTTCTATATCAAGAAAAATTTTAGAAGATTATATAGGTTAAAATTTTCTAATTCCTGGTAAAATTTTATGGCTAAACTCGAGTGAGAACCATGAGTCTAAAAATTATGCCACTATAATACAAGAGAAGATTAGGAAGATCGAAAAAGACAAGAAGCAAGGAAGTTGGTGAGGAAAAAAATCCTTATAGAGCTATTAGGAAAGGACTTCAGATGTCATGTAAAAATATGATAGCTATAGGTTGCATGATGTTTTAATATCCATTTTAGTTTGTTTTTAGGAGTCAATTAATTAATTCATGCATGTTTAGGGTTAGAATTGTGTTACTTAGTTAGATATTTATGTTTTGAGTGTTTTGTGCGTTAGAGTACGCTATTGAGCTTTAATATTATGTGTTTAAGGTGCCTTAATGTTTTTGTTAGTATTTCAAATCAAATATCTAGAATAAAGAGAATGTGGAGGAAACCCGAAGGAAGACCCAGGGCTATGATTGTGTTCCAATGGCTACAATCGTGATAAAAGCAAGGATGACAAGCCACAATCATGACAAAGAGCAACTTTAAGTGCCACAATCGTGGCCTGCATGACACCAAATGCAGACCGGCTTCTAAAACTTAACTTTACGAGGTTATTTCGAACTATTTGGGCCTGGGTAAAACCTAGTTTTTACCCTAAATAGAAAAGACTACACAGAGGGGAGGAGAACTCTTATTTTTGTGCCTCCATTTCTGTCACTTTGGGAAAAAACCAAGGAAGAAAAAGAAGAGAGAAAGAGAACAAGAGAGAGAAGAAGGGGATTTACCTTGGGTGCTTCCACTTCCAATCCTTCAAGTTGTATTTTCTTCTTTCCATCTCTTATTTCTTTCATATGATGTATAAGATAGGATTGATGATGAAGAAACTTGATTCAAGGATGTTCTAACTCTTTTTTAGGGATTTAGACTGGATTCGATGTTAATCTAGTTGTTTTTGTGTTAATTAATTTGGGTGTTGAGATTATTTGTTGTAATTGTATGCTTCGGTAATAAATCGAGATAGTGAACTGAATGCAAAATGATTGGGTTAGTTAATGAGAGTTAATTGAACTAATAGATCAAAAAATAATCAAATCGGTAATTATACGGAGAGAAATCTCGTGTGAGGACTAGGTTATTTATTAGAACACTTAAAACTGATTAGGTTGTAGGTTGATTGTTAATATAGAGATTACATGTTTGGTAACTTGAGTTAATTATGGTTTATTAATTATGGTATGGTGATTATAACTCGAGAGAGAGTAATCCACCATTCGATAGTCTAGAACTAACACCCTATTAACACAAAAGTGACTAGGTTAGCATTGATGATAGGATAAATCCCTTTCTCATAATTTGGTAATTTTTCTTATGTGGTTTACGTTGTTAATTTGGTGGTGATCAATTTGATTCCTTGTGTGTTGATTTTACAATTTAATTTTTAACCAATCCATATTCACGAATTAAGTTTTCTATTTAGTTTTATCTTCTTTTTAATAATCCTTTTAGGCCTTAGATAACTTAGAATTCGATTAGTTCACCAACTCTTTGGGGGATCAACACCTCATATACTATATTCACAACCTATGCACTTGTAGTATATTGAGGGTTTTATAAGATTAAAACTTGCTGAACAAAGAACATATTCCAAGAAAATATATAATAATGCTCAAGAAAGCCAAAGTAGCCAATTAATACAAGAACCAACATAGAGGCAAAAGAAAAGAAGAATAAATTAACTGAATTGTAAGTTATTTTTGTATATGGTGGTCATTATTGCTATAAATTTTTGTATATAGTTTTTACTGTGGCTAACTATTTTTGTATATGGTGCAAATTATAACTAAATATTTTTGTATGTAAAGCTTATTGTGGTTAGCTATTTTTATATATGATGCTTACTGTGACTAGCTATATTTATATATGGTACTCTTTCAGATAATGAATACTGGTTTTCATATATACTATCTCTTTTAGAACATGCACTCAAGTTTTTATATATGTTCTCTCTTTTCAATAATAAATTTTGACTTTATGTATGCTATCTCTTTGGATCATAAATTCATCTATAGTTTGATTGAAATTTCCTATTCATCTTTGAGTGTACAACAAGTATAACATAATGCCTTTTTAAGTGCACATAAATTTTTTGATTATATAAGTCTTGATACTTACAGGAAAGCAAATTATCATTCTAAAATCAAAGGAATAATCTAAGAAGGTCCAAATAAGATGATACTAATTCTCCAATACAACATATATCTGTATATAATACTATGTAAAATTAATCTATAAATCTGACTGCAAATTGCTATAAAGTCCAAAGTTTTTTAAACTTAGACAAACATCATACTCTCAATTCTAAAGAAGATGTATTTCTTATAAGTAAATTGTTAAGTAATGCCCAAAACTGACAATAAAGATAACCCAACTACAAATTAATAACCTTTATAATAATAAATGGTCTTATTGGTTCTTAGTTTATCATTGATCTCCTGCAGTTCATTGATTAAATTTATACTTGTGATTTTTTTGCATGTCACACAAAGTAATCATATTTTGTTTACTCTTTAAATAGTATGTATAAGCAAATTTGACAACTGATCAGTACATAATCCAATTTAATAAAATGAAGTTATATTTAAAATTTACATTAAATTGAGTTAATTCATAGATACATCATCCTATATTAAACTTAGTTTATATAGTCCTCATAGGTGTTATCAAGCTATAATTACAATAATGTAAGTGGTCTTTAATCTTATTGGTTGTACTATTAGATGAATGTTTAGGTGTTATCAATCCACAATTACAATAATGTAAGTGGCCTTTAATCTTGTTGGCTGTACTATTAGATGGATGTTTAGTCCTCATTTCCTCAACTGAGAAAATAAGTGAACACAATAACTATAAATCAACCTTAAAAATAAACAAAATAATCAGATTTCAACATAAGAACCATTCTAAAATGTATATCAAATTTAAATCCCATCTTTTAGTGTGAAGCCAAATTGAACACCAATAAGAAAGGTAATAGGTTCTCGCATTTGTGTTATAAGAAGACCAAATCTTATATATATACAAACACCAATATTGTCTTATAATATCAAGGTTTACATTCATTTCATGTGTAGGCAAAGCTAAGTGACACTATGTATCATCCCGTTTTCATACTAAGGGTTAGAACCGTAGATTTCTGTAATTGAGAAATAGTAATGAGATATTAGAAAATTGCATTTCATGCTCATGCATAGTGTTGCATATACGCACGTGAATTTGAATTTTTGCACACATTAAAATGATTGTACATGCATTCATAGACATTCCGGGTATAA
>JANQAP020000172.1:3174585-3198417 GCA_026874005.2 Erythroxylum coriaceum
TGAAAATACACTTCTACCCTTAATCATACATAATATATATATATATTATATATATCTATATATATATATATATATTGGAAAATACACTTCTACCCTTAATCATATGTAATAACTAACACTCCCCCTCAAGTGGGTGCAAAAATATTACACATGCCCAACTTGCAGACTATGGTATGAAAAGCTTGACTATTGAGTCCTTTTATGAAAACATCAACCAACTGTCTTTCCGACGTTACATGGAACAAGCTTAAGATACCATCAGTTAACTTTTTTTTGATGAAATGTCGATCAATTTTGATTTGCTTCGTCCAATCATATTGAACAGGATTTTGAGCAATATTGATTGCAAATTTATTATCACAATGCAAGAATAGCCTATCTTCTCCAGCCAACTTCAACTCTACTAGCAACTTTTGTAGCCATAAAAGTTAAAAGACACCTTGAACCATAGCTCTGTATTCTGCTTCTGCACTTGATCTTGCAACCACACTCTGTTTCTTGCTTCTCTAAGTGAGCAAGTTACCTCCCACAAGTGTGAAATAACCAGAAGTGGATCTTCCATCATCTAGAGATCCAGCCCAAACTGTACTTGTAAAGGCTTCAATTCGAAGATGGCCATGTTTTGAAAAAAGACCTTTTCTTAAGGCTGACTTTAAATATCACAAAATGTGAAAGATAGCCTGCTGATGAGATTCTCTAGGATCATGCATAAACTGGCTCACTAAGCTAACAATATAAGCAATATCTAGTCTGGTATGAGAAAGATATAAGCCCACCAACCAATCTCTGATATATGCCTTTATCAACTGATTCTTCAGTTCCTGCTTGCAGCTTTATGATTGCTTTCAATGGGTAATTCTGCTGGTTTACATTCCAGCATGCCAGTTTCATCCAAAAGATCCATAATGTATTTCCTCTAAGAAATGATGATTCCTTTTGTTGATCTTGCAACTTCAATTCCTAAGAAGTATTATAACTTTCCAAGATCCTTGATCTCAAACCCTTGAGCCAAGAGCTTCTTCAACCGAGCCATTTCTTCTTTATCATCTCCTATCATCACTATATCATCAACATAAACAATAAGAAGAGTGATCTTACTCTTGTAGTGTCTCATAAAGAGGGTATGATCAGCATTGCTCTGTTGATGCCCAAAAGAGATCATGGCTTTGCTAAATATGTCAAACTAAGCTTTGGGAGATTGTTTCAACCCATACAAGGCTTTCTTCAATATGCACACCTTTCCTTAATTTCTCTCATTTTCAAACCTAGAAAGGAATCTCCATATAAAATTCTTCTAGGTCTCCATGTAGTAGTGCGTTTTTCACATCAAATTGTTGCAAATCCCAATCCAAGTTAGCTACACACGATAGCAAGATTCTAATTATATTCATTTTTGTAACAGGTGCAAATGTCTCATGATAATCAACTCTACAAGTCTGAGTGAATCCCTTTGCCACTAATCTAGCTTTGAATCTTTCAATTGAACCATCAGTTTTATGTTTTATTGTGGGCACCCACTTGCAACCATCTAGCTTCTTGCCTGGAGAAGTAACTAGTTCCCCAGTTTCATTTTTAGCGGAGCTTTCATTTCTTCTACCATAGCTTCTTTCCATTTTGGATCTATAATAGATTCCCTCCAACCCTTTGGAATAAACATAGAAGAAAGAGACAAGGCAAAGGATCTATAGGAGGGAGACAAGGAATCATAAAAGACAAAGTTAGTAATTGAATGTTTTATACACGACCTGACCCCTTTCTTTAACCAATGGGTAAATTTAAATCATAATCAAAAGATAACTCACCTGAGAATTATTGCAAGGTAGGAAGCATGATGGCTTCTTCAAACCTGTTCTTCCTCGAGTATCTCAACAAATCAAGTCTATCTAACGTCCAACAACATTCTCCCCCTTAACATCATCAATTTTCTCATTCGCCTCCTAAGCATTAATCTCCTCATTCTCCCCTTAAACGAAGTACCACAAGCTCCACTTCTTTTTCACTACTCTAACCCTGAAGAGGTGACTGTGTAGTGCCATAGTAAGGTTCAAAGCATCACTTTTTTTTCACTACTTTACCCCTGAAGAGGTGACTGTGTAGTGCCAAAGTAAGGTTCAAACTCTCGAAAGGCAACATCCATACTAACATAAAACTTCCTAAATGAGGGGTGATAACTTCCTAAATGAGGGATGATAGCACTTATACCCTTTTGGGTTGGACAATGATCACACATCTCAAGGCCCTCAGGTCTAATTTCACAACATTCCTAGTATGGATAAAGCATACACACCTAAAAACCTTTAGTGGAACAATATAGCCTTGTTTCCTGATTAAGACTTCTAAAAGTGTCCTAAATTGGAGAGTTTGAGAGGCATTATATTAATATGATAGGCTGTCACTAGTATAACATCACCCTAGTATAGCTTTGGAACATTTATAGTAAACATAAGGGATCTAGCAACTTTCAACAAATGTCTATTTTTCTGTTCAGCTACCCATTTTGAGCACTAGTATATGGACAACTAGTTTGATAAACAATCCCGTGAGACCCTAAATAAGTACCAAACCTACTATCCATGTATTCTATCTCATTATCAGTTCACAATACTTTTATCTTAGCATCAAACTAGGTGTGAACCATGTTATGAAAAGATTGAAAGCAGGAGAAAAATATCACTTTTTGATTTAATCAAATACACCTAAGTCATTCTGTGCAACAATCAATGAAAGTAACAAACTATCGATTTCCAAATAAAGAAGCAGTATATATAGGACCCCAAACATCAGAATAAATAAGCATAACAGGAACAATGGCTTTATTATCACTTAAATGGTAAGAGTTTTTAGTATGCTTAGTATACTCACAAGCATCACAAGATAAAGAATCAAACCAAGTTCTAAAAAACAAACTAGGATATAGTTTTTCTAAAACAAAAACATGATGGATGTCCTAACCGCTTATACAATTGTATTATTTCCTGTTGGACATCCTGATATCCCCCAAAAAGGTTCAAGCCTTGACTGTCTTCCATCATGTATAAGCCATCATGCTCTCTACCACTGTCAATCCTCCTCCCTGTTTTAAGATCCTAAAAGATACAATAATTAAGAAAAAATTCAATTTTACAGTTTAGAGCCTTGGTGATAGCACTGACAGAAAAAAGATTGATCGAAAATTGAGGAACATGAAGAACAAAAGACAACTTAATATTAGGAGTACAGACAATAGAACCTGTCCTAAAAATAAGAGTTAAAAAACCATCAGCCACCTTGACATTATCCCTTTTTAGACAAGGAGAGTAGTTAAGAGAGCCTTTAGAAATGCCTATCACATGTCTATTTGCACCAGAATCAATAATCCATTAGTCAAGTTGACCAAAAGTGTTACCTGACTTGACAAAATTGGAGGTAGCACTGGAGGAAGAGTTAAGCTGTGACAGGAGATGCCTTAAGTGATGAATTTCATAATAAGAGAGACTGTCAACTAAAGCGGACTCCTTGGATGATTCAATTATTTCTAACAAATTTTCTTGAGCCCTTATACGGTTGGCTTGCTTTTCCCCCTCGACCCCTAGCAGGCCTCCCATGCAACTTCCAACAAGTCTTTTTTGTATGTCTTGCCTTTTCACAGTAATCACACTGCAAATGGTCTTTATCAGAAGTAACATCCTTTGACTGCTCATGAGTAATATGGGTTATTAATCCCGACCTCTCAACTAGTGCAGTGTAAAGCATGACACTTATTCTGGTTTCTTCCTACTGGATTAAAGAATGTGCCTCCTTAAGACAGGGAAAAGGAGATCTGCCAATAACTTGAACTCTTAATTGGTCAAATTATGGGTTCAAACTAGCCAAAAAACTTAGACTTGCTCCTTTTCAAGCATATTTTGAATCAACATTGCATCATTAATACACTTGGCTTAAAAATCTTGATAATAATCCAGTTCCTGCCATAAACCACCCAGCTCAGAAAAATAATTTGAAACAGTAAGCTCACCTTGTTTTGTGCCATAAATTTTGTTCCGAAGTTGAAAAATCCTAATGTCATTTCCCATATGAGAATAGGTGAATTTTGCAGCTTTCCATATTTTCTCTACATTGTCAAGCAGTAAATACTGTCGGAAGATCTTAGGGTGCATAGAATTAAGAAGTCAAGACATAACCAATGAATTATCAGAGTCCCATCGACTAAAAGAAAGGTCAGTAACAACTGGTAGTTTCTTATTTCTATCAATATAACCTTGTAGCCTTCTAGCCTTGATAGATATCAAACATGATCTAGACCAGGCTAAATAAATGGTACTTTCATCTAGTTTAATAGGACTAATCTGATAGTAGGGACTTTCATTAATAGGATAACATTTCTCCACTTAATATCTGACATAATGGAACAAAAGGGACAGTAGAGATTCCAAACAGAGGAAGCAGATTAGTCCCAAAACCAAATAAGCAGAACCTATTTGAAAGAGACAACAGAGACTCCAAAAGGAAGTAGATTAGTCCTAAAAATAAAGCAGTAAAGTTGTTCACAAGAGGCCCAAAAAATCAAAGATGTCGGAAGTCACCGAATTGTAGCTGGTCAGGAGAGGTCAGCGACCAGATCGGTGGAAAAACATCAATGAAAGGTGGTCGGAGATGGTGACACGCGCTACACGCATCGAGGAGTGGAGGAGCTGTTGAAATGGAAGGTGGCGCGTACGCTTACGCACTAGGTCAGACGGCGCCAAAAGTTTGAGTATCAGCTGAACTTGACCTGGGCTTTGCTCCTTTAGGGGTGGTGTCGAAAGAAGAGGGGTAAAACACGACCTCTTCACACTTGCCAAGAAAGCAGCCTATCGGAAACTATTTTTTTGAAATATCATACTACAGAAGGTAGTAAACTCAACCTTCAAATCAATAGAGGCTCTGATACAATGAAGATTTGTGAAAACGAAAATCTTATTATCACATTTACATTAAACGTAAGACTACAATTAGGTTTATATACATAAAACCTATACAGTATATTTATTGGAAAAATACACTTCTACCCTTAATGATACATAATAACCAACATTTATTCTCTCTTATCTTATGGTGTACAATGACAGAATACTAGGACTACTCATACTGAGAACCTACAATAGATTCAGAAAATATTATGCAACTGGTGTAGTAAAGCTCTATCATATACTTGAAGATTATAACTTATCAACTTAGTTCTTAACTCATTAAATACTTGTTGGTCTTCTTATATTTTCCTCAAGGTTTAATGAAAACCATAGGAAAGATTATAAGAAACTTCTTATAGTCAGGTGTTTTTGATAACAAATTCATAGGTAAGGTCAAATGGAATGAAGTCTATCTACCTAAGATTAAAAGAGGCTTTGGTATCCTCCTTATAAAAACTCATTAACAAAGTTCTGATGAACAAAAAAATATGTAGGATCTTGACAAACAAATATGATCTCTAGGTTAAGTGGATCCATACATAGTTTTTGAAAGGAAGAAGTATCCAAGAGATGAAAACCAAATTAACTACTTCATATTCTATAACCCAATTACTATAACTAAGAGAACTTTTATATAGGGATATCAAATGCAAAGTTGGCAATAAAAAGAATACATCCCTATGATTTGACAACTAAAGCATGATGAGCCCTTTAACTAGAACCAACTTGATGCTCAGATTATTGCATCTCTTTCTCAAAAGCACCAAGGTCAATGTGATTATCAATAACAATGAGTGAGTAACTTTGTTGACCTCCTTTCTACTTTGCACATTTACCTAGATTACAACCCAAACTTTAGTTTGGAAGACTCCAATTTCTAGTTGAAGCACCCTTCTGCTAAGTTTGGTAATCACTCTTAAAAGGAGTTGTTTATACCTTAGGAACAGAAACTATCCTAGTACAACATTATTTAGAGCAAGAACGCATTTCGAAAAGTCTTTTTATTCATGTGTCTAATACTCAAGTAAAGACTAGCCAAAATGGATGGATTGATATTCATTAATATAGACTTTGTAAAACTTAACCAAAATCCTTACACCATCTCTTCTTTAATTGTGAATTCTCAACTACTATTTGGAGTAAAATCCAATCTATTTGCATTCGCAAAAAATTTCGAGTGGTTAAGCAAAGTCTAAGGAATAAATCAAGAAAATATAATTATCTATCAAATAGCTTTTGGTTCCTCAACGTATGATAGTTAGAAAGAAAGAATAAGTCTTCGAAGGTATAGAAAGTTTCAAAGAGCAAGTTACTACTAAACTGGTTTTATGGATTAGAGAGTAGCTTTTGATAAATCAATTTCATAGGGGTTGTAGCAATTTAATTGCTTCTTCTTATAAAATAATGGACCAACTACAAAAAAATTAATAAACTAAAATAAATTGAGGCTAGCGCTTTTACAAGTTTAGTGTAACAAATAATCTAACGGATGAAACTCTCTTAACTGTCTGAAAATCAACAGGGAGCAAATGTTGAAGATGAGACCTTACTCTCCTTATGGAAGCAGCTTTCTTATGCAAGCAAGAAACAACTATGGGATTTCAAGGCCTCAGTAAAAGGAAGCATTTAGTTTCAGTCCATTAGTTGACATGTAATTTAATTTCCATTTTATTGTTATCTGCCTTGATTGCCAGGATAGTATGATTGGATATGCTGACTTAAAGCCTTTTTTTTTTTTTTTCCTTTTCATCAATCTATTTAATTTTTCAAAAAAACTATTATGAAATTTAAAATAAATTTATCTTACTTTTAATAATAAATAATATATTTTAAATTATAATTATAATAATAATTAAAGTAAATATTTTTAAATTGCATTTACCATGCCATTTATTAAAAATCTTCCAAAAACTAAAAATTAAAACAAGAACAGAAAACAAAAAGTGAAATCTTCTTAAAATTTGAAAAGTACTTGCCTGTTCGTATCCTGCTCTCCATTGACCATCTCACTTGAGATCCCAAGAATAAGAATACACTAACGAAGTGACACCATGCATATTGTAGTCTTAAAACCCCCATTAGTTGGTGCCATTTAGTAATTTATAAAAAGCTACTCAACAGCTATTCTTTGTCGGATTGTCAATAGTCTATCCTACAATATGAGCCTTTTACATTTTTGCTATATTGGTGTCCTTGGAGGCTTTAGCTTTCTCGACAAAAATATTAAAGCCTCCAAGGACACGAATATAGCAAAAATGTAAAAAGCTCATATTGTAGAATACACTATTGATGATCCAACACAGAATCCAATAACTTGCAACAAATATGGTAGTATCATACGACTTCTATTCATAATGCAGTGCTCTACAACTACAGTGGACAGTGCTTTGCAATGGAAACAAAACAAAGTTTAGACAGGCACTAGAATTGGAGTAGTTCTGAAGAATTCTTGTCTTGCACCGAGAGAGTTAATATTCTCTTAACACATTGGCTGTGATATATATGGCAAAATTTACTGCCCAATGTTAGTTCTATATATATGCAGATAATGTACAAAGTTACAGACAGACCTACGATTTAAAAGAATTACAGTTAGACCAGAGGAATCGAGAAATCAATTGAAAAGGAAAAGGGCTCTACATACCGTGTTACACACTAGAAATATGATCAGTGTTAATGTCTGATCCAATAGAAGAAGTATCAAGATGGAAGGCAAATGAGTCAGCTAAATTAACAGCATCCTGAATTCCAAGTCTGGTCCCTTGCTGCGCAACAACTGTGGCTGCAACCCTAGCTGCTAATGTACCCATTCCTTTCAAATCCGATACTCCACGTAGAATACCATACAAAATGCCAGATGCATACGCATCACCAGCTCCACAAGTGTCAACTGGCACACAAGGTGAAGGAGGTATATATATGGCTTCTCCTTTAACACCAATATAGGAGCCTCTTGGTCCATCAGTCACTGATACCAATGGAACAAAATGGCTGAGATACCTTGTGGCTGCAACTGAGCTTTCTTTGGATGCAAAATCACATAAAGCTCTTGCTTCATCACTGTTTGCAAACACAACATCTGCAAAGTTCCCCACAATTTCCCTGATCCAAAAGGGGAGGAAAAACCATAAATCTATTAGAAACTGAAACTGCACTATTGATAGATGTGATTATATTGAAGGCAATAACTAGATTCATCAAACACAATGCATATGAATCTGAAGGTACAATAAGCAACAATAAAATGATTTAAAAACTTGCAGTAAATATGTCAGGTTTTCTCCACGGTGACTACTAAAATATGGTTTCTCCACAGTGACAACTAAAATAGTAAGCTAAAAGTGATTCACATATTTATTATCTCCATTTGACCATTTCCACCTGACAAATTACCATTTACAGAGAAATCCGGAGGATAAAACTGTATAATCTCAACAATTTATTATTTTGGTAAAAGCATTGGAAATATCAAATCTCCTTTAATAACAATGAAACACAGGTTGATTTTTCGCTGGCAAGAATTTTTGGGAGTGATTAGCCTTAATATGAGCAATTCAATAGCTGGCAAGAATTTTTAACTTCAGGGTCACATTAGTTTATGAAGCTTTTTCGCTGACTTGATGCCTTTTAACAGGATGATGTCAAACTCATACCCACTTGTACTGTCAAAAAGTAGCAGCATGAGAACTTTACTAATGAGAAGGAAGGCAGTGCCATGAAAACTCCAGGGGACCAAGAAATAGTTTCTCATTGCATGAAATTTTCCAAAAGTGTGACAACAAGCATAGCCTCATGAAAGAAAGGTATTCAACGACAGCAAAAAGCTCAAAAGCATCATTATAGTTCTATAATAACAGTCTGAACCTAGGGGAAAATGAGTTATTAGAAAAATCTACAGTATCATTGTGCCAAAGGAAATGGTACTTTAGAAGAGAATTTCAATTGGGAGAATCCTCAATTACAGATATTTTACAAAATATGAAACTCACGAGATAAATATACACCACTTCTACTGTTTCATATTGCAGCGTGAAAATGCTGCAATATGGTTGTCTCACCAGTGAACTG
Organism: Erythroxylum coriaceum; assembly: GCA_026874005.2. Classification (NCBI taxonomy): domain Eukaryota; kingdom Viridiplantae; phylum Streptophyta; class Magnoliopsida; order Malpighiales; family Erythroxylaceae; genus Erythroxylum; species Erythroxylum coriaceum. The sequence continues at coordinate 3,183,582 of JANQAP020000172.1, forward strand.
AAATTTTACACAACATATAGCAAAATATTGCAGTTGTAATCTATTTTAACATTGCAGTTGCAATCAAACTCTTTTATTTAAAAATTCACAAAAATTCCAATAAGTTAGCAGAAATCAACATACACCAGATTATAGAACAAGGGACTCATTGACTTACCAGAAATCATCATAGTGTCTTTCAATACATGATACATCTGATGCTGTCACTGCAACCAGCACACCGTTCCTGCGTGCTTCTTCACATGTTTTTGTAATCGTCTTAATTGTATCAGGAAGTTCAAACAAGTAACCTTCAACTACCAGTATTTTTATATTGGAAATTAAGCTAGCCAAGCATGGATCATAGTTAACCATCGAGGATGTGCCCTACAAAGTTCAAATATAAAATGGTCAACTCATGCAACCCAACATATTCCAAAGCTAAAATAAGAAAAAAAAGCCTCTTAACTTCAAGTAAACTATTTGCCTCATCATTAAAAACAGAAACATATCTAAGATACAGAAAAACTTCAATTGTGGGAACAACTTATCTTCCTAATAAAGTGACAACATTATCAATAATCATAAGAAAGACAGTTTTTTAAAGAATCCCCTGAAATCCTTAACTTTATCTAACAGGCCATATGATGTTAAAATCTAAACTCAATCTGTCTGCACTAAATCCCGTGCATGAGAAATCATTTCCAAACCATAATACATCACTTCAATACAACTAAGCTGTATTTATCAAATGGAATGAACCATTTTGTTACTGATTCAATATCATGGCATTTTTGCAATCAGATCATGAATACAACTCCAAAAATGTAGTGGGAAAGTAAAGAGGAAGTGAAGAATGTAAAATACAATCATGTTCCTGAAAATTTACGTAAGACTAATCCAACCTATAAAGCAGGTTTTCTGAATTATTTGATCAAGAATTTCAGTAAACAAGGAAATGTACCCTCCACAAACACCAGTCTCATGCTGATACAGTCAAAATATTTGATCATTTGCAGAAACAGCACATGAACGTGAATAGAAAAGAAAAAAGAGATTATATTCTAGTTATACTTAGGATTAATGATGCACATGCCACATTATATCCAATCATCTTCCTTGAAGGTTCACAATATGAAACTTGATAGCAATGAGTTAACAGTACGTTTATTCTGTGCCAGACAGCTAGGCAAGCATATTAGATGTAGAATATTTTTTGTAACAAGAAATACAGAGTAACATGTTGCTGTGTAACTTCTTATGGTTGAAGTGGCACTTTCGATTTGGCATAAAAATTCAGAAAATAATTTAAGTTAGATGAGATGCTAAAAGAAATAAGAGAAAATAAGCTGTTATAAATATAGAAAATTTTGCCCAATATCTGGTTGATAGACATAGAAGAGATATGATATGACTCTGACACCGAGGAAAGGTCATTAATTAACAAATCAAGATACCTCACCTGATATGCAAGCATCGTTCGCTGAGCGTCAGGAGTTGTAAGAACTATCACTGTTCCTGTTGTTCCATCTTTTACAGGTGCAGAGAGGAAGTTCACGTTTGCTCGGCGTAATTTTGATCTATAAAAGCTTATTGGATGAGTTCCATTAAACTCTATAAAGTAACAATAAAGCACTTTGCATGTGACAAGTCTTATTAGCCAAATTTGCAATACAAACATTCAAACAATCGGTGTCAAAACTCAACTCATGGAATGTTTACCTCCTACAACATGAGAAAGTTAGCAACTTCATCAACATACTTATCTAGAGTTTGGGTTGCACTGACACTACTAGCTCTGATACATTCATAATGAATATGTATTTCTGTCTCAGTGGGTCTGGGTGTTCATATTAGAATGCCAGTGCTTAGATGAATGGGTGCATGTGAAATTAAATTGACCGTATAAAAGATTTTTGGAGAATTAGGATCAGCCAGATGAAGAAAAACGGTTTATAAATGAAACAAAAGAGGGCAGATCACTCAACCACAAACTTTACTTTGAGGGGAAGAAGAGTGGGAATTGGCGTGACAGCAAAGACAACTTGCTCATATTTCCTTATAAGTTTTCCTCACTACATAAAAATTAATAATAAGTTAGTTATATACTGTCCTAGTTTGTTTAAAGACCTAAGCTTATTAAAGAACAAAGAATCCTCATTAGAGCGATTCTTAAGACTGATTCTTAAGAGCTACTAATGGATCAAATTTACACCACATAACATCTATGAAACTTCTCAAGGAGCTGAACATAAAGGCAGACATGGTTGAGACTAGGACAAGAGGCAACAAAGTTCTTTCGATGTAATGGGAGAGACCATATGGCTTATGAACATACTAATGGAGGATTACACACAACTTAAATAAGAAAACAACATTTCGTTGACTTGTAATAGAATAATATTTTAACAAATGCGAAAGTTATATGTATATATAGATGATGTAATACTTCTAATCATATTTGTATAATCTTTTAAAAGTACTGAAAACAAATAAAATTTCTCAATTAAGTAGATAATTTAAATAAAGGATCAATTATAATGGACTCTCCTGTGGTTTAGACCTTTTTTACTTCAATCATTGATTTTTTAAAGCTATCACTTACCCTCCTAAGATTCTTTTTCTATTTTGTCTCATCCATACCCTAGCATCATTTCTTATTAGAAACCTGACAAAATGGAGAGACGACGATGTGTGGCTAGCTTAGGTGTTATGTGGCATAACACGTTTAAGTTGTACCACATAACTTATGCCATATAACATATGACATCGTGAGGTGTCGCAAAACCACACAATTTTGTGCATTGTATTATCCACACGATGTCATGTGTTATGGGATACAATTAAGATTTTGTGCCACCTAACACCTAATCAAGCCACACATCATTTTTCCATTCGTCATTAGGTTTTTTAACGAAGAATGACGCCAAAGGATACAAGTGATACAAAAACAAAATATGAGGAGGGTAAATAGTTTTAAAAATTAGGGACTAAAGTGAAAAAAGTCCAAATCATAGGGGGTATCTAGAATAATTAACCCTTAAATAAATTACAAAAATCTTGATACATGACATAATGGTTTATTTCATTAATTAATAAACATGATATTTTTACTAACAATATTTTTATGCAAAATAATTTGGTAGAAAAAAATCAAAACAAAAGTTTCAAATACAAGAAAGTTAAATGTTTTGTATTATCCCATAGACAATCATATTGATTTTGCTTAGAAAAAACTATATAATAAGACTAAAAGTATAAAATTTTACTATAAGAAAACAAGTAATTTAAACTACAATATTCTTTAAATTATGGGTAGAGCCATATATATTTTAATAGAGGGATGAAAAATACAAATTTCATATATATATTTCCCTATTAATTTGCTTTTTCCCCATACACACAGTAAATTGTAGTATACCAAATTATGAAGTATATGATTCCGACCAACCGCGTCAATTAAATAAGAATCTTATATATAGATTTCTTCATTTCTATTAAATAGAAAAAATTATAGGAATTAATAGAAAAGGAGAGAATATGAGTTAACCATTCGAAAGACACTTTTTTCCTAAATAATAGTAGTTTTTCTTAATAATAGTATCGGTAATATTTAGATTTTTAAAGCAAAATTTTGTGAACTTTAGTAACTAGTTGATATATCTTTTATTCATTATACATCATCAGGAAGTCTCCCTCAAGAACCAATTCTAATGGTCGGACTTTGTGCAAATTTATATCAAAAAGGTTTTAAACTTCCCAGCAATCAATTGAGCATTAAATGCTTTACCTTCAAATTTTCCTCCAAAATGGTAACAAATTCTTAAAACATGAAAGATAATATTAGGTATGAACCTAGAGGTTCAATTACCTTAATTTCATACTAGATAATTTATTCATAATTAAATTTTCCCTTTCTTTTCATACTTTGCTTCATTAAAATAATAGTTTCAAGTAAATGGTATGAAAGGAGATAATATAATGATGTAGGGAAAATAGAGGAGTTTCTAATTAGTAGCTAAAAACACAAAATTAGGAAGTATGGCTGATATTAGGCTCCTGGAATATCTAGTTTCAAGGTCGAATATTGGCTAGGAATGTAGAATTTTCAGATTTTGTAAAGTTGGGAATTTAAGGTTTGATTGCTAGAAATTTAGGCTTAGGTTTTCAGGGTTTCATATGGCTAGAATTTAGGCTTTGAGTGGGCTGAAATTTAGGATAGGGTTGCTAGAATTTAGTGAAGAACACAAAGAATGGATAGTAGGAAACTAGGAATCATTCCTAGAGTCTAAGAAGCACTCTTAGAAGAAAGCATCATACCTTCTAGTTGAAAACTCAAGTTTGTAGAAAAATGCCAGTTTGCTTCTTATTCACAAAGAGCTGAATACACACATATAGATAGAGTTTTAAAACCCTTAATCTAGTAGGAAAAGGTTTTCTAATTTAAATCCTATTATAATAGAAATTCTATAAATCCTATACAACTAGGATAGCATATGTAAAATAGAATAACATATTTAACTTGCTACTACTTCTTATCTAATAAGGAATCCTTACATAATTTAAATTTCAACACTTATCTTTTGTTGTCAACTCAATTCTCAATCTTCATCCCACGAAATTAAGACTTGTGGTTGACTAATTTTTTCTATTTTACTTATTCTATATACTTTAAGCTCTTTTGTATCAATTCTCCCCGGCTTATTTGAAGTCGTCCTTGACATAGAATGTGACAAATATTGATCAAATAAGTATAAATGTAATTTTCTGAACTAGTTCTTTGAGCACCATGTGATTAAAGGTAATTAACATCCAATCTTCCATAATTCTCAAAGGTATTTTATCTCACTCTTGGTCATTGAATATTCTTCCATATGCCCTTTCACTACGTGTCACCATCGTGAGCCAAAGCTCTAATACCAAACTGATGTAGGACAAATATAGGAATTTTAACTATTAGCTAAAAACACATAATTAAGAAGTATGACTGATATTAGGCTACTAGAATATTAGGTTTCAAGGTCTAATTTTGGCTAGGAATGTATAATTTTCAGATTTTGCAAAGTTGGGAATTTAATGTTCGATTGCTAAAATTTAGGCTTAGGTTTTCGGGGTTTAATATGGCTAGAATTTAGGTTTGAGTGGGCTGGAATTTAGGATAGGATTGTTAGAATTTAGTGAACAACACAAAGAATGGATAGTAAGAAACTAGAAATCACTCCTAGGGTCTAAGAATCACTCTTAGAAGAAAACATCGCACCTTCCAGTTGAAAACTCAAGTTTGTAGAAAAATTCCAGATTGCTTCTTATTGATGAAGAGTTGAATGCACACAATATGTAGAGTTTTAAAACCCCTGTTCTATTAGGAAAAGGGTTTCTAATTTAAATCTTGTTATAGTAGAAATTTTATAAATCCTATACGACTAAGATAGCATATGTAAAATAGAATAACATATTTAACTTACTACTACTTCCTGTCTAATAAGGAATCCTAACATAATTTGAATTTCAGCCTTTATCTTTTGTTGTCAAATCAATTCTCATCCCACCAAATTAAGACTAATGGTTGACTAATTTTTTCTCTTTTATTTCTTCTATATACTTTAAGCTCTTTTGCATCATATAAACTCATGGGATTCTCAACAAATGTGCCAATATTGACACTAGGTTATTTAGATGAAGAAACTATGATGACTGATGCGAAAACTATTAGAAATAATTATCATTGAACTAGAGAAATGGAATAAAAAGATCCATGCTTCCATATAAAGAAAAGATTGAGTAGGTAAGAGTAAAATCTCACAAGATAGAACTTTCGTTCTTTCTTATAGGAAGAAGCTAGCCCTTTGCAAACCTTGTAGCCCTGCCTGTATTGTATCCGTAAACCAACCCTATAAGCCTGTAGGCAAGGAACAAGAGATATTCTCTAGAGCAAGTCAGGTTCAAGTAAGTAGGGCCTACAGGTGTTTACTTTTGCTTTTGAAAAGTCGTAAAGTAAGGAACGTAACTTTCAAAGTATATGTATCCCAGGGTGCTATCTAATCCCTTGTTTCCAACTTGTGTGCTAGAGTCAAGATCTCATTCTACCCTCCTTCCCTGTACCTTATGAGTTAGAAGCTGACTCCCAATCAATATAGAGTAAGGCTACGTTCTGGTAAGTCAATCTCACTATCCTTTGATTGTATCCGGTCAGTGGTGAATAGGCCAATGAGAAGGCCAACAAGTAATCTATTGAGTCAGTCAATTTTGGGCCTACTTAGGAAGACGATAAGGGCACCCATTGTTTTTTCTTCTCCTGTTATGCTTAATTACTACTTTTCTTTTGGTTGATATTCCAACTCAGGGTTGAGTAAGGGTTCACTTTTTCTGTTCAAGACTGTATAGCAAGGTCAAATCAAGACAAGAAAGAATTCCCGTTGCTCCCGGTGTAATCTATTTCTAAATAAAATAGCTATCATTAAACCAAACATATTCCTAGAGAAATGGAACAAAAAGATCCATGTTTCCATATGAAGAAAAGATTTGAGTAGGTAAGAGTAAAATCTCACAAGACAGAACTTTTGAAGAAGCTAGATTCAGAACAATAAGAATATAACTAAATAAATATAGAGCATAATCATACAAAATGATGCTCCAGTCACCAGCTAAAAGTTCCTACCACTTGATTGCAATTCCAAAAACCTTTATTATGAGGGCCAATATGATCCCTCATCAAATCCCTGAGCTACAAAAGGTTCTAAGAATCTAATACGCTAACAGAGAAACTAAACAAGATTCTATACCATTCTCAGGGGTAATTAGCAACATACTATGAGAATAAAAGAGACTTGTGAGCTAACTACCAGAAGAATTGACTTCCCTATTTGACAAAGTAATAATGGGAACACAAGATGACGAAGAAAAGCTTAGAGTTAATTAAAGAAACTAATAAAGTTTAGAATTTATTAAAGGTTGTAAATTAGTCAACTACAAGCTTTATTTTGGTGAGAGAGAGAGAGAGATGAGTTGACAACAACGACAAGAAGAGCTAAAATTTAGTTCATGCTAGATTTTCTTATTAGATAAGAAATAATAGGAAGTTAATGTTATTTTAATTGTGGATATGTTATCATAATTGTTTAAAACTTAAACTTACATAATTTTTATTGGAATAAGATTCAAATTTGTCTTGGATATTTTAGTTAGGAATTCATTTACTATTGGAATAAGAGTTCATTTGCTATTGGAATAAGAGTTCTAAGAACTTTTCTATATAAATGTGTGTATTCAGCCATTTAATAAGAAAATATCTATAATTTTCCTATAAACTTGAGTATTCAATCAAAAAGTTTAATGTTTGTTTTTGTAAGAGTGATTCATAGTTCCCTACCCTCCATTGCTTGTCTACCTCACCAAATTCCAACACTTTTAACCTAAATTTCCATCAATCAAACCCTAAAAATCCATATATCCCCAAATCTGAAATTCCAGCATCCCAAGCTGAAATCCAGATTTAAAATATGAATTTTTATTCGCCTAAGAACACTCAACAACCCATATTTTATAGTTTTTGTGAGTTTTAGCTACTAGTTAATATGTCTTCTATTTAGTCTTCAACAATTTGGTATTAGAACTTTGGCTCACAATTACAACACATAGAGGAAGGGCATAAACAATGATACACAGCGACCAACAGCAAGATGAAATACTTTCAAGAATTACAGAAAAATTGATCCTTGATCACAAGATGCTCTAAAAACCAACTTACGTGTAATAACTCGCACAAGAAAGTATGTTCGACTATTTTTGGAGAGGTTAGACAGCCTCAAAATTCATTGCCTAGAAATCAAAACTCTGGCAAGAACTAATTCTACAAACCAATAACTTGATGGTAAATATGAGGACATATGAGGAAGGTGCTAATATGCAAGGGAAAATCTTGGCTGAAAAATCTTATTCTGATCTTGATTCCTCAATTTTAACAAATACTACTCAAAGGGAGTGTTTGTTCTAGGTGGTGAAACTATTGCACCTCTCCTTCAACTAATCAATTAGAATCTTCAAGCCTACATGTTCTCAAGGACTTGATGACATAAAGAGTTCGATAATGGAAGATGATCATGACATGGAGAATTTGACAATAGGAGATGATCAAGGTGTTAAAGATGAAAAGCAAAAGGAAATGGATTATTTAGCAAATCCTAGAGCTGAAATGACTAAACAACAAGTTGAAACACTTGAACAAGATGCTGAAACACCTAGAAAACAGATCAAAATACAAGAACATTTAGCCGAAACAACATGACAACAGGTTGAAAGAATAGAATAGCAAGCTAAAATAACAGAACAGGAAATTGAAAACACTAACATGCAAGTACCAAAAGTTTCGAAATTTTTTGGATTCAAAACTTGATGACATCCATAGTGTTGGGAAAGCCACAAATCAGATTGATAGAGATTATGTTATAGTGGGTGATGAAGGAGAACTAGATTTGAATGAAAATTCAAAATCAACACAACAAATGAATAAAGGAGAAGTTATGAATGCATTTGCAAAGTCAAAATTTAGCAATGACGGCAAGTTATTGCATCTGACTACAAGAAGCAACAAGATGCACGTTTTTTGTAGCTATGTTGTAGAGAAGCCATGTGGTTTTGTTATGAAACCATCTACAAATACAATGTTAAGACTTATCATGTTCTCCACATTGCTAAACTCTTCTTCAAAAAGGATGTACGCCTCTATAGATTACCTTTAATCATTGTTTCTTACCATGATGTAAAATTTATGAGTTATTTTGGAAGACTCTATGGAAAACATTGAACACTAAGCTACAACTTTCTTTTCCTTTTTCCCCTTTAAACAGAAGTGGTGAATAGAAGCTTAGAGGACTTGTTAAGATGTTTGGTCGGGGACAAGATAAATAATTGGGACCTAATTCTACCTATAACAGCATTTGCATAAAACCATTCTATAAATAGGTCAACTGATAAGAGTCCTTTTTGGGATAGTTTCAAGAATTCAACCAAGGAAGACTATTGATTTGGTTTCTTTACCAAAAATAATGCAAGTTAGTGTTAAAGCTGAAGTTTTGCACAACACATGACGGATATCTTTTATGACATACAACAAAAAATAACAACTAGTAACTTGACTTATAAAGAAAATGGTGATGAACATTGTCGATTGATGGAATTCAATGAAGGGGACATGATGACGGTAAGGATTCAACTAGAGTTTTTTTCCAAAAGAAAAATATAAGAAATTTCATTCATGGAGTGCACCTTATGAGAACCTCAAGAAGATAAGTGATAATGCTTATTTTTGGAATTACCAAGGGATCTAAAAATTAGTCCCATCTTAAATGTTGTGAACTTAACTATTTATCATAGACATATTGATACACAATCTCCTACTACAACTCTAAGAATCATATCCATTCCTCATCTTAAAGGGGAGATAAAGAATGTTCTTAATAAACAAATTGTGGCCACAAAAGCTAGTGAACAAAAGGAAGATCAATTTCAGATAGCATTTAATTGAATCAAAACTTAAATGATTAGTATTTGTCACATTTTACATCGAGGATGACTTAAGACAAATTGGGGGGAATTGACGCAAAAAAAGCTTAGAATTTATAAAAGAAATAAAAAAAGGATGAATTAGTCAACCACAGGCTTTAATTTGGTAGAAGAAGAGTGGAAGCCGAGGTGACAGCAAACACAACAAAAGCTAAAATTTAGTTTATGCGAGTTATAGATTCGTTCTCATTGTTGTTTATAACTTATTCTAGTTATAGATTCGTTCTCATTGTTGTTTAGAACTTAAACTTACAGAAATTTAATTAGAATAAGATTCAAATTTGTTTTAGATATTTTAGTTAGGAGTCCTTTTACAACTAGAGTAAGGGTTCCAAGAACTTTTCTATATGTGTGTGTGTGTGTGTGTTTGTGTCTGTGTTTGTGTATTCTGCATTCAATAAGATATCCAAAAAAAATTTATAAACATGAGTTTTCAATTAGAAGGTATGATGCTTCTTTCTAAGAGTGACCGCTAATTCCCCACCTTCTATTACTCCTTTACCTCACTAAATTCCAGCACTTCTAACCTAAGTTTCCATCAATCAAACCCTGAAAATTCACCTATATCCAAATCTGAAATTCCAGCATCCCAAGCTGAAATCCAAACCTGAAATCTGAATTTTTGGTAGCCTGACAACATTCAACAGCCCATATTTCCTAGTTTTTGTAAGTTTTAGCTAGTAGTTGATATTTCTTCTATTTGTCCTACATCACAAGATTAATAAGAACTACAATTCCATTATCAGTCGGAGGCCATTCAACTACAAATTTGGAAGTTTACATCTTCTATTTCATGTTTTATTACAAAAATGAGATAAAAAATAACAATATGGATCAAATAGATTCTTACCTGTAGAATCCACCTAATGGATCACTTCCTACACTTCCTGTCATTGCCACATTTAAGGAGGGGCCACCAACCGGCTTACAACCGAGTCTTGCCAAAGCCACTAGGCTGTTAGAAAGAGATCCACCACCAGCAGCCTTATAGCTGCAGCCATCCATAGCCCGCAATACTGTACCCCTCTCCTCGTGATTTACAATCTTCCTTGTTCCCTTTTCTAGTCCCAATCTCTCCAAGAATTTGTCATCAACCATGCCAGAAAAGTCTACCTGAAAATATTGACACAGAGAAGAGTCATAATAGTTAATGGAAGTCTTCTACTAGATTTACAAATCAGGACCACTATATTGAAAATCTAAAGAAATCACCAACATTTACGGGATTGCTAGAATTTATTATATTCAGTTCACTTAACGAGAAAAGAAAGCAGCTTTATTATTACCAATGAATCAAAATAACAACATGCAAATATGGGTAAAGAAGGATGCATTTCCAGGTATAGGATGCTTCTGTAAAGTTGATGAATCTTTCTCCAACTTACAACCTAATTATAATATCATTACGTACAAATTAAAGGACGCCAGTTGGTAAATTTTCCATCATCTTTAATCAGCGCAATAAATTGGGTCAGAAGATGGCAAATCATCCTATATCTTTCGTATATCTGCAGCTTTGTCATCTATATCCTAAGAAGCCAGGATAGCTCCTCAATTCGCAAAAAAAAAAAAACTTTTGTATTTCATTTCTAACATATTCATCAAGACATTAACGAATAGCAAGGTGAAACAAATTAGACTTTTTAAGGCCCTGAGAAGCTAATAGAAAACCTCTTGTCACAACAATCATCTCTTTCCCGGGGAATTCTTCAAGTGCTAAGCATTAAAAATTCAAGATAAGCAAGCAGGGATCGGTCTCTACAGAAAAGGACAGAAATTGATAAAACCCACCATAGCCTGACCAAGACCGAGGACATCCCATCTCTCAGGCAAGACAGAGGTAGGACTATAGCCTTCAATATATTCTTCTACTTCTTCTTCACTACCACTCCCGTCCTCATCATCATCTTCCCCTTCTTCTTCATTTTGGCCATATCTACTGCCAAATTCTCCACCTTCTGCAACCCCTGAAGAGGTGGAAGAAGAACATGATGCCCTGAAAAAGCGACGAGGATTTTTACCCATAGAATAAAGTTTGGAGGTGCGTGCAGGGCTGTAATGACAAGAAGGAAAGGTAAAGGGGGAGGGTAGAGCATAAAGAGAAGAGTTTGGGTAATAAAGAGAAAAAATAGGAACAGAGAGAGAAGGAGAGGGAGGGCAAACGAGGAGGGCTGGAGAGAGGAGAAAGGAGGATGACATTTGTCGGGAGATAGAGCGGCGACCTAAACGTGTGTGATGGCAAGTATATGCATAGGCTGTTGAAGAAGGGTTGTTGGATGTTCTTAGTATTTGCTATTATGGGATGCCTGCAGAGAATGGAGATGTGTGTATATTTTCTCCATCCACAAATATGTTTTTGACCAGCACTGTCTCACCAGCCCAGCGTAGGCAGAAAAAGGAAGGACGAGTTTCTTTCTGTCAATCAATTACTTTTATCCCATTCAACCCAAATCTTTAATCGAATTTAAGTACACTTAATTTCTAATTATACGCATATAATAATCAGTATACAAATAATTATACTAAACTTAGATTAATAGTTTTTTTAAGTTGAAAATTGAATTTGAAAATAGTCTCAAAGCGGCCACCAAGTACAAGCTATTACAAAAGGGAGAGCTTAAAGCCAAAATCCTAGATTTTCTGAATTTAGGCAAAAGGTTGATCGAGGGTACCAGCACCGAAGGATCTACCATCTGACACCATGCTGCATGCTTGACAAAGGACTTTTGTGAGTCCAAGTAGTAGAGACTTAAATGAGTCAGCTCATATAAATCATAAATGTCCCTCAATGCCAGGAGCTTAACTTTAATTAACCAAGCAAAAGTGTGTTGACAAGTTCCAGATTTAGCCTTGGTCTTTGTTATGAATTTTCCAACTCACACGCCCTGCTGTATTATTTACGCAATAATTTTAGAGATAGAGAAGAGAGTTTAGAGAGAGAAGGGAATCAAACATTTACTCGTGATTTTTTATTGACTTTCAAATATATTGTGTCACATGTTAGTCATATTTTCGTAACCTCCCCTTCATCTTCAAAAACTACCTTATCCATCAAGTTGACCTCCAGAAACCTTTTCTGTAGCTCAAACAGCATTTCCCACGCAGCATACTCCTTGTTTTCTCCTTGCCATTGTACAAGTACTTGCGTGGCCGCCCGATTGTGTCGTTTCACCATTCTTTTGTCCCAAATTGCTACTGGAAGTTTCTCCACGTCTATCACAGTGGTCGGTAATTGGCTAGACATAGGAATATTTTCAGAAACAAAGCTCCTTAGTTGTGATACATGGAAAGTAGGGTGAATAGTAGATTTTCTGGAAATTTCAACGTATAGGCTACTTTATTCACTTTGGAAATGATCGAGAAGGGTCCATAGTAAAGAGGTGCCAGTTTTTGATTCAGTCCCTATTGCAGCGAATGTTGTCTATAGGGTTGTAACTTTACGTACACCCACTGTCCTTCTTCAAACTCCCTCTCAAATCGCTTTTTTCCGCCTACAACTTCATCCTCTGTTTTGCTCTGTTTAGATGAAATTTAACGATTTGGAGTGCTACCTCTCTCTCCTGGAATGCTTGATCAATCCAAACATCTCTTGAATCTCCTGCTACATAAGGCACATACAGTGGTGGTGGATAACCATAGAGAACTTCGAAGGGGGTAGTGCTTATGGCAGTATGATGCGTGGTATTGTACCAACATTCAGCCGTTGTTAACCAACTCGTCCATTTCTGTGGTGTTTCATAACAGAAGCATCTCAGATACGTTTCTAGTGTCTTGTTTACTGCTTTCGACTGTCCATTCGTCTGTGGATGGTAAGCTGTGGATAATTGTAGCTTCACATTCTACAATCTGAACATCTCTCGTCAAATCTGCTTAAAAAGAGAGGGTTCCTATCACTGATTATTCTTTCTGGCATCCAATGCAGTTTGAATACATGGTCCATGAACACTTGTGCAACATATTGTGCTGTGTATGGGTGTTTGATGGCTACAAAATGCGCATACTTGATGAATTTGTCTACTACAACAAAAATAGAAGACTTTCCTCTAAAAGGTGGTAATCCTTCTATGAAATCCATGGTAATTTCTCTCCAACATCCTTCAGGTACTGGTAAGGGTTGGAGTAAGCCCGGATATGCCGCATGATCATACTTGCTCTGTTAGCATATTACACAATTTTTGACGTGATTTCTAACATCCTTGGCCATCTGCTTCCAGTGAAAAAGACCTTTTTTATTGTTGCTGTCACCCCCGAATGTCCACCTTGATGACTATCATGAGCCATTGTTATGATTTTCTTCCGAAGCTCTTTATCGCAACTAACAACAATTCTTCCCTTCCACCTTAACATTATGTTCCTCCAATTGTAGTTACCCAAAGACATTTCTTATCCTTCTAATTTTTTTATGATGTCCCTTATAGTAGTTTCTTTCTCCCATCCTTCACGAATTTCTTACAGAAGTGTTGCTTGTATATGCGATACTGACAACGTTAGCAGCTGGAGGCTTGAGACTCAAGATAATGCATCTGCCGCTGAATTTTCTTTTCCACTCCTATAAGTGACTTCAACATCGTAGCCCATCAATTTAGGAAGCCAATTTTGTTGAAATGGTGTTGAGATGTGTTGCTCCAAGAGATTCTTCAAGCTCCTATGGTCTGTTTGTACCCAAAAGAATCTACCATTTAAGTAGTGATGCCATTGCTTTACGAATTTGATGATGGCGAGGAACTCCTTTTAGTAAGTGGACAACCCTTGGTGCTTATGTTGGACCCCAAAACTTTTCTTGAAAGTTAGAACTATTATATGTGAAATGTTGAAAGTGGTAAGCTGGAAAATGTAGTTGGAACATATGCACTGAGTATGTTTTGGTGTTTTAGCCATAACTTTTTCTCTAGCTATCCAAATTAGATGATTCTTAATTTGGATTAAACTAGAGAAATGAGGCTACAAATTATCTTATGAAATTGAGTTCTAAGTCAGTCCCTAGGAATTTTAATTTTTGGATGAAATTTGAGCACAGAATATTGTTTCAGTATAAGAATAGTTCAGAAGTGTTCGGTTATAACTTTCAGATTTCTAAACCAAATTGAATGATTTTGGTGTCATTAGAAAATTAAGATAGGGAGGAACATTTTCTCTAGAAGGAAGTGTTATCTAATTCCTTCAATTACATGATCAGAAAAAGGTCTTGATTTTTAGAAGAAGTTAGGCAAAGACTTAACTAAATTTTGAGGTCTTGATAGATTAATTATTCTATTTTTGTGGAGTTAATTATTATGTTAAGGTGAGTAAGATTTTA
>JANQAP020000172.1:3342278-3376366 GCA_026874005.2 Erythroxylum coriaceum
CCAGATTCATTTAATAATTCCATTATCGATAGTCAACTACTATCATGATATGAAACTCATCATTCCCTTGAAGTAAAGTCCTTTACTTACATGGAGATAAATCGCAACACTACAGTCTAAACCATAATCAAGCAACCAACTTGATTATTTAACTATGAATCCATTAATTTAGATTCTAATAATATACATGTTTCCCAAACATCTCTATATATATGTATATTACTTACAAAAGAATCTTGGTATCTTATGACTAGATATATAGTGCTCATTAAAACCAAACTCTTTTATTTTATTAATAATTAAATATTTCCATTACAAAACTGTAGCTGAAGAATATTAAGGTACATGTAAATACACTTGCTTTCTAGGGCACTATATTTACATAACTCCAACAGGCTTGACCTCACCAAGCCCTAATTTTCTAAATATCAACAACAACATAAGATTGATGCTTGCTCCTAAATCACATAAACACTTTGCGAATTCAAATTCACCAACTACACAAGGTATTGTGAAACTCCCTGGATCCTTCAACTTGGAAGGTATATGGTTAGTGACTATGGAAATATAACTTCTAGTTAATGCTATCGTTTGGTTTTCTTCCTAAGTGTGCTTCTTTGATAATATATCCTTCAAAAATTTTGCATACTTGTGCATGTGTTCCAATGCTTTGACAAAAGAAAGATTTGTTTACAAAGTCTTCAATTTCTCCAAGAACTTCACAAATTGTACATCCAGTTTGTTCTTTTACAATCACTGAGGATATGGGATCTTGGGTGGATATGGCGAAGGGGCAACATAAGGAGGGTATTCACTCATATCCACATCCTTCTTCTTTTTTTTGGTCCTTTTCTATAGGGTGGGGTGTAGATTTTATCTCTGCAGATTGTTTTAGTTCCTTCCCACTTGGAAGTGTGATTGCCTTTAGTTGCTCCCTTGGGTTTGTTTCAGTGTTGCTCGGGAGGGTCCTTGTACTTCGTGCAAACAATGCACTTGCCAATTCGTTCATGTGAACTTCTAAGTTATGGATGAAAGAGGCATGATTCTTTGTTACTTGAATAAATCTTCCTTCCAACCTCTTGTGAGCATCATCCATGCTTCCGAGCTTGTCCAAGATTTTGTCTAACTTAGTGTTCATGGAGTTTGTTTCTCCTGTTGAAAGCTTGGTGGCATTTGAGGTCATAATTGACCTCCTGCATTGTTTGACCAAGAAAATTTTAGGTGGTTCTTCCACCCAGGATTATATATGTTAGAGTAAGGATTTCCCCCCCCCCTCCTTGACCAAATTAGGTTCCCATATAGTTGAGTTGCTCCATTTCATTTGTTTGCATTAAGAAGCAGTTGATGGTATCATGGTTATCTTGTCCACATAATTCACATCTTTGCTAAATTGCTTCAATAGGAGCTGAAAAGGAGGCTTTCATGTTGTTAAGTTGTCGTATTAAGCTATTAATTTTGGCTTGCATTTTTTATATTAATTTAATAGAAATGGCTCTCTTCTGCTCACAAAAGGATGTTTGTTGTCTTCTTCTATCCATTAACCAAAGACAGTTATTACTTACCATTTCTTCTAACAGTTCCTCTGCTTTCTTAACCGTCTTTTTCATTAGAAATCCTCCAGATACTGCATCAATGGTGCTCCATGTGGGTGGAGTAACCTCATTATAAAAGGTTTACAGAAGGAATATTTTGGGTAAATTATGGTGAGAGCACCTCCTTTGCAAATCCTTATACCATTCTCATGCTTCATAAAGTGACTCCCCATCACCTTGTTGGAGATTTGTAATTTCCTTTATCAACTTTATCATCTTGGTGAGAGGGAAGTGCTTATCTAAAAACACACGCACTAACTACTCCCAAATTGTGATGTTTGTTGGGTTAAACAAGTGATACCATACCTTGGCTCTATCCTTAATAGTGAAGGAAAAGAGCCTCATCCTAATGGCATCTTTCAACAATCCATGATTTCGCAAGGTATCACATGTTTCCAGAAAATTAACTAAATGGAGGTTAGGATCCTTACTTATTAACCCGTAAAATTGCACATTAGTCTACAACATGTTTAGCAGTGCTAGTTTAATCTCAAATGAGGTTGCTTGTACCAGTGGTCAAGTGATGCCTTGGTTTGTAATGTTGAATGCTAGTCTCACGAAATCCATCAAAGTTCACTGCTAGTCTCCTTGATTGAGTCATTGATTGAATTCTTGATTAAACTCTTCCATCATTGTTTCTTCGATTTCTTCTTCTTAGTGTCTTACTCTTTAAATTTCTCGTTCCAATTAGGTGATATCAAGTGCTAACGTTTTAGCAACCCGATTTGAACTTTGATTACCTCTTGTGTCTAAGAAGTAGTATGGACATAAGAAAGGCAAAAAATTCCTTAGAACAAAGGAATCCAACTAATCATAAACTAACTCCCCAACAACGGTGACAAAGACTTGTTAGGCAAGTTTTACTTATATAAAACCCTCAATGTTTCGCAACCGTATGGATCATAAGCGTAGTAGTTGAGGTGTCGGTCTTACGAGAAATTAGCTAAAATAATTGAATCCTAACTTTTTCTAAGGTCTAGAAATGTGATATAAATGAAAATAAAACTAAACAAAAAATTAAGCAATTGAATATGGATTGAACGGAATTGAAATTCTGAAATTAACACAAGTAGATCAAAATAGAGCACCATCCACTTATCAAATGACATATCATAATAAGAGAAGAGTAAACAATTATGAGAAGACGGGATTCATTCTATTGTCATTTTGCTACCCTAATCACTTTTGATTTCATTAATATTGGTGCTAAAATTCCAAAGGGTTGATTATTCTTTCTCAAGTTCTAATCATTAAACCCTAGTTAATAATCTCTAATTTAATCCAAAATTCTGATTTTGCAATTTCTCAATCAAAAAAACAACCTACATCTCCAATTAGTTCTTAAGTAATCTATTAGACAATCGGGTCCTCACACTAGATCTCTTTTGATATAATTACCGATTTGACGTTTATGTGATCTATTAGGTTGTTAATTCTCATTACCCAACCTAATCATATTACTATTAATTCAATCTCTCAATTTGTTATCGAAGTATGCAAAAACCATAAAAATCACAACACCCAACAATTTCATTAACATCAAAAGCAAATAGATCACAAAATGATTCAAGAATCAATCCCTGAATGAAGTTAGAACATCCTTAACAATACACTCAACATCATCATGTCCAAAGCATACTGATGAAGTAAATAACAAGAGGAATTTAAAAATAACTTAGAATGGATGGTTGGAGTGGCTAGACAACAACAACTCCTACAGCTCCTTCTTCTCTTCTCTCCTTCTTCTCTCTTCCTTATCTTCTTTCCCAAAGTGACAAATAGAGGCTCTCTTAATTATGATCATTTTATGATCTTATATAGTCCTAAGGCCATTTAGGGTAAAAGCGAGGTTATACCCAAGTCAAAAACTCTAAAAAGACCCTTCAAAAATGAGAACAAAAGGAGATCCCCACATCTGTCGCACGCATGTCATGATCATGACAAAAATGTCATAATCGTGACCCTTGAAATTTGGCTTCTGTCACGATCGTGACCCGATGTTGATCCCTTTTATCATGATCATGATAAAAGTGTCACGATCATGACCTTGGCTAGATCACATCTCACTTAACCCTTGCCCATATTACAACCTTGAAAATTCCTTTGATTCATAATTATGTATGTGAACCTTAGTGGTGGAGAAATGAAATGATTTGCAAAGTTGTGGAATGTCATGATCATGAATGGTGTTTGAGTGTACCCGTGAACCTATCTTATTTAAACTCATTTTTCAAGTCTACCTTTAGATTGCTCAGTTTCTAAAGGTGATGAATGTTGATTGATCATGAGTAAAAGCATTTAATGTTAAATTCTTACTATAGTTTTTGAAAGTTGTTCATCTTTTCTTATGACTACATATTCTTCAGAAATATGGGAATTGAGTAAATATTTTTGGGTCTACGATCTTAATTTTGATGTTTTGCCCAAGGACTATTAAAATCTAAGTGTGGGAAAATTGATATGTGCTTAATTGTTGATACATTTAATCCATGACACTTAATGATTAAGGATTTAAAATACTTAAGACACTCACTTTAGTTCATATTTGATTTTAGATACAATTCAAAAGTGAAAGAGCTAAAGTGAATCGAAAGCACTATAGTTAAGTTGTTCTTCAAAGATTAACACTCACTTTTCTTCATGGAATAAGAAGAAGAAGGATTAGAGAAAGAGGAGACAAGAAAATGCATAAAATGAAAAGTATGAGTTGAAAACATCATGAATGAAGAGTGTAGAAAATTATTCACAGCCATGACATAAAAGTCATAGGCATGAGAATGTTAGTCACGCCCATGACTAATTTGTCATGGGCATGACACTTCATGCATCCCTTTGACTAATTTGTCATGGGCGTGAACCACCATGCACACCCATGACTCATATACACACTTGTGAAATGTTGCCAGCTCACCTGAAAACCTATTTTTGAGTATAAATACATCGTTTTGACGGCAGAAATGAGGGGAAAGGTTAGAGAAAACTATTTAGGGGTTTTGGGAGGTGAAAAAGGAGCAAAACTCTCATCCTTTAGAGACCCACGGAGGGCTACGCTTTTCCGACTTAGTTCGGAGGTGATATCGATGTTGAAGAACTTGGTTAAGCATTTCTTTCATTATTTTTGTTATTCTTTCTCTCTTTAGGGATTGATTATGTTATCTTATGCTTATGGATTTGGGTTTTCATGTATGAATGATCTTTATTCTCGTTATCATTATATTGTCTATGTATGAACCCATTGTTATAATCTTGAGAACAATCCATAATTTTTATATTTGGGTACCAAAATCTTCAATATAATTCGTAATTGTTTTGTTGAGATTCATTTGTAGCAACTAATGGTTTCAGATCATTAGGGATACAATCTGTAATTGTTGTGTTTCTGATTGGTGTCAAATCATTAGAGATAACATAACCTAGGTTAAATGATCTGAGCTTATGTGGTTATTGCCTTGATTAATTTGTTTTCCTAATTCGTAATGTGACTATCTAATTAAATCTAAAGATCGTATCCTAGGTTGTTTAATAGTTAGGTTTAATTAACGAGCATCTCTTAATTAAACACAATCTAAGGGAAAATTGGGGTTAATAGAGCTTATCGTTAACCAATGATTAATAGTTGCTAGGAGGGGTAAGAGAACAACAATTCAGTGAAGAATGTTTAATTGAGTGTAGGTTGAGATAGAACCGATGACCAGGTCCCTAATGATTTCATCACTTTTCATCATCTTTGAATGTTTTCTTTAATTTTCTTATGTTTGTTTAGTTTCATTTTATTTTCTTATTTGAAAACCAAACCAAACCCCCATAATCTAAACACTAATAGATTTCATTTCAAAAGCTTTACACACACTCTCTGTTGGATCGACCTAGACTCACCACTGCTATAGTTATAGGTCTAGTTATTTTGAGTAGTGTTACGACGCGCTACGTCATGTACTGCTTGACATTTTTGACCTTGTTGATCTAGCCCTCACACCTCACATTGCATCACTTGACCTTGTGGGGCCATCGTAAGTCTATCTATCTTTCTGTTCAAAGCTTCCACTTAGCTTGCCAACTGTGCCACTACATCCACTTTATAAACTCCCACTAGCTTATTGATTTGTGCTCTAGACAAGCACCACTA
This sequence comes from Erythroxylum coriaceum, assembly GCA_026874005.2. Taxonomy (NCBI): domain Eukaryota; kingdom Viridiplantae; phylum Streptophyta; class Magnoliopsida; order Malpighiales; family Erythroxylaceae; genus Erythroxylum; species Erythroxylum coriaceum. The sequence continues at coordinate 3,347,997 of JANQAP020000172.1, forward strand.
GTAGTTTTTCATAGTCATATCTTCTATCAAGTCTTGGGCCACCTTTGGTGTCTTATTGTTGAGCGTCCCCTTAGTTTAGGCATCAATAGACTATCTGGTGCTTTGATTCAACCCTTTGTAAAATGTTTGGATTTGCTTCCAAAGCGGTAGACAATAGTGTGGCTTTTTCTCATCATCTCCTTAAACCTCTCCTATGTATCATATAATGATTCAACTTCATCATGGAAGTATAAGGATACGTCTTTCCTCAATTTAGCAGTCTTAGTTGGTAGGAAGCATTTCAACAAGAACTTCTCTACCACTTGTTCCTACATAGTCAGTGATGATTATGGCATCGAATTCAACCATTGATTGGGTCACCCTTTAAAAGAAAATAGGAATAACTGCAGTCTGATAGCATCATCATTAGCTCTGTTGATTTTTAGAATATCACAAATCTCTAGAAAGTTATAAATATGCGCATTTTGGGACTTTGTCTCTAAGTCCATCAAATTGGACTGACTGCTACACCATCTAGACGATACTAGCCTTTATCTCAAAATTTTTGGCACTAACAGTTGATCTCATAATACTGGACTCCACTATAGTCAAGTTTGGTTTAGCGTAGTCAAACACGACCATCGATTGGTCAACCAATTGTGTGATTCTTCAGTGTCCACTTGACCTACCAAGTCTTTTCCTTAACGATCTAGCACAAACTATTGTAGTTATGTCCTATGAAGGTTTCTACATGTTATTCTTTTGATTTCTACATTTGCGTTAGTTACGCTCTTAGAATTACTCTAGGTCATAAACTGACCAAGATCTTAAATCTTTTAAAAAAAGGAAAATTAAACAAGTTAATCAAATAAATAAAATAACTTAAAAACAAAAAAAAGCATAATAAAATGAGAATGGCTAGGTTAATAAATCTAGGTTTTTCTAATATTATTGTCACCAACAATTGTGCTAAAAACTGGATTGATCCTTTAAGGTGAAAGTCAATATTAATTTAATCGCAAGTGCACGATATAGTTGTAGTTAACACAAGCACATTTGGGTCGATCCTATAAAGATGGTAATAACTACTAATTGCTCTTTTTTATTATGTAGCTTAAGAACCAGATTTGGTTTTAATTAAAAATAAACTAAATTCAGATTAAACAATTATGAACTCATGACAAGTAGAATACGAAGAAAAATCAATATCAAGTAGTAGTTTCTATGTGATTAATCCCCTTAAGAATCTTTGAAGTATTAACCTTTTATCATGCAATCATATTATTGATTGTTGTACCGTGAGAATTCCTATCCGATGTTAATAACACTCTTTAGACTATTAATAACTAATTCATCAGTTGATTAACAGAAATTTTTCTATTTAAAGCCCTTATGACTGCTTTATCAATTTATGAATTCCACTATTAGGTTTGACCCTAATCCAGAGGTTTTATGTTGGCCTGTCTCTAGGTTTGCATGCAATTCCTTTTAATTATTATAGATCTATTCATATAAGAGGATTCCTAAATCTTAATCGTATGAAAGCAAATCATGCACTAATATTTTGGATATATTAGAACAAAAATAGAACGCATAATTAAATCACAATAATCAATCAATATTTTGCTTTGAATAAAATATAAAAAGATACTGTTATCCTAAACTACGATTCATCACTCCTGGACACCAAAAACATTAAGTTACTAATCATAGAAAATGAAATCAAAGATAAACATAAAGAAAAACTAAAATTAAAAAAGGAATCATAATTCTAAATTGTCCCTTGCTTTTATTGAATCTTTTTGCAAGCTTGGACTTGATGTAGCTATCTACTTGATCTATTGATGTATTTTCACGTTTTCCTCATCTCTTGACCAAAATTATCACCTCTTTAAGTGTCTTACGTCTCAAAACTACAACAAAACTCATCTCTTTTCAATTTGCCTCTGCTCACGTCCTTTTATATTAAAATCTAGGGTTTTAGGATATATATGATCACTTGCACGGGCGTGTGAGAGACCGTGTATAATAAAAAATAGTTGAATTTACTATTTCATATGGGCTCAGAGACGTATACAAGCAACATACACGATCGTGTAACTCTACATAACCATAAATTAATTTCTTAAATCTTCATACATTTATAGAGACCTACATCGTTTCTACACATAGGTGTATAGTTCCTTATTTGCTTCAAATCTTTGTCTCATGCTATGATGTCATCCAAATTCATCTCCTTTATGTCCTTGAAGGCAATTATAATCTATAAATGCAATTAAAGTGAATTAGTACCAAATATACAATAAAATATAAAATATTAAGCAAAATACATAAAAATGGTTATATAATTATATTCAAATATGCATTTCTCATTTCCCTATGCAACTTTGGCATTGTCCTTTTGATCTCGACATTAAATTATAAAGGGTCTTAATGAGTAGATCTCGTTACTGCCATACACAAACACTAGGGAAAGGAATTTGGCTCATTTTTTTGTCTATAATGTCTTCATTCCTCATTTTGCCTCTTATATGCCATTTTATATTAAAAATTGAGGTTGCATCACAATACACGGTCAGCTATATGGGTGTGTAAGTGACCTTTGTATGTCATTTTTCTCAAAATTTGTGAACTTACTTGCTCACAGTGAGCAACACACTATTTACACGACCATTTAGCTCACTTACACAACCTTATAAGTCCATATGCAATCCTATAGGTTACAAAAGGGGCGAAAATGTTATCTTCGAACTCCTACACCCTTTCAATGACTTACACGATCGTGTAAGTTGCAGTAACTTCATTTCTTTCATTCTTTGTCCTGTTTTCACCCTAAATAATCTCCTTCTTGCTCCATGAAGGCAAATAAGATTGAACACTAATATGAAGATGTCAAGGATATGTTTTTAGCTCATTTTAGTTCTTGTTCCTCCAATTTGCACCTAAAACAAAATATGAACTTAATAAGTATCTAAAGCACCACATAATATTAATCACTAAGCATTAGGGAGTAAATATATAATCAATCAAGCATTTATCATAAACTTACCATCAATTGCAACTTATGTTATAAGTTACAAATCCTATGATTAAGCTCATAAAATAAGTTGATTAAATAGAAAATTTTCAAAGGTAAAACAATCAATATAATAAGACATATAATTCGAGGTGGAGAAATTATCTAAAATTTCTCATAAAGCAATCAACTAACTAAAGAAAACCCTCGCCAATATTTCAACAACATGTGCAATAAGAGAAGCAACCAGGTCTATAAGAGATATTAAGAGACTTTATGCAAGCAACTACTTCTCGACTTAAAAGTCATAAAGCTTTGATAAGAAACCTCTTAATTTAAAACAATTAACTAAAAAATACAAGAATTAAGTGACCATGAAGATCATTACCTAATAATACAATGTCTAACCCTAAAGAAAACATTAAGGAAATGCCCTGTGAAATAAAGAGTTGACCAATATATTAAAGGGAGAAAATGATACTTAATAGTACGAGGAAGATCTAAAAAAGGAGTTTCCAAAGGAGGATCAAAGATAAAATGTGATAAACATCGACATCCTCCAAGATACCTTACTACCTAAGCTATATGATCTAGGAAGTTTTAATATTGCCTACATTATTGGTGACGTTTATACTAATAAGACATTGGGGAATAAAAAAGTTAATATCAATGTAGCATCTTATATCATGCCTAAGAATTTAGGATTGGAGTGAACTAAATCCTAATATAAGAGTAATTCACCTTGCAAATAACTCGATTAAATGTTCCAAAGGAATTGGTGAGAACGTTATGATAAAAATTGTTAAGTTCACATTCTTATTTGATTTTTGTATTTTGGACATAAAAAAGGATGAATAAAAATTCATCTTATTCCTTTCTTGTTTGTTATCATATTGATCATAATCCTTTTTTATTTATTATTTTTAAGTAGTTAATAGTTTTAGAGTTTTCTAGATCTACATGGCTTCTTCGAAGGACGGACCCCTACTTACCATTGTATTATATATCAATAATAGGTATACTTACTAATTGTACCTAACAGATTAGTAATACAAAAACAAAAAATATAAGTAAAGAACACACCATCAAAGAAATATCACAGGAACAAAACAAACATGCAAACTAAATTAAAAATGTAAGTCTAAAAATCCTAATGATTGATTGCCTCCTTAGAATCGCTGCTTTAAAATCTTAGAATTAGACTCGAATATTTGATCCTTCAAAATATTATAAAAGAACTACTCAACGTACTAATCCACATCAATTATGATAATAAAGGAGTTAAGATAAACTCTTTTTATATCAAATTAAAATTGCAATTATTTGGAAGTGTACATATTTTATTGATACTTTTGTTAGTTTTAGTAAGTGTTAAAAAATCACGTACAGTTTCAAAATTAAAATATAATTAACCTAACACTATAATACTTTTAATATAAATAATAATTATAAGTAAGATAATTAATAAATCAGACACATATTACATATAAAATTTATTAATTTGCACTTAATTTACTGAGATATGACTGTCACGTTTCAAAATAATGCAATATGACCCTTCCTTCATTGTTTTTAACAAAGACTTAACCTCCTCTCGTTATGCCGGTAATTTAAATTGAAATACATAGACTTCAGAGATGTGTCTTTCATTCTTATAATAATATGCTTATATTATACTCGTGAGAACCCAAAAAGTAAAAAGTTTTTCTCTCTCTGACCTAAATTGTTAATTTTAGCCTAACAAAAGCCAAATCAAGTGCGTGTAAAGCTAAAAGAGCAAAGCCGAAATATGAACTTGTCCCACAAAAGGGCGAGAAACGAAGGATGAATTAAGACATCAACAAGCAATGGTTCCTAAGCAACCACTAAGTCAACGGATTCTAGAGATCAACGACATTTCATTCTTGGTCGAAAACATAATAGTGCAGTTAAAGCATCCATAATGAGCAACGGAGCTCGCATAACCATATATACTGCCTCTCGGTACGCACAACTACTACATAGGAATACGAGCAATCTACCTCCTAAACATTCCTGAGCTTTGAAGTGATCGACCGTAGTCAGCAATGATTGAAGAGCTTTTAACTATCTCCCATATCTTTGCAGAGTTCTTTAACCAGTCACGTTCTGAAATATTTCTTGCGAAGGAAGAGCAATTCAAGGATAAAATCTGAGAATAGAGAAGAAACTAAAGTCACTTCCAAATTAAGCAGTTTCTTGACAGTGAGAAATAACATTCAAAATTTTTAGGAACTCAATTCTAGATTAACTAATTGATGTTGCAAATACAGACCTGATCTCGCAGTTTCCACATGGCAGAGATGTAGCTTTCGTACTGAGATCTTGGTGAATTGTCATTGTTATTGTATGGGATTAGAAATAGATTCCGTGAGGTCGAATCAGTAACATCATCCTCTACAGTAGTTACTGAAGACAGAGAGAGATCTCTAGCAATGTTCCAAGGTTTTGCTCTGATGAATGAGGAGGAGCCAAAATACCCTTCCAGCAACTTCCTTAGTTGCATAAAGCACCGGGGAGTAAGATTTTGATCTTGGAGCCTTAAAATACAGGAATATAAGTTCTTATAAGTTCTCACTTCTTTATGCAAAATATCGTAGTAAACAGTAAACAGGGATGCAAATAATTAAATATAAAAATCTAGCCTCTTAGGCAATGGGTCAAAATAAAATATATGCTTGAATAGTTCGAGCCAATAGTAGTACATAATGAAAGGCATGAAAAGTAAGAAGTATCACATGTAGCGCGGAAACAGCCCATTAATTATCTTCAACTACTATCGTTAATCTCCTTTATTAGCAAGTGTTTTTTCCACACCAAGGGCCAATGCGTTCATACAATGCAAAAGGACTACTCACTTGGTATGCACAAAGACCATAGTAGCAATATATTCTTCACCATTGAAATTTTGATCTTTGTTTTCTTTTTCAAATCCAATGGTAGAGCTCTGAAAATGTGAAGTGGTTAGTAAAGAAGGATCAGGTATGCCATGTTTCAACAGGTCAACCTGCACATACAAAAAAAGAGAAAACATCTATGGATTACAAAATTACATCACCAAGGAGAAGAAAAATGAAATGAGCATAACATGAAAGCAATTTCATTAGCCAAGTAGTTGAAAGAGATCATAAGACACATCCTCTGAAACCATTAGCTAACTAACTACTATCAGCAATCAGTTGAGTGTGGAGATAATCCAGGTCTGCATTTGCAAGATTGCATGAGATTCTCAAGGATATGCTCTATACTGTAAAAAATCTTGTACATTTTTAAATCAATGGGCTCAAAAATTGAAGCTTAGGAAGTACATGCTTTTGAAGCGCAAACCATTAGACAAATTCAGGTTATAATGAAAGTAAAAATTATATGGTTCCACATGGCTGTATTCTGACAACTGTCCACCAAGAGAATTAAAATAAAAAGAAAGAACAAAGGGAGGTACAAGATGTTGGAGACAAAAGATAAATAGAAATTAAAGAAATATATAGAAGTCAGTTTCCATATGAGAAGTCTAGTAAAAACTGATTATCGCAGGTTTCAACACCAATGATTTGAATTCCAACAAATTTATTGAAAAAAACAGAAACAAAATAAATCACCTTGCTATCATAACTCTGCAAACCAAATAGTTAATTAGCTTAGGGACAACATATTATAACTTTGGAATACCGAATCCATGCAAAAATCAATGATAGATCTAACACAAATGTAACAAAATGCCTCAATTGCCGTAGAAATCAGTCTTGCAAATGTTCCAAAAAGCAATTTTTTATTACATATTGACCAAACAAAACAGTCAATCAAAGTCCAAGTGTCCTTTGGTCATGCAAAAAATTCTTTCCTTAGCAAGATTACGTACTGTTCCATGGAATACTACTATTAACTTGCATTGAACTATTCGTTTGGAAGCTTAAATACCACCTACATGGATTACTACTATTAAATTCCTTTAAATTGTCTTTGAAACAAAAGCTCTCGAGCAGTACTATGAAAAGAAGCCAGGTAAGACATCATACCGTAGACAATAAACGCCACATGTTATCATCCTGAACTTCATCTGAAACCACCAGCAGAACATTGCAAATGGATGCAAGGAGCACACCGAGCTATAAGAATTCCTTACAGCATGCCAAGAATATAGAACTTCAGTTATATATTTCGTCTTCACTTTAACTTCAGAATTATGGTCTACAAAGTTGATCAAACATGAAAGACCAATGCAAGAACAAATACTGCCACTACAACAACTACAAATAAATAGACTTTTTGTTCAGCTACCTGGATGGCCATGAGTTCATTAGCTAACTCGGCTGATAGATTTTCACCACTTAAAACTGATATTGTGGATGTGCTATCCGATCTAGTCATCTCAGCCAAAACAGACGGGCTGAAAACAGCCTGTACACTAATAGAAAGACATATCAAATGATGAAAAAAAAAAAAGACATGAACAAAACGCACAGTTCTTCTCTAAATTCTTAAATAACTATTAAACTATGAAGGATATGAGAGTTATGGTTACACATAAAAAGGGAAGGTAACAAATTATAGTGTGCAACTGGTTATCTCGTCCAACTTTCACTTGCAAAACTATAAAAAGCAATCTAAAGACGCGTACAAAATTGCTGAAAAGGAGAGAGATACTAAATGACTAGATTGAGACCACAAAATAACACCATATTAAAAAAAAATAAAAAATTCAAAGAAGATGTTGAATTGTATATATTGTATATATAGCATACTTTGTATTAGTTAGGATTAACATTAGGCTTTAGTTTGTCAGGGTCCAGGGCCCATATAGTTACTGTATATATATTGCACTATGAGCCTATTAAAATAAGATAGAACAATATTTTTCCTCTAGGGTTTTCTCTCTTTCTCTAAATTTTACATGGTATCAGAGTTAGGTTGAGAAAACCCTAAAAGTCTCTCTCTAACCAACAGCCAGAAAACCTTTTTTTTGTTTTTCTCTCTCCTCCTCCGATGTTGTCTTAGGTCTATCCCTTTTCTCCGGTGGCTATTGGAAAATCTGACCACACCACCGTTTTCAGGATCCTTCTGTCGACCTAACTCTAGAGTGTTGTCAGAATCACCGCCATGCTCCATCGGAGCCCATTGTCGCTCTCTCGCCTTTCGGAGCTCAACCAGGCCAAACCAGTGACCTGTTGAAGTCACCGACCACACCATTGGAATCAGAAGGTCGTGGTTGGCCTATCCTTGAAATCCAGGCCCTGTCCATTGCCGCACGCGCCGTCGTGCTCAAACCAGTCAGTTTCCGCACCTATTTTGCACCATTTTTTGCACTTTTCACTCACTTTGGATCCTTCTTGGAGCTGCCTTTAATCCAAACATGTCGGGTGCTGATTCACCAAACAAGTCAGGTCCTTTTTCTAGCATGTTCTTTCCGTCTCCAACAATTGCTACGGATAAGTTGATGGGAAGCTCTAATTATGTCTCTTGGTCAAAGAGCGTTGACATGTGGTGTATGGGTCAAGGCTTGAAAGATCATCTGACCACCAAGGCTGAACATGAGAAATAGACAAAGAAGCATCGCTAAGAGCTGATGCCTTGTTGTGTCGTCTCTTGTAGCAATCGGTTGACCCTTCTCTTCGCCCAATTTATAAAAATTATACAAATTCCTATGACTTTTGGAATCAGGCGAAAACTTTTTACACTAACGACATCCAACGTCTATATTCTGTTGTGTCTGAATTAATTAATTTGCGGCAGCAAGGTATGGAACTTCTAAAGTTTCTTGGTCGGATGGCGTCTATCAAAGTTGAGTATAATTCTCTTTACCTGTGAGTCAGACTGCGTCAGAGGATCTAGATTATAGGGCTAAGTTCTTTATGGTTTGTACCTTTGCCACTCTGGGCCCTGAACTTGCTCTGATTCATGACCAGATTCTTGCTAGTCCTTCTGTGCCCACTATGGATGATGTTCGCCTTCTTCGTGTTTCCTCGATTCCTACGATATCGAGTGGTTCTGCTAGTGAGAATTCAGTCTTAGCTTCTCAAGCTCAAGATAGTGGTCAAGGTAAACAGAAGGATGATCGTGGGGTAATCGCCCCAAATGTAATTATTGTCATAACTGGGGACATACGAAGGAGAAATGTTACAGGCCACATGGTCGTCGTCCTCGGGCCAATGTTGCTCACTTTGAAGATTCTCAGTCCGATGCCTAGTCACCACCATCCTTAACTCTTACTAGTGCTGATTATGAAGAGTACCTCAAGTTTAAGCACTCCTCTTCACCTGCAGCCTCTTTAGTCATTATTGTCCACATTGGTAATTGGGTTGCGTGCCTTTCTCAGTCATCTTCCTTAGGACCTTGGGTCCTTCATTCAGGTGCTTCAAACCATATTTCTAATAACCCCCGTATGTTTTAACAATTTGCTATTGCCACTTCTTTACCTTCTGTTACTTTAGCTAATGGATCCAAAACAGTTGCTAAAGTTGTAGGTCGTTCTCATCCTCTTCCCTCGTTGCTTTTGGAGTCTATCCTTTATATTCATCACTGTCCATTTAATTTGGTTTCTATTAGCAAAATTACACGTGCCTTCAATTGTTCTATTATCTTTGACCATGATTCTGTACTTATTCAGGACTGAGGAATGAGACAGATGATTGGCACATAGCGTGAGTCACAAGGCCTTTATCACATCAGTCCTTCAATTGCTTGCACTACTGTCAAGTCTCCAACTCTCCTTTACAACCGTTTGGGTCATCCATGTTTGGTGAAGTTTCAGAAGTTTGTTCCTAGTCTATCTAATTTGTCATCGTTTAGTTGTGAGTCCTATCAGCTTAGAAAACAATCTCGAACTTTGTTTCCAAAGCGGGTCAATAATCGGGCTGCGTCCTCATTTCAGTTAGTTCATTATGATGTTTGGGGTCCTTGTCGTGTCAACTTAGTTTTAGGCTTTCAATATTTTGTAACCTTTATTGATGATTACTCTCGTTGCACTTGGTTGTTTTCAATGAAAAGTTGTTCAGAATTGTTCTCTATCTTTGAATCTTTTTGTGCTGAAATTCAAACCCAATTTAATACATCCATCCTTGTATTTGATAATGCTCAAGAATATTTTTCTGCTCAATTTAATACTTTTATGTCGTCAAAAGGAATTCTTCATCAATCCTCATATGCTTATACACCACAACAGAATGGAGTGGCTGAGCGCAAAAATAGACATCTTGTTGAAATTGCCCGCACCTTTCTTTTACATCATCAGGTTCCCTTTGTTTTTGGGTTGATGCCATTCTCACTGCATGTTACTTGATTGACCGGATGCCTTCTTCTATTTTACAATACAAGATTCCTTACTCTATCATGTTTCTTGATCAACCATTATATCTTCTTCCTCTTCGAGTTTTTGGTTGCACCTGTTTTGTCCATAACTTTGTCCTTGATCAGGATAAACTCTCTGCAAGTTCCACCAAGTGCATTTTCCTTGGTTACTCCCGTCTTCAAAAAGGTTACAAGTGTTATTCTCCAGCTTCTCAGTGTTACTTCATTTCTCTTGATGTTACATTCTTTGAGACATCTCCATTCTTTTCTTCTCGTTCTTCTGAGAGTCACTCGATGTCTGAAATAATTCCTGTTCCTCCTCTTGTGCCTATTCAGTCACATGAAACTATTCTACCTCCTGCACCACTGCAAGTGTATCATCATCATCCTCTGTCTCAACCTCCTGTAGATATCAACTCCTCTCCTACTCCAAATCTACATACTACTTTTGACGCCACTGCGCCTTCTGTACCAAATGACATCTCTGACTCACACCCTGCCTCAGCATCTCAATCGGCCGAGGCCCTACCTGTTGCTGATCAGTTTCCTATTGCTCTTCAAAAAGGTACACGTTCTACTCGTAACCCTCACCCCATTTACACTTTTTTTAGTTATCATCGCTTGTCTTCACCCTATTTTGCTTTTGTGTCTTCTTTATATTCTATGTCTGTCCCTAAAATTGTTGATGAGGCACTTTCAAATTCTAGGTGGCGACAAGCTATGGTAGAAGAGATGACTGCTTTACATGATAACGGTACCTGGGATTTGGTTCCTTTGCCTCCTGGTCATTCTACTGTTGGGTGTCGTTGGGTCTATAATGTTAAGTTTGGTCCAGATGGTACAATTGATCGTTACAAGGCCTGTCTGGTGGCAAAGGGATATACTCAAATTTATGGGCTAGACTAAGGTGATGCATTTCCTCTTGTTGCCAAAATGTCTTCTGTTCAACTGTTTCTATCTATGGCTACTATGCGACACTGGCCCTTACATCAGTTGGACATTACGAATGCCTTTTTACATGGTGAGCTTGAGGAGGAAATCTATATGGAGCAACCTCCTGGCTAGGTTGCTCCGGGAGAGTCTGGTTTGGTATGTAACTCCGTCGCTCACTGTATGGTCTGAAACAATCTCCACGGGCTTGGTTTAGTCGCTTCAGTGCTGTCTTGCAAGAGTTTATATGATTCGAACTGAGTCCGATCATTCTATTTTCTACAGACATTCGTCACAAAGGTAATGCATTTATCTTGTTGTCTACGTTGATGATATTGTTATCATTGGCAGTGATTAGGATGGTATTGATCAGCTGAAGCAACATCTATTTAGCCATTTTCAGACTAAGGATTTAGGCCTACTCAAGTACTTTCTTGGTATAGAAGTTGCACAATCTAGCTCTGGTGTTGTTATTTCTTAGAGAAAGTATGCATTGGATATTCTGGAAGAAACTGACATGTTAGATTGCAAACTTATAGACTCTCCTATGAATCCTAATTTAAAACTTTACCGAAACAGGGGGAGCCTATTGCAGATCCAGGGAGGTATCGAAGACTAGTTGGTAAGCTCAATTATCTTACTATTACTCGACCTGATATCTCCTTTGCAATTAGTGTCATCACTCAATTCTTGCAGTCTCCATGTGATAGTCATTGGGATGCAGTTGTTCATATTATGAGATATATCAAATGGGCACTAGGAAAAGGACTATTGTATGAGAATAGGGGTAATACACAGGTGATTGGATATGCTGATGCTGATTGGGCAGGATCCCCGTCTGATAGACAGTCTACTGCAGGATATTGCATCTTTGTTAGAGGTAATCTAGTGTCTTGGAAGAGCAAGAAACAAGTAGTTGTTGCTAGATCAAGTGCAGAAGCAAAATATCGTGCTACGGCTTTGGTAACCTGTGAACTCCTATGGTTGAAACAATTGAGTCGTGAGTTAAAATTAGCAGAAGTGTCACAAATGAAGCTTCTTTACAATAATCAAGCTGCACTTCATATTGCCTCCAAGCCAGTAATTCATGAGAGGACCAAACGCATTGAAATTGACTTTCATTTTATACGAGAGAAGGTCGTATCGGGTTGTATTGCTAATAGTTATGTCAGCTCGAATGACCAACTAGCGGATATTTTCACTAAGTCTTTACAGGGTCCTCGTATTGGATTTATTTGTAACAAGCTTAATGCATATGACTTATATGGTCCAGCTTGAGCGAGAGTGTTGAATTGTATATATTGTATATATATAGCTTATTTTGTATTAGTTAGGTTTAACACTAGGCTTTAGTTTGTAAGGGTCCATGGCCCATATAGTTATTGTATATATATTGTACTATGAGCCTAGTAAAATCAGACAGAACAATATTTTTCCTTTAGGGTTTTCTCTCTTTCTCTAACTTTTACATAAGAGCTACACAAGTCTATGCTTTTACATTCTGCATTAATGCAATATTAAACAGTTACCAATGAACCATTCCTTGTTCGAGTTAAACTCTATTATTTCATTGCACATAGTTACCGGTATTTAGACATGATCTTAGCCTTAACATGATACAATGTGCATATGACAAGTTAAGGATCTTAGGCTTTTCATCAAATTTTAACAAGATATGACATATCATAGAAGTAATCATAATGTCTATCCTTCCAATACACAGAAGTTTACAAGCAAATACAAAAACCTGTGTGTCAAGAAGTATAAGTCGCTCAGCAGATATCCTTGGCTCAATGCCAACTGTGCAATGCCTTGCCATAGCTCCGCTGTCTTCTGACTGTGTAGTAAACGGTGGTAGCATTCCTGCATCCTAGAAAAGTTAAATCTCTGAAGTAGCTTTAAAATGATGGTAGATATGGAAACAAATGACAGCAGCGATAATGGACATTCACCAAAAAGAAATCAACCTGCCTTTAATTGATAATGGACCACCGAGATGCATAATTACAGAGTTCTTAACAGAAACAATGTTCATACAAGATTCAGTAAACTCAAACCTTGTTGGGATAGACAGAGACTAAGGTGTACCAAAATTAAATCCAGATGTATGCATACCCATTCATGATTTTGGATAAGAATTAACTTAAAACATCGCCAGACAAAGAAGCAAACTTCAATCTTCAAAGTACATAAAGCATATCCTCCAACAAACAAAACTTTCTACTTGACACATAAACATAACAATATTGCTCCATCTTACTGATCTTATTGGGCCAACAGCATCAATAGAATCCGGATAATTAATAATGCACACACTGAAAATGATTACTATGAAATGATAATATAACTAGAACTGTAAAGTATTTTATTTGTAAATATTTAATTTCGAGTAATAGATAAAATACACTGTAAACAACAAAACAATTAAGTTGTAGTCAATGGCATCACTAACCGGGTGAGCTTCCATCATAGCCATAAAGTTCATTCAATATAGTAGATTTGCCGACTCCCTGTGGACCAATCACTCCCACCACTTTGAAATCTGTATTCTCTGTCAGAAACTGCGCCAATCATGACATCAGGGTAACTACTTAGTCCTTGCAATCAAATCAATTACATAGGCGCATCATGCAAAGGGTCAAGGAAAGAAGGTAGGAATTACAGGGAGGAAACGATCGATGTGAAATTCCCAGGAATCGGAGAGCAGATTGAGGGAACTAATGGGAGGTAGACGTGAGCGATGCTGTGTCGCATCGCCTTCCCCACTGCTGCGACCAAATTTGGAAGGAATGGGGCCACCAGTTATCAGACCGGGCTTAGCTAGTAGTATTTTAGGAGGTGGAGGAGCAGGTGAGAGACTGGAAGAAGTCGTTCCACCAGTGGCGCCAGCCATTGAAGTTAGAGAGATGTCGAACGAACAACGGCGATTTCAGAATTCAGCGGCTGAGTAGGTTCCCTTTGCTCATTTCTCTTAAGTGGATTCTATTAAAATTAGTTCATTCAATTGCAAATAATGTTTAATCATGTCAATCATATTTATGCTTAAAATATGCTAATTACCAGTCACGAAAATTTTTTTAAAATAAGAAAAAAAACATATTTCTACTTAAAATTACAGTCTACAACGCCACAAAAATGACTAATCTCTGGAATACAAAAGGATCAATCAAACAAAATTAGAAGGCAGAGGCATTTATGAGTTAAATCATTTTTGTGATGCTTCAAAAATTTTCAAGTTGAGAAGCATAATCATACCTCACATTAGCTAGAAAGTTATAGGCATGATAATTAGATTGCAGGAGGACCCTTGTGCCTTGTTTGGATCCTTAGTTGCACAAGAGAAAAGAAAGGAAATATTGAGGGGAAACGAGGAGAAAAGAATAGAAGAGAAATGGAACTTCCTTTCCTCTGTTTGTTTTCCTAATTTATCAAAGGAGGGAATTGAAACTTATATTGGACAAAAGAATTTTTTGAGACCTTTATGCCCTTGATTATGGAACTTATTTATCTTTTGCTATGAAAACTTCAGCATACACAGATAAAATTGCTATGAAAATTTCTATTTTGTAGAATAAAAATGAAAATTAAGATTTAATATGCATATTAAAATAAAACAAGTTGTGAATGAGAGTCTGTCTTTTTGTGGGAGGGCTGTGCTTTGCGTGGGAAAAGTGGGAGATGAGAGTCTGCCTTTTTGTTAAGATAAATAAGGACATTGTAGTAATTTACACATATTAGGGTTCATTTCTCCTCCTTTCCCACTAAATCGACGGGAATCACATTTGGCTCAGATTTCTCTCCGTTTCCTCTCCGTTCTCTCACTTTCCCTTGCTTGTTTTTTGTCCAAACGCTAGAAACGAAGAGAATTTCAATTCTCTTCCTTTCTTTTCTCTTCCTTTCTCACGATCCAAGCCAGGGCTTGAAGAATATGGAAGAGTTACAAGCCCTAAAAGATAGAATCCATGATAATCAGAATGCTGCATATACTCTATCTCACGAGGACGAGATTGAAATATGCGGAACGAATGAACTCGTTAAAGTGGCGCTAGATGAGAATATCCAAGATAGGAATTGGTGGTGCCTGTAACAAAGATTTACTTTGAATTCGAACTTTTACCATAAGTTGCGCCCACTTTTGTGCAATAATCTTGCTTCGGTCCGTTTAAATAAGATTCAATCTTCTCACATGAATGTCACCGAACAATTCCATTAGCCCTCGAACACTTCACACGCACACAAATGTTTAAAATGTTTCTCTCACACACAAAATAACACAAGTGTATAACAAAGTAAAGAAAGCAACAAGATATATATATATAAAGTGGCGCTAGATGAGAATATCCAAGATAGGAATTGGTGGTGCCTGTCACAAAGATTTACTTTGAATTCGAACTTTTACCACAAGTTGCGCCCACTTTTGTGCAATAATCTCGCTTCGGTCCGCTTAAACAAGATTCAGTCTTCTCACATGAATGTCACCGAACAATTCCATTAGCTCTTGAACACCTCCCACGCACACAAATGTTTAAAATTTTTCTCTCACACACAAAATAATACAAGTGTATAATAAAGTAAAGAAAGTAACAAGATATATATATATATATATATATATATAATGTGTAAGCTACTCTTTCATTAACTGTCAAGCAAATGTTAACAAAAGATACAAATACCTCCTTCGCGAAGCACTTACAAGGGACTCCCTACTCGAAGACCTTACAAGGAACTCCCTACTCGAAGACCTTATAATGAGAACTCCCCCAAAAGCTCTCAACTCTCAAAGCTTTCTCCTCTGAGTTATTTCTCTCAATGAGTGAACGACTCAATGATTGAATGAATAACTCTCAACTCTAATGAGCTATTTATAGGCTCCTCTTACTTAGAAAGCAAGTTTAAGATCTTTAAGGATCTCCACAATCCTAATTGATCCTATCAACTAAAGATTACACTGCATCACACCGACCAATGGGAAGACATCCCCTTTCCCTTAGGACTCTTCTAATTGGCTACATTACATCAAAATCTAATCCAATAAAGATTACATGCCAACTTGGAAGATTGCATCCATATCCTTGAAGATCTTCGCTATCTTCAGATAATTCTCCCACATGGTCTTTATCTTTTCGATTTGATGAATCTCCAATGTGATATTCAAGTTGATCTCACCACGTCATCATGTGCCACATCACCCACAGTTGTCACGTCACTGCTGATGTGTTTTCCAAGTCACCAAGGCCTATCCAAACATAAGTCCATCAATGCACGTCCATGGACAAGTCCATCTTCCGTGATCAAGCTCACTCATGGTGCAGTCTCGTTGTTCCATGACTAAGTACAAGTCATAATCTGAGTTAGTATAAAACTCGCATGTTTTACATACCTTTGACCTGCCTCGCCGAAGTCAAGTGCCTCCGTGCACCCTCGGGTCTCGCATGACTTAGTTCGCCAACTCCGTGCGACCTCGCATCCGAATCTCACGTCTCGTTGAAGATTTTCACCAATACGCATCTACGCGTACACACGCATATCGAATCTCACCTACTCTCGAGATCTTTACCGATACTTCCCGCATCCCTCGCCTACTTCGCAAGTTCCTCGAGTTTTGCTCGCCAACTCGCAAAACTTCGCCTTGTTCCCTCATCAATACGCCTTCCTTATGCCGACCTGCGTGCCAAGCATTGGCCAAGACTCGCCAACACTCGCGCGATCCTACAATCTGAACTTAGGGGTCTAGTAGTGCCCTTCTATCAATGGATGTTTCATACAGGAAGCTGTTTCAACATAACCTCACTATACCTACTTTAAAATTGATCAAAAGAACTCACAAATTCTACTAAATAAATTTGTCACTTCCACGCAGTTAATTTTCACAAATCACTTGTTTCTAATCGAAACTCAAAATCCTGGATTGAATCAAAATCAATTGATGATTTCGTAGTTTTGTGCATAAAAACAAAAAAGAAAATTAGAGGTACATGTCTTGTTTATAAAAATCTTTTTCATCTTCACATCCTCAGTTTTTTAAGTTTTAAATTCAAAATAATAGTTGATGTTTTAATAGTTTTAATAGTGTATGTGTAATCCATTGTACTTAATTTAAGTATATTTAGCTTCATTTTTATCAATTTATTTCTAAAATTCTCATTTCTTTACATTTTGATATTCACGAGTTAGAAAATTTCAATATAATGTGTATCCCATTATGTATTGTTATACTAGGATTAATATACATTTTATGTTTAGATAGTTCATAAACCTCTTATCTTATCATTGAAATGAGGTGTGACCTAATATTTTGCATATTTTGTGATAGATGAACATAGATATAAAGTTTTTTATGGTGGTTAATGACTTTTAACTCTAAAGCGAATCTAATGGGAAACTTGGAATTGATTACCTAGTAATGTTGTAGCTATTGAGAGTTGCTAAAAAGCATAATATGATAAAAAATTAGCAATAAATCCCATAAACTTAGTTTTAACAATTTGAAGGACACCAATTTGACATATGACCATGACTTTTTGGAAATGTTGAATAAGAAGGAAACCTTAGCAATTAATGAAGTAAAAGTATACTTTAATTATGGGTATGTAATGGAGGTTAGCATATTTAGGTAAAAAACAACGTAAATGAGCAACATTCGCTTATGTTTGTGTTATACTACTTTGTCTATCTTTCTAAGCCTTTAAGTAGCTACTTATTTGAATCGTTAGATCACTTCTAAGGTTGTTTAGTAGCTAGAAGTCATTAGATTATTGTTCTATTTAATTAACTATGAATAAGGAGAGATCACTTCTAACAATGAATATTCTAGTTATAAATTGATAGTCCTTATATCAGTGATCGGTGTAAAGTTCCAAAGCTATATATGGACTAAACCAAGGATTTCTTCTTATTGTTTTATTCATTATTAAAATTTAATTATTCCTTAGTTATATTGTTACAATCGTTTCATCATAATAAAAACTAAGTTCTACTCTTGTTTACAATCATAAACCATAGCTAGATACTATCTATGGGACTGACTTATAACTTTCATAACTATTACTACTTAAATTTTTCCCCTACTTGTATCTCTATTCTTCCTCCTCTTCACCTTTAAGTTTAGTTCTCCCAAGTAGATGGCAACATCCTCAATTCCTTCATTCTCCTTAAAGTCATCCATAATAGTAAAAGGAGGTGGACTATGTTGTAGTCTAGCTATAACAACATCATGTTTCTCCAACTTGTACCTAACTTCACCAAATTGCCATATAAGTTGCTCAAATCGACCTTGGATAATGTTCATGAATGACTTCTTATCTGCTCCTACATTCATTCTAATGGACTTCCTCATCTATGAAAGCAATTTTGTTATGGGTTTGAGTTATGTTGCACTTGCACAAAAATTTAGTAGCAAAAAGTACTCCCTCGTGTGTTTCTCTTAAGGTTTCACTCAACTCTCAACATAAGCATATGATAAAGGTTCTTTGCAAACTAGAAAATATAAATTAAGAAGGCTAATTTTAAATATTCCTCCTTCAATGAATACTCCCAAATAATAAGAAAACTCAAATAAGAAATTGAGTTTAAAGGAACAAAATTTAACTCTATAAGAAGACGAATTTGAAAATAACTAAACAAAAATATTTATAAAAGAAAAATCAATAAGATCAAGAACTACTAAATAAATAGAATAATGCTGGTAGTAGGATTCTTCGTTCTTATTGGAATAGGAATAACTAGCTCCTTTATATTTGTGTTAAATAATAAATTTTAAGGATTTACATTCACATTTTTTTTTGAAAATTAAAGGAATTACATTGATTTTACTTAAAGTAAGTAAAACTTCATAATATTCATAAAATAAGTGGTAAATCCCCTATCAAGGAAGATCAAAACACTAGTTAAAGAAATACATTAATCATAACTATACATTAGCAAGATAGAAAACCTTAAACTTCAAGGTTTTAGACAATCTTCATTTTTATATTGGCTTTCATATGAGCTTTTTTTTGTAACTAAGATTACCCTAAACTAAAATATAGCCTTAGTTGCAACTTCTTTCTTGCCCATGGCTAGACCCTAATGGAATATGTTATTCCTATCATGCCATATATTAAATATAATGCTAAAGAAAGATTTCCTAGAGACAAAAAGATCTTATTTTAGGCCCCTAATAGTTTCACTAGTCTATATACCAATAATATCTTTCCCTACAATAGAGATGAATTAGCTACTGAATTTTGGACCAAAGTACCTATGAGTAAACATATTGAAAAAAAATAAGTTAGAGTTGGATTCAATAACAAGCAAAGAGCATCTTGAACTTTATAACATCTGTTTCTAGTTCGTGTCTAGTTCGTTCCCATTGCCTTATAGCAAGCCAACTAATGGAAAAGGCCTAAAGATTTAGACTAAGATTATATTATAGAACTTTCTATAAATGGGGCCTGAACAAATTAAAGGATGAGTTGTTTGTGAACTTATGAGAAGGGTCCCTCAACCATATGACCTTATCCTCTTAATTGGGATTCAAGTGATAATCAGGTAAGATATCTACAATATAGGTAGAATCTCTAAAGCTATAATACCAATTCCCATAAGATATAACATCATAAACTTTTGTATGATGGGGAATTCTTATACTAATTATAGAATAGTCTTCCCTTAGATGCAATGATCTTAGCTTGCATTAATTGTCAAACATAACTATGTAAGCTTGTTATTTTTGATCAAACTCGTGAAGGAGGAGTGAAGCTAGTATCTTAGTTTAAGCACTTGTACAAGGAACCATAAATGTTATCTACTAATTCTGAGCTGCCAAAAGCTAGTTCTGGGGAAATAATATTCATTTTTTCATCTGGACCATAAAACCTCTTTTTCATTAAAGAGCCTTCAAACACTTTTGGCTATTAGCATTGAACTTATAACAAGTAAAGGAACAATAAATGAATATAAGTTTCTTGGAGGTATAAGTATACCAAGATCTTTGAAAAGGGAAAATGTATATTTAACCAATGAATAGAAGTAAGAAGATTAACATTTAAGGTATTAGCAAAAATATATAACTTGCTTTTAAAGGAATCCATTAATAAGTTAAAAGAAGTTGGGCCTACAATGTTGAATAGCATAAGATCATCTAAAAAGGCTAAGTCACATATTTTTAATCCTCTATGCCTATGGTGAAACATAAAGTCTCCATATGAATCAATATAGAAGTTGATTAGTGGTCAACAAATAAAGGGAAAAGGGCCCTGTGTTTGATTCTTTTAGCACCATTAATATTTTTACAGGAAGAGCCATTTACCAGAACATTATAAAAAGTTGAAAAGATACAAGACTAGAAAATCAAAATCCTAAAGATAGTGAATAATTTTCATTGAACAGCTTTTAATTGAAGCCTTGGAGCCATAATCTTTGAAAAGTTCCTAAACCAATAGTGTACTATCTTTAATGTATCTCCTTGGGATAAAATCCCACTAAAATGAACTGATAAAATTTTTAAAAGCCATCTTCGATCTATTGGCCAAAAGCGTAGAAAAAATCTTGTTAAATACATTATAGTAGGAAGCAAGAAGAAAATCATGCATTGAGTTAAGATTCTTAGACTTAGGGATCAATCATGCATTGAGTTAAGATTCTTAGACTTAGGGATCAATCATAAATGTGTTATATTCATATCTTTAAGCTTTCTCTTGCTTTTGAAAAATCCTATACAATTTTAGTCACCAGATCACCAATTAATCCCCATGTTTCCAAAAGAATGTTGCATTAAAGCAATTTGTCACTGGTGACTTATTTAGATGATGCTAAATAAAGTCTCCTTAATTTTTAGGGATTGATAGATTTGATGAGAATGTTTTTTAGATGCCAACTCATGAAAATTTTATAAAAGGTCTCATATCCTTCATAGGAGAGCTGCTATTAGAATTCCACATTTGCTTTTTATAGATGTTAAAAGCAATCTTATTTATCCTAGTCTTATCCTTACAAAGAATCCCCTCATCATTAATCAAACAAGAGATCATATTCCTATTTCTTTAAGCCAAAATAGAGTTAAATATGTACCTAGTATTGGTGTCTCCATCATTTAGCCACTAAATCCTAGCCTTCTACTTCAATAGTGAATTTTGAAATTATAGAGCTTGTTGTATTCATTAAGGGCCTTAGATTTTATGGCTCTTAATATATGATTAAAAGGATCCAAATAAAGCTCATTTTGAATTCTCTTTAGCGATTCCTTAGCAAGTTGAAGATATGTGTTAGTGCCAGAGTAAACCCTACACTAAAAGACTTCCAATCCCTCTTTCACATCTTTAAGTTTCCTCATCATTTGGAAAGCTTAGCATCCACAATTATCAAGCTCATACCTACCCTAACAACTTCTTGAACCCTTCAATTTTTAACACAAAATTAAAGACTCTAAAAGGACCTTTAGGGTGTAAAAAGGAGTTGATATTTGGTACGTTAATAGTGGAGTGATCTAAGGAAAAAGGAGGGGAAAATATGGAAAAATAATCTTGGAATTGTCTCATCTATAAATCACTAACCAACATATTATCAATATTTTTCTTAATTAGTCAATCCCCTTACTAATTATTGCACTATGTAAAATGTTGTCACAAAAACTTTGCTAATATTTTCTTTTTATTTTATTTTTATGAAGTTAAAACTCAAGAAACAATGAATGCAAACTTAAGAACAACTTTTTTCAGTGAAAAATAGGAACAATAAAGAATAAAAGTTACATAAACAATTATATTGGGAATGAACATGAATATAGAATTAGGCTCTGATACCATTTTATGATATGAAAATCATCAGTAGGACTGATGAGATCCAATATCAATATGATAGGAACCAAGACCGCTCCATTGGAAATAGGTAATCTAAGAAAACAAACACAAAAACAAATAAAAGAATGATATGAATAACCATACTCTAAAAAGTAAAAGGGAATTTATACTAACAAGATCCTAGGGTTTTAATCACCACTATCAAGCTAGTTAAGATCAAAGTTTAAAGTGAACATTAGGCAATTGCACTCTAAAAAATGGAAGAAAACCTCTCCAATGGTTTTGAATAATCAATACTAATGTAGAACTCCCGAGCATCCACGAACCTCTTATAGACATGAAACCTAAAACTAGAGTTCAAAAAGGAAATAAATACTCAAAACAATAAAATCATTTCTCAAAATACCAAAACCTTATTTACAAGTGGTATTAGACTAGTGCTTATCTTGGACCATAATCAACATTAGTTTTATAATGGATAAGACTAAGTGAACAAAAGACAATTCTAAGGTCGGTTACATATTAAACTCTATTATCAGTTACATTATAATTCTTTAGTCAACAATGCAAAATCAATGATGGTTACACTCTAAGTATGAAGGTGGTTATGTTTTATAAGCGAAAATCTCTAGCTTGCACCTTCACTTGGATCATCATGATAAGGTTAAATTCAACCTTTAGAAGTAGTAAAACCATATTCCTTACGTATAAATCCACCACTAAGTCACTGAGCTCTTCTTTTGCCTTCCTTGTTTTAATTCATGTCAATAGTCCCCCAATATTCTTTAAAAGAACCCCAATATTCTCTAGAGCTCGAGTAGTATATGTTTGATTCCCATTAAATTGGATTTTATTAGTTTGGATTAGATTTAAGAGTTAGATTTGGTCGTCATATCATCAACATTTAATTGGTTTACGTGTGATATTTATTTTATATGTATTTCACTATTATTTTAACAGGAGTTTAATAGTAAACTTTTTTAGAAAATTGAAAATCATAAAGATTTTGTTTTGAGAATTTGAAACTCATGTCAAAATATAATAGTGAAATACAATGTTACTATAGAAAATTAAAAATCATAAAGAACTTTTTAAAGAATTTTAAAGATTATAAAATATTTTAAAATTGCTTAAACTATAGGGGAGTCTTATGTCTTGTACTTTAACTTTTATTAATATAGTAATCTTAAATTAAACAATATCTATGTTTCTAGATTTTCACAAATAGAAATATGGCACAATATTTAGGACTAACAGTAGAACAGAAAAACAAACTTGTAATATGATTCCTATTTTAAACATTTTATAAAAATAAGTAATAATATTAATATGTTTTGAACGTTGTCTAGAAACAAATATTGGTATGACAAGCATCCTTTTGCAATTTTTTACACACACAATAGTTTCAGCAAATCAATTGTAGCTCTTTCACTTTATATGAAACTATTAGAAACTTATGAAACAAAAAATATTCAAGTAAAAAATTAGGTTAAACAATTAAAGAAATATGATATTAGCAGTAGGAAGTCAACTATTATAAAATTATAAGATCAAAGAAAATTTTTTACAATTTTATTTGAATCACTTTAATAAAACAACTTGAAACTACACTCTTTTATTTCTTAATTAGGACTTTATGTAAAAATTTTGTTTTTCGATGAAATGACTAACCACATTTGTTCGATTATCTAACTTTTAATAGTATTCATAGAATAAGGAAGGAGAACTCTTAAATTTTAAAGAGTGGTTGACAAGAAGTGCTTACTCCCTTAATTTTTCCCCTTTATATAAGGAAGGACTAAAATTTGTCAAATAACTAAATTAAACTTTAATTACAAATCATAATTAGAATCTAGCTTTAATTAAATAATTAAATTTTAACTTTCATATATTTAAAAATCTCATATTTGGTCTCCAAAAGATTTTTAAATTTCATAACTAAAGCTATCGAAAAAATATCAAAAACTTCTTATGAATTAAATACCCTAATAAAGCAACTCATGTAAAGGTGAAGTGGAAAGATGTATGTGCCCTAAAGATGAGGGAATCTCTGGAATTAACCCAATCTAGAGTGTAAACTACATGTTATTAGCAAAAAGAATATGGAAACTTCATATTGACAAGAATTGCTCTTGTTAAAATGGATGCATACTCAGTTACTTAATGGGGAGAGCTTTGGGAGATTTAAACCTTAGGTAATCACATCTTATACGCTCTTTAAATGATGAAGTTAAGCAACACTATGAACAAAAATATAAAAGCATAATTGAGGATGGCAAAATGACTTCATTTTGGTTTAATGACTGGCACAGCTAAGGGCCTCTGCGTATACTTCCCAGTTTTAACAGTACAAGACATTTACTATTAGGTAATGCCAAAGCTAGTGATGTAGTGTATAAAAGAACATGGAGATTTCAACTGAGAGGATTCTTATTTATAATATCTAATATGCGAAGTTATAGCCCCAATTCCTCAAAAGGACTCAATTATATAGGATACATATAACTTAGTTTAGTTTACAAACAAAACATGTTTGAGCCTCTTCTAATCTCCCTAAAGTTGCATGGAAAAAGATGGTTTGGGATCAGAGTTATATCCCAGGAGCATCTTTCATACTTTGTTTAGCTTTGTAACCAAGGCTAATAACTTAAGATATAATTAAAAGAGTTTCAATCATGCAATGTTACTCTCTATTTCAACAAAAAATATAAATTAAATAACATTATCGTGAATGAACTTTGGTTAAGCCAAATCCTACTAAACAAACCTCACTTCAATAACTTTCTATTATCACTCTCTAAATGATATTCATCTTGAACAAATCTCGAGTATAGGGAATTACACATTCAAATTCAGCAATTTTTTAATTGAGCTAGAAGCATTTATTGAAACAATCACT
The DNA here is from genome assembly GCA_026874005.2 of Erythroxylum coriaceum. NCBI lineage: Eukaryota > Viridiplantae > Streptophyta > Magnoliopsida > Malpighiales > Erythroxylaceae > Erythroxylum > Erythroxylum coriaceum. The sequence continues at coordinate 3,372,901 of JANQAP020000172.1, forward strand.
AGGTGGATGCAAATAAGTACATAAGGATTTAAAGCAAACAAATGCATGAGGAAATTATAATATGCTAAAGAGGAACTAAAAGTTTTGGATAATAGGAGAATAAAAAATATGAAGGAAATATGTTAGAGAAGAGGAAAGCTATAAACCATGTTTAAAGTAAGTCTTATATAGACCCTAGTAAAGTGGTTTTCAAGCATCTGAAGAAGGAACCACTACTCAGTTATAATTAAGCTTTGGATATTCACTCCTCACTTTTAAGATAAAGATCAAGGGTACTTTGGTTGAAGAATGGAGATAGGACTACTAGTTATTTTCATAATGCTATTTTAATAAGAAATAATATCAATAGTATTACTTCTTTACCTAGTGTTGTTGGGACAATCCTCTCCATATAAGAAGACTTAAAAAGGATATTTTCAACCATTTCAATGCAATATTTGGTTAATCAACAAATTTAGGTTCCTTTATCTAGGAACTAAGAATCCTTATCCAAAAGTTGATCAATAAGGTGTAATCTAAGAGCCTAATAAGTTTGTTCATTGAAACAGAGCTCTCTAGCATGAATGTTGGAAAACACCAAGATTCGATGGTCTAAATGCTCTTTTTTTTCTAAAATTGTAGTTTTTGGTAGGAAGTAGGATATCAAAAGCAATTTAAGAACTTCTTTCAAATGGTAAAATGCTCAAGAAATTAAATAGAACTCATATATGCCTCATTCCTAAGAAGACTGACCTATAATAGTTTGTAAGAGTATATACCTACTTCTTATTGTAATGAGATATATAAGATAATTGATGTTGGTCACTAAACTAAAAGGCACACTTAATTCTACCATCAATCTAAGCTAAAAGGCCTTCATTCAAGGAAGAAGCATAAGGGACAATATTCTTCTTTTACAAAACTAATCAAGGATTGCCATAAGAGCAAGGTTGTTAAAAGTTATACAATAAAAATTGATATCCATAAAGCATTCAACTTAGTGTCTTAGAGTCTTATTCTAAAGGCAATAAAATTCATAAGATATCCTCTAATCTTAATCAAATGGATCAAAATTTGCATTACATCCCCTTCTTTTAACATATTTGTCAATAGAGAAACCATTTGTTGAATGAAGGGAGGTTTTAATAAATGTTTTGATAATAATAAAACATAAATCTTAATAATAAGTTTGTTATATCTATGAGATGCTTTATAAGAGCCAGATGTAATGATACATAACTAAAAAAGATGCTTCAATTATAACTACTTCTTATTTATCTCAAAGTTTTAAAATTAATTGAAGTTCTTATACCTCAAGTATATAACTCATATAAAATAGTATAGCAAGGAATCGTTCCCTTGAGGATTGGTTAGTCACCTTGTAATTCAAATGACTTTTTTTAGTAAAACAAATAATGAGAGATTGAAATTGTAAAAATCCATAATTTAAAGGCTTGAAAACACATTTCAAAATGTTACAAAAATAAGAACACAATTTTGGTTTAGAAAATCAAATTATAAAGGTTAGGTCCATTCTCTCCATACCACGTAATCCCTTACTTTGGTAATGTAATCATGCTTAGTCCTAGACATTCTAATGTATTGGCCCTTTTTCTCTCAATACTAAAACCAATTAAGCCCCAAAATAGCGATTAAATTTTAGTATGTGATCTCTCAACCTACACACTTTACTTAACTGTTAAGTGGATATGAAGTAACCTATTGGATAGACATCAAAACGTCCAAGATCTCTCTCTAAATGTCATATTAGCTTGATGTGTGAAGTGTTATCAAGGCTGCCCACTCTCATTGTACATCCAAACTAATTTCTTAACTCCATTTCTCAATGTAAGCTAGGAATATAAAGTCCACACATCATAAGATTAAAGCAAACCATACATTAGACCAAAGTGAGTTCTTACATAGTTATGGTAAGAACAACCCTAAAATCTACTTAGAAATTATTTACAGTCATCAACAACATCCTCACAACAAGTACATACATCTTCTCTTTATAATAACTAAACAAAAACAAACGAAAGAAGAGAGACTAGAAGGCTTATGAGTTGAAGAACAAAGCTGGAACTTGGTATGACAGCTTTGAGATCTTTTGAAATCACTTGATTCTCCTTGAATATCCACCCAAAAATATGTTTATCTTCCTCCTTTTGGTTTGTTGCACAACCCTTCTTTTTTAATAGGGTTAAATGGGGTTGTTATATCCCTTTAGATGCTTAAATTGACTTAGGGTGTAAGTGGAGCAAGCTGGAATTACCAACTAGAAAGCTGGAAAATTCCAACTTATACTTAGGTCAGGATTGTGAACAATAAATCATGATCATGACGTTGTTTCCCAGCCTTATTTTCTTCTTTTTTTTTCCTTTGATACCTACAAGTCCACATGCAAGTAAGTTGATAATTAACACAAAAAAGGTCCAAATCCTGCCTAAACACTAGTATACAACCATGCAAAATGTATGTACATCAAAACACATGGAAAGCATGCAAAACCTAAGCTTAAAAACCTTCCTTTATAATCTAACATGCAGTTTATCATATACAACCACATACACATGCAAGTTATATGAAAATAACACAAAACCTAGGTTAAACATCCTAGTATGCATATTAAACATGCACATTATCACAAAAAAAAGACTTAGACAATCCTATAACAAATATCACTTATCATTCATGAAGATGATAAAAGAAAAGATAAAGTTTGCAACCTTTAAGTAAAGCTTAACTCGAAAATAAAAGAAAATCAAGGCATATTAAGGATATTTTATTTTTAATATTAATTGTAATCACATTTTATCAGTTTGGTAATATCAAAGGCTCACCATGCATAATAATCTCATCTTACTTTATAATATGATTTTTTTTATTCATCAAGAGATATTAAAGTTTTTGTTGTTAAAGAAAATCTTCTTAATCTTTTAAACAATATATGGGGGATATCTTAAATGTTATTTTAATTGTAATTACATTAAAAATTATTTTTGAGTATTAAAAGTTGTGAAAATCATATTTTTGGAGTGATTGATCAACCAGTATAGGCTACTGACTAATAATATAAGTTGAAAGTGTAATAGTTGTGCTCATCGAATGTCCATCCAAGTTAGTAAATTTTAGTTTAAATTTTATACTCACCTAATTCACCCCCTATTTGGTGTTATTAGGGACTAAAACCACTTAAACATTCAAAGGAGAAAAAAGTTTAAGGTAGGGGGATCCTGTAACATCCCGTTTCCAGATAATGGGTTGAATTATACAAAATGGGTACACGAGAGATTAATCGGAGAAATTAAGAAAACACATCTCATGCTCATGCATTTGTGAACAGTGATATGTGCACATAAAAAATGGCTGTACATGCATTCATGACATTCTTCCCGGTATAAGTGTGAATAAGTGTGATTTTTTGAAAAATAGGCTTTATGAGTGATAATTTGAATTGGAGAGGATTATTGGGGTTTTTATATTT
>JANQAP020000172.1:3438094-3451605 GCA_026874005.2 Erythroxylum coriaceum
CTCCCTTGTGGGATGCGCGTCCAGATGTCACGTAGGACGTCGGGCACGTGACTCGCCAGGGTGGGGTTCCAACACCCCCCCCCCTCCCCCCTTCAACCAAATTGTGCTCCCATATAGTTAACTTGTTTTAATTCATGGTTCTTCATCAGAAAGCAATCAATGGCGTCATGGTCATTTTGTCCATACAGCTCACATCTTTACTGAATAGCTTTCACAAGAGCTGAAGAAAAGGATTTCATATTATTTAGCTATCGGGTTAAGTTATCAATCTTACCTTGCATGTATGTGATATGGTCAACAACTAGAGCTCCTTTTTACTCACAGAGTGTTGTATGCTATCTACTCTTATCCATTGTCCAAAGACAATTGTTACTAGCCATTTCCTCCAACAACTCCTCTGCTTCATCTACCGTCTTCCTTATCAAAGATCCTCTTGATGCTGCATCAATGGTGCCTCGGGTGGGTGGGTTCACTCTATTATAAAAAGTTTGCAAAAGGACCTCCTTAGGTAGGTTGTGGTGAGGGAACCTCCTTTGTAAATCTTTGTACCTTTCTCAAGCCTCATAAAGTGACTCCCCATCACTTTGTTGAAAGTTTGTGATTTCCTTGATTATCTTTGAAGTCTTTGTGAGGGGGAAGTACTTATCTATGAACGCTCGCTCTAACAATTCCCAAGTTTTAACATTTGCGGGACTTAGTGAGTGATACCATGCCTTAGCTTTATCCTTTAGTGTGAAAGGGAAGAGCCTCATCTTAATGACATCTTCCGACATCTCATGATATCGAAAAGTATCGTATATTTCTAAGAAATTGACTATATGAGTGCTAGGATCCTTGTTAGTCAGCCCTAAAATTAAACATTAGTTTGAAGCATTTCTAATAAAGATGATTTTATTTCAAATGAAGCCGCTTGAACTGTTGGTCTAGCGACACCTTGATTAGTTGCATTGAACTCCGATCTCATGAAATCTATGAGGGTCCTCGGTTGGTTTATTTGGTTTCCTCCTTACTGAAACTCTTGATGAAATTCCTCTACCATGATTTCTTTGGTTTTCTCTTCCTCTTCGGATTGCTCGCTCTAAATGAACGATGTCAAGCTTTAGTGTTTTGGCGATTCGACTCAAATTGCTAGTAATTTTTGTGTTCATACAAATGGAACGACACAAGAGTGACAAAAAATTAAACTAATCCTACTAACTCCCCGACAACAGTGCCAAAAACTTGTTGAGCAAGTTTTAATCTTATAAAACCCTCAATATTTCTGCCAGCACACAGGTCATAGCGTAGTATATAATGTATCGATCCCATGAGAAATTAGTGAACTAATTGAATCTAAATTTATCTAAGGCCTAAAAATGTAATTAAAATGAAAATAAAAACTAAACAAAACAAACAAACAATTGAATATGGTGTGATTGAAATGAGAATTCTACATTAATGTAAGAAATCAAATTTGAGCACCAACAATTGACAATTTGAAATTCAAACAATGAAAAAATTAACAAGTTATAGGAAAGGAGATTTATCCTATCATCAATGCTAACTTAGTCACTTTTGTGTTAATACAGTGTCAGTCCTAGATTTTAGAAGAGTGGATTAGTCTCTCTCGAGTTGTAATCACTAAACTTTAAATCATAAACCCTAATTAAGTTAAGTTACCAAACATGTAATCTCTCGATTAACAAAATAACCCACAACCTAATTAGTTCTTAAGCATTCCAATAAACAATCAGGTCCTGACATAAGATCTCTCTCTATATAATTACCAATTTGATTATTTACGTGGCCTATTAGATCGTTTAACTCTCATTAACCAACCTAATCATTTTGCATATGATTCACTCTCTCAATTTATTACCAAAGCATGCAATTACAACAAATAATCACAACACCCAACATCATTAACAACAAAAGCAACTAGATTAACATTCAATCAAGTATAAATCCCTAAAAGAAGTTAGAACATCCTTAACCCAAGATTCGTCATCATCAATTCCATCTCATACATCAAATGAATGAAATAAAAGATGAAAAGAAGAAAAGATAACTTGGAGGATTGGAGGTTGAAGTAGCTGAAGCTCCACCTTTTTCTTTCTCTTCTTCTCTCTCTTCCTTCTTCCTCTTCCTTAGCTTTTTTCCCAAAGTGACAAATGGAGGCTTTATTTCTAGGTTATTTCTCTTGTCTTATGTTGTTTGTTCTAATTAAGGTAAGAACTAGGTTTTACCTGGGCCCAAAAATTTGAAATAACCGACAAGTTCGGGAGGCTGGTCTGGGTCTGTCCTTACATAGTCCACAATTATGGCCTGCTGAAATGATCTCTGTCACGATTGTGGCCCCCCAAACCACGATCATAGCCTGATGAAATGGTCTCTGTCACGATCGTGGCCGTTGATTGTGGGCTTCCTCCAAATCTTCTCCGTTCTTCGATATTTGATCTTAAACATTAACAAACACACAAAATTAAAGCTCAATAGCATGCTCTAACCCACATAACACTCAAAACACAAATATATAACCAACAACACAATTGTAAACCTAAACATGCATGAATCAATTAATTAACAACTAAAAACATATTAAAATGCCTATTAAAACATCATGCAACTTACAACTATCATCCATCGTTTAATGTGTTGATCAATAGGGAAGCAGCCAAGCTCTTTAAAGGAGCTAGGAAATTAGACAAAAGGATCCCTTTTCGCCCTACATATTCACTATTTGCAATGAAGTATTTACTAGACTAACTTATCACAGCATTGAAATAGGGAACAACTTCAACTTCCATAAAAATGTGAGCATCTACACATTATTATACAAGCCTTTATAGATGAAATTCTTCTATTCAATAGATCTAATCAAAACTTAATTGATTCGTAATAAACTCCCTTAAGGAGTTTAGTAAACTTTCAAGTCTATGCATAAACAAAAAGAAGAGCTTTATATTGATTTTAGCCGATATCAACGACAATATGCAAGTCCTTACTCAAACCTCTAGTTTGACCTACAAACCTCCTCCTTCAATTACTTGGGTTTCCATATCTCTTCAAGGAAAACCAACAACATGGAATGCTAGCCCCTCTCGTATATAGTAAGAAAAAGAATAGGCAATTGGTGTAAAAAGTGTCTATCATTTGTATACAGACTGTAATTAATTAAGTCTCTACTTAGAAACTTGCACGTCTATTGGTCTTCACACATCATTCTTCCTTCTAAATTTATGAAAGATCTGAGAAGCTTCTTAGGAAATTCTTATAGACTAAGGTTGCTCACTCTAAGCCATTTGTTAAATTTAGATGGGCAAATATTTGCAAACAGAGAAAGGAAGGTAGACTAGATGTGCATTCAATTTTGTTTAACAAGTGTTGATAGCTAGGAGACTTTGGAGACTACTACATGATAAGGCCTCACTTTAGATTAAATAGGTGCATGGCCATTAATAAGCTAATAAGAACTTACGGATTATGAAACCTAAAGCAAAATCTTCATGGTTTATGCAAAGAATTCTTAAGCTAAGAGATAGCCTACAACCTCATATCAAACTCAAGATAGGGGATGGTTCAACAACTTGGCTATGGTATGATAATTAAGAGAATCTAGATCGTCTTTTCTACATTCTAACTTCCAATGCTTAAGGTTAAGCTACTTTGATAATGTTTGAGTAAGATTGCTAATCAATGAGAGCAATTAGTGTAATGGCAACAGAAGAATGATCTACTGTTAAGGAAGTTCCCTCCTTACCAGCCTCATATCAATAATGAGGATAGGGTGGAATGGCTAGGACTTTCATCATGGTCATTTACTAATAAATCATGCAAAGATTGCTTTAGAAACTATGGTGCTATAGTAGAATGGTATGATTTGGTATTGTGTAGAGTCCTCACACTAAAGTTACCCTTTATCCTATGGTTTGTTATTCAAAACCACGTGAGCACTACAGATAGGATTAGATGTACATCTATATTCAATCCTACATGCTGCCTTTGTTATAATTATAGTGAAGATATGGACCATCTCTCTCTTCTTTGAAATCCCCTATTACAATGGAATATGGAAGTCCATTTAGGACCTTGATAGTATCTTCTCTCATGCAACATGTTAGAGCTATATTGTGCAATAGTTTACGACATGTAAGCACTCTTATAAAGATGATTTCCTATTCTTCAAAACGGTTTTTAGGAATATGGTTTATTGTGCATAGTTGGAGAGGAGCTCCAAAATATTTAAAGGAAAAAGGCAAGATCTTAGCTTGATTATCCAAATGAATATAGACATAATTTCTAACACCGGCTTTATAGTTGGTTGGTTTCACTTTGTTTACACTTATTGATGTTCTGGCTTTAATATCAAATTTACTTATGAATGTGGGCTAGTATTGCTATTGCTTACCTTGTCATCTCTGGACCTTAAGTTTTAACTGTTTATACTTGACTAAAGCAATCGCCTAATAATAACGTTCTTTTAATTTCTAAAAAGGAACACAATGCCATTAAAAATTTGGGAATTTAAAAATTTTTTTACCACACTTTCTCAAATCTTTGCACAATCACATGATATACTTTTTTGCTATCCCTTTTTTTTTTAATCCAGCTCTTATCATTATAAAAATTACTCTTACAGTTTAAAATTATTTTAAAATATTTAAAAGAGACTTTTTATTAAGTTTTTGTTAAATTATTTCAACAAATTTCTTTATTAAAGTAAATAAAAAATGACACAATTTTTCATGTGTTTAACATTCAATCAGATAATATTTTGTATTAAAATAACTCAACAAAAATTAGTACATTATCAATTTTTAAATATTTTTAAATTCTACAACATATTTTTAACTAATTTAAAATAGATAATTTTTCTTAAAAATAAGCAAAATTATAAGAAATATTTACTCCTCTTTTAAAGAGAATCGTTACCGTGAAACAACTATTTGTAATTGACTATATAATCACGTGTTTTCTTTATATGGAACAACAAAAGAGAGGATTCGTACTTGAGAGATTGTGTATAATTTTCATGTCTTCGATAAATTTTTTATTAAGAACATGAGAATTTCTTATAACAAAAATCGTATGATAAAGAAAACGTATGACATAAACCTCAATAAAAATATTAAACTTGATTACCTTTCAGATATGATTCCTAAAGGACCAACGACAAATACTTAGTATTACATGAACTTACAAGAACACTTGATTACCTTTCAGATATGAACTTGAGGGAAGTTGATCTACCTGAAACACGTCGATGATTACAAACATTTTCTAGACAGTCATCCAAAAGAAGAGCAAAAATCATAAAAATTCAACATCTTTATCAATGGGCCCTTAGCCAGGCTTCTCCAGCAGAACAACGAAAAGCTTGCAAAGAAATAAAACATGGAAGAAATAGAGAGATAATCTACTAGAAATTCAACATCTTTATCAATGGGCCCTTAGCCAGGCTTCTCCAGCAGAACAACGAAAAGCTTGCAAAGAAATAAAACATGGAAGAAATAGAGAGATAATCTACTAGAAAGCATTTCTATCTCTCCAAGATGCATTCTAATTTTAGATAAGGGAAAACTTAACTATCAGATTGCCTGCCGCTGTACAGAACTTCTCTGTCAAAGGTTATTTGTTTTTCACTCATTGAAGTTGTTACTAGCAAATGCAATCAAACAATTCGAGACTTTCAATTAGATTACTAGGAGTGCCATCCTCCAAATAGAATACACGCCAACTATATTGTAAAATTATCTTTGAAATCTCAAGGCTTATTTCCTTTGACTGAGTTAAGAACAAAACCGAAGTATTGTGATTTCATAAACGTTAGGACTCTGCAGACGAGGATGAATCATCCTTGTGCTTAATCATTCCAGAATCCACAAGAATTGGAACCTCAGCTGCAAGCCATGGGGCAAGACCCAAGCAAAGTGCATGTGCTATGCCAAACCTTGGACTGCCGAAAAAATATGAAAACCCATAATGTACAGTATTTTGTAATTCCACAAGATGAAATTGTTTGATGAAACAAGGAATTTATCGAAACCAAGCTAAAATAACATCTCAAGAGGCAAGTAGACCAACATAGAAGAATGATATACCTAACTCTTCCAAAACCAACATTTAATCTTGGCAGCTAAGTTATCAACACTAGAAGTAAATGTTTGCAACGACAAAAGTAGTTAAAAAGTTTTGTGAACATCGTAAGAAAATTATTGGTCCAGATCTCTTTATCTTTACATTGAGGCTTGAACATTATACCAAGCTTATACAAACTCATGAATAAGAAAAAATAATTACAACATATGCGAGTAGATTTCTCCAATCTCTACATTACCTAACATCATACAAACAGCTAACAGAAGCAAAAATTTTCACATCTCTAGTACGTCAAGGAAATCAGTAGAGTTTCTCTGAGATCACTGGAATGCGCAAGACCTAGGTTCCAAAGCTAAAAGAAGAAACTGAAGCATCTATCTCAGAACTCAGCGTCGGCCAGCTAAGGGATAAAATTAGGAAAGAAACTTTACCCCTGTTATTATGGCACCCATTGCATCTGGTAATAGTTAATTGCGTATGCAGGCATAGTTACGAAGCAAATCTCGCGAATCAGTTGAAAGTATAAGAACAGATTGAGGTTTAGCGTTTATTGGCAACTGATACTGTGTCTACTGTTCACGTGTTCAATTTCGTAGCATTGAAGATAACATAGACAAACACACAAACAACTAACAGCATGCAGAAAGAACATAAATGCACTAAAAACCAACAAATTAATTGGATCAACTAAACAAAAACAAGAATCAAGAAAAACATGTTACCAATTTTTGGCCCATAGAGGCTTGAAATGTACCGTCAAGCAAATCTTCCCACCTCTATACATCTGTAAAATGAAAAAGAAGCCTCAGAACATTGAAGTACAAGTTTACAATAAGAAAAGTAATGCAGGATCAGTTAGTTTAGTTTTCCTCGTTAATATTGGATTTCTTACTATTTAGTATTTCTTAAGTTATTTGGATTCCTAGTTATCATAGGATTAGCATATTACTTTTTAATTTGTATTTCCTTTTCCTATTAGGAGTTGGATTAGGTCCTATACTAGTATAAATAGGCTGCCTATGCTTGATTTTGGGGGATGTCTTTTATCAATCAAATAATTTTATGCTTTTAGAGGTTTTTGTACAAACTCTAAGCTCTATCTTCACGTTCCAGCTACAATCTACATCAATTATAGCCTATTCTATTCTACTTATCTTTGTTTTCCTTCCCACACTACGTCAAATTGGTATCAGAGCAAGTTAGATCCTTAGATTTTGATTGCTTAGCTATGGTTGGATGCGATAGAACACGTGAATGTGGAAATCAAGATAACCAAGGAGAGATGGGTGAGTTGAGACGTATGATTGCAGACTTGTCGCAAACTGTGCAAGATTTGCAGCAGCGACGGGAACCAGTGACAGCCCGAATGGAGATTCCAAAAGGCAACCACGACCCCTTGGATGTACCAGAAGGTAGTCTTGAGGTTGAAACTGAAGATTCAGTGGATGACAACCCCTTTCATGCAGCTGGACCCGCAAACAATGCGGTAAGAGGTGGATTGGAAGAGAGGTTAGTCCATGCCCTTGAATTGAATGGTGGTGGAATTAGAATTGAAGTTGCTGATTTTCATGGAAAGATGCATGTGGAGGACTATTTGGTTTGGGAGGCGAGTTTAGAGACTTATTTTGAATGGAAACCTATGGCTGAAGCTAGAAAAGTGTTGTTTGTTAAGCTTAAATTGAAGAGCACTGCACTTCAATGGTGGAAGCGAGTTGAGGAGTAGCGTGCACGACAAGGCAAGCCTAAAATTAACACTTGGGAACACATGAAAGCGAAGTTGCACAAGCAATTTTTACCAGCTGATTACTTAATGGAATTGTATGAAAAGTTCCATTCATTGAGACAAGGCAGCTCAAGTGTGGAGGAATACACGGTTGAATATAACAACCTCTCAATTCGAGTGGGGTTGAATGAAACTAACGAACAATTGACCTCTCGATATCTAGCAGGTTTGAATCAATCAATTAGGGATGAGATGGGAGTAGTTTGATTGTTTAACCTTGAGGAAGCAAGGCAACATGCCTTAATGGCAAAAAAACGAATCTGGAGGTATGGTTCTAGAAGGCCTTTGTTTGGAAGAACTGATGGAGCTGTTCAGAGGAGTGCTGGAGCTATTCGCAATGAAAAAACAGGTCAATCAGCCCCCAGAAACAATCGCGGGACTGCGAACATTAACTGAGCTAATGGAGAAAATATGGGCAACATTGAAAACAGGAAGGCTTTGGTGAAGTTTGGAGCAGCAAACACCTCTAATCCTAATAATTTTAAAGCTGGCAGCAGCTCACAGATTCGGTGTTTTACTTGGGGAGAAAAAGGTCATGCTTCTTATGCTTGTCCGGAGCGAAGAGTGAACCTCGCTGAATTAGAAGAAGCAGAGGAGGACGTATCAGACCCTACGTATGATGATGGCGTGTAAGAAAGTGAGGACATAAATGTGTACCCAGTTCAAGGAGAATCTTTAGTGGTTCGACGAGTAATGACAACCACTAACAAGGGCGAAAAGGAAGATTGGAAACGTCGTAGCATATTTCGAACCCGTGTTAATTGTGGAGGTAAGGTGTGCAATCTAGTTGTTGATGGAGGCAGCATGGAGAACGTTATTTCAAACGATGCAGTAGCAAAGCTTAAGCTTACCACTGAAAGGCATCCTCATCCTTACAAGATTGGTTGGCTTAAGAAAGGTCATGAGATTCCAGTCACTTCTCGATGCTTAGTCAAATTTACTATGGGTTCAAATCTAAATGATGAAGCTTTGTGTGATGTTCTTATGGGCAGACCTTGGTTATATGACCATGACATGGAACACCTCACTAAACCAAACACTTACAATTTTCGTAAAGGCAACAATACTTACACCTTACACCCTTTAAAGGAAGAAGCCAAAGAGACTTCTCAATCTTCAAAAGGTGGCAAGGTTAGTGGATACATAGCAGCTGAAAGGGTTGAATCAAAATATGAAGAGTCAGAGGTGGTGTATGCTTTGGTTAGTAAGGCTGTGAAGGATGACAAAGCCGAAAATTTGATTCAACAACCTCCTAAAATCTAGTAATTGTTGAAGGAATTCAAGGAGCTGGTCAACAATGATTCGCCTCCAAGTTTACCACCCATAAGAAGCATTCAACATGCTATTGATTTGGTGCCTGGAGCACCTCTACCTAATCTGCCAGCATATAGAATGCTACCTATGCAGCATGTCGAGATACAAAAACAGGTTGGTGAATTGCTTAGTAAGGGACTGGTGCGAGAAAGTAAAAGTCCTTATGCTTGTCCAGCTCTACTTGTTCCAAAAAAGGATGGTTCTTGGAGAATGTGTGTTGACAGTCGTGCTATCAACAAAATAACTGTCAAGTACAGATTTCCTATTCCTCGTTTAGATGATATGATTGATCAACTAGGTGGTTCTAAAGTGTTTTCAAAGATTGATTTTAAGAGTGGGTATCATCAAATCAGATTGAGGCGTGGAGATGAATGGAAGATAGTTTTTAAAACACCAGACGGACTTTTTGAGTGGTTGGTGATGCCGTTTGGTCTTTCTAATGCACCTAGTACATTTATGAGAACCATGAGTGAAGTACTTAAGCCATTCTTGAACTCTTTTTGTAGTTGTTTACTTCGATGACATCTTAATCTATAGTCGAAGCAAGGAAGAACACTTGGTTCATTTGCACCAAGTTTTGGAGGTGCTGCGTAAGGAGATGCTTGTTATAAATTTGAAAAAGTGCACATTCTTATGTGATGAAGTGGTGTTTTTGGGGTTTGTTGTCTCTGCTGAAGGGATAAAACCAGATTTTGAGAAAGTTCGAGCCATCACGGAATGGCCAGTACCTCAAAGCATCAAAGATGTTCGAAGTTTTCATGGTTTGGCCTCTTTCCACAAGAGGTTTATAAGGAATTTTAGTGCTGTAATGAGTCCTATAACTGAATGTTTGAAGAAAGACAGCTTTGAATGGTCTAATTCAGCACAAAAAGCCTTTAAAAGAGTTAAAACTTTGACTACAGAAGCACTTATTCTTGCACTACAGGACTCTGAGAAGTTATTTGTTGTTGAATGTGATGGTTCACATATTGGAATTGGGGTTGTTCTAAGCCAAGAAGGGAGGCCTACAGAATTTTCCAGCGAAAAGTCATGTGATGCTAAGCGAAGATATTCCACTTATGATTTGGAGTTGTATGCTTTGGTGAGAGCTATTGATCATTGGAGACGCTACTTGGCTTATAAGGAGTTTGTGGTTTATTCTGATCATCAAGCTCTACGCTACTTGAATTCCCAGAAAAAGTTGAATGAACGCCATATTAGATGGAGTTCTTTTCTTAATCAATTCAACTCTTCTTTGAAATACAAGGCAGGTGAATGCAACAAAGTAGCTGACGCATTGAGCAGGCGATCTTCACTTTTGGCAGTGATGAGTACTCAAGTTACAAGATTTGAAGAACTCAAAAATCAGTATGAAACAGACCCATATTTCAAACTGATTTTTGAGGATTTGAAGGGACCAGCAGGGGCAGATTTGTTGCCATATAGGTTGCATGATGGTTATATTTTTAAAGGCAATCAATTGTGTACTCCAGCAGGTTCTATGAGAGAACAAATTGCGCGAGAACTTCATGGTAACGGGTTAGGAGGACATTTTGGTAGAGACAAGACATTGGCAATGGTAGCTGATCGTTATTATTGGCTAAGTATGTATAGAGATGTGGAAAGATTGGTGAAACGATGTTCAGCTTGTCAATTTGGCAAGGGAACTGCACAAAATACGGGTCTATACACTCCTTTGCCAATAACGGAGGCACCTTGGGTTCATTTGAGCATGGATTTTGTCTTGGGACTTCCAAAGACAGCAAAGGGATTTGATTCTATATTTGTTGTGGTGGATCGGTTTTCAAAGATGGTACAGTTTATTCCATGTTTAAAGACTTTCGATGCTACACATATTGCTGATTTGTTTTCCAAGGAAGTAGTGAGACTACATGGTGTACCAAGTTCAATTGTTTCCGATAGGGATGTGAAGTTTATGGGACATTTTTGGAGGACTTTGTGCAGAAAGATGGGGACTGAATTAAAGTATTCTAGCACTTGCCATCCAAAAACAGATGGCCAAACTGAATCTATCAATCGGAGTTTGGGTAATATGTTGAGATGTCTTGTTTGGAATCATGTGAAGAATTGGGATTTTGTGATACCACAAGCTTACAACAATTTAGTGAATAGATCACTAAAGAAAACACCCTTTGAAGCTGCCCATGGATTTAAGCCACAACATGTGCTTGATTTGGTGCCATTACCAAAAGAGGCTATAGTTAGCAATGATGGTGAAGCCTTGGCTGATCAAATTCGCAGGGTTCATGAAGAAGTAATGAAAACTTTGAAGGCTAGCAATCAATCCTATGCTAGTGCGGCAAATCAACATCGTAGGGACAAAGAGTTTGAAGAGGGAGAAAAGAGGGAGACTTGGTATTAGTACACTTGAAGAAAGAAAGGTTCCCTAAGGGAACTTATCACAAGCTCAAGTCTAGGAAGTTTGGGCCATGCAAGATATTGAAGAAAATCAGCTCTAATGCTTATTTTGTAGACCTACATCTCAGCCCAATCTTTAATGTTTATGACCTATATTCATTTGAAGGATTTGATGGGGAAGCGGCTGAAGTTGCAGAGCAGATAGACCAGTTACCAAGGGTGCATCCAGATGTTATTGAGCAGGTTTTGGATGTCAAAGAAGTGTGTTCAAGGAGAGGCAATCAGTACAAATAGTTCCTAGTGAAGTGGTTGGGTAAACTAACTAGTGAAAGCGCTTGGATAACTGAAGAAGAGTTAAAGAAAGTTGCTCCAAAGTTGCATGTTGAAGTTTTGAAGGTTTTCTCGCCGGAGTCGAGTCTTTCAACCCGAGGAGATTGATGCAGGAGCAGTTAGTTTAGTTTTCCTCGTTAATATTGGATTTCTTACTATTTAGTATTTCTTAAGTTATTTGGATTCCTAGTTATCATAGGATTAGCATATTACTTTTTAATTAGTATTTCCTTTTCCTATTAGGAGTTGGATTAGGTCCTATACTAGTATAAATAGGCTGCCTATGCATGATTTTGGGGGCTGTCTTTTATCAATCAAATAATTTTATGCTTTTAGCAGTTTTTCTACAAACTCTAAGCTCTATCTTCACGTTCCAGCTACAATCTACATCAATTATAGGCTTATAGCCTATTTTATTCTACTTATCTTTGTTTTCCTTCCCACACTACGTCAAAAAGGAAGGGCAAATTGACAAAGTTTACCTTTTGGGTCTTGCCATCCAACTGTGGTAGCTCGAGCTCAGGGGCGGTAGAAGGATAAGTGACAGGAATATCAAACTGAAGATCAAACTCGTACTTGAGAAGGTTGTGGACGTACCAGCACTTTCCAGTCCAACGTGTCCCCTCGGGATTGGCAGCCGAGATGTGGAACCAATCATTATCGTTGGACTTGTTCATCTGAGTGTAGGCGATGAGGGACTTGTACTCCTCTTTCAGCCTCTCGGTCCAGCTAGCACCATCTCTGGGTCCCGCTTTTGTGGACAGCAGTGGGATCTGGGTTAGCGTTGATTTGGTGCTGGGATCCCATCCCTCCATTTTCCCTGAGTCGTCCAAAGAAGATCAGAGTTACCTAAACTAAACTAAGCTAGCAACAGAATAGGATAACAAAGATGACCCAACCCAAAACTATACAAGAATGGTAGCAAATGCTTGATGAATTAGGACTTTCAACAAACGCTTAGTAACTACTTGTGGTCTCTTGATAAAAGAAAAGCATCCATCCCTCAAAATATGCAAAACATAGAAAGAAAAAGAAACAAACTGTTAAGGGAGGCTCTAGGAACTAGGCGGAGATGAAAACCACCAGAACTCAATTGGTAACCGGGAACGGTGGCTGCGGCGGCGAGCGATTGGTGCTGTTGTTTTGGTAAAAGATCAGACAAGGAAATGAGAAAAAATGCAGGCAGCTCCCCTTAAAAGGTACTAAATATTCTTTCATATTTTATTATCAATTGTTTCAAAATATTAACCTTTTTCATATTTTGTAAATGGGTTATAGGACTTTATATATATGTATATAATTGCACCCTAAAGCTAACTTTCTTATGTTTCTACTGAATTTTTATTAACATCATATGTGAGAATTATGATTAGTGTGTGAGAGGTGATCAAATCTAGGCATATTAATAGGCCGGGCCCGTTGAAAAAAAATCACAGGGGGGCCTAGCCATGGCCCGAGCAGGCCAGAATAGTCCGAGCCCTGGCTCATCCAGCCTGGGCCACGGGCTGCCCGTCGGGCTTGAGTCAACCCGGACGTTTACTATATTTTTAAAATTTTTGAAAACAATTTTAAAAATTGTAGTTATATTTTTTAAAATTCATAAATTATAAATTATAACATAATCATTTATAGTATTTTATAAAATTAT
>JANQAP020000172.1:3456003-3467326 GCA_026874005.2 Erythroxylum coriaceum
TTCATTTATTTCTAATATTATTATTATTTGATTGTCACCAAAATTAATAATCGTGAAGTCCTCTTGACTTAACAAAAGATGCCATAGTCGAGAGATCTGCCGACTCCATCGGTATTTCAAAGCTCAAGGTATTCAATTACCACCCCCCATACCATCGCCACCCCCATCTCCTTAGGATCTAAGTCTAACCCAAAAAAATTTTCAATTCTATTTTCTTTTGTGTTGTTTTATTTTTCTGTTTTTTTTATTTTTTATTTTTATTTTTATCATTAAGTTTATATGTTCTTTGTTAGTTTAATTTTTGTTTTCACATTTCGTTTATGTATATGTCATGCGTGTTTCCTTCTCACATTGAGGACAATATGTTGTTCAAGTGTGGGAGGGATTCTGTGTTTTTTCTTTTGTATGTGAATTTTTCATACTGTATGATAGTATTAGGTTGCATGATGTGAAGTGTGTGAATGTGTCAATGGCTTAGATTGAGTGAATTTTTTTTAAATTTTGGACATAGTCTAATAGGTTGTGAACAATCATTAGCCTACCAAATTAGTGAATTAGGGGGCCTTTGGATAAATATACAGCCTAATTAGGACTTAGTGTAAATTTAGCACCCTATAGATTGTCACATTCATTCATAATTTGAGGCCTTTTAGGTTAAGTAGATCAACTAGTATTTTTCATAGAAATGAATAGCTAAAAGCAACAAGGTAGGCAATAAAAAAAGAGTTTAATAAGTGTTTAATAATCACTATTCCTCTGACCTTCAAGTTATGAATAGAGCTAGTAGCCAGTTGAAAACGTGATGTAGCTGAGTAATCGGATCGACATGCATCACAAATGTGTGCCTTCACGTAAAAAGACTATAATGATGTTTCAACCAAGTTGTTAATAAACGACTTAGTCGAGTAACCGGATCGACATTCATCACAAATGTTTGCCTCCGAGTAAAAGGCTAAGTCTCAGGTGAAAAAAATTAATTTAAAAAATTGTGTGTTTTAAATAAAAACCTGCCGGACTTGTAATAGGCTTGAAGTTTCATAGAATTATACCTAGGAATAGTTACCGAGTTTTGGGGACCGAAAAATTATTAATGTGTGTGCACAATTGAAATGGGTAAATAGGTTAACACTTGGTCTTGAGATAGTTGCATACTTAGTTCAAAGCCCCTAGACACATATTTTGCATGTTAATGATTTGACATAATTCGAATGAGTGTGTCCAAGATTAAATTTAGTTCATGAAGATTAGAGCCATTGTCAAATTATTGCATGGTGTGTTTGTTTTTGTTAAGTGTTGTTGTTTTGTTTGCTTGAGGATAAGCAAACGTTTAAGTGTGGGGATGTTGATAGCAGTGTTTTGTATGATGTTTTAGGGTTTAATTTGTTATGCATTTTGTGTTAAATTGAGTATTGAGTATGAATTTAGGATTTAATTAGATTAGTTTTTATGTTTAAGTGTTTTTATGGGTTAGTTTGATTCTTTGAGCTTAAATTGTATATCTTTGAGGTGCCTTGATATGTGTGCTAGTGTTGCAGGGTAAACAGGGAAGAACGGTGAAGATTTGAAGAGTTTCGGGCTAAAAGACATAGGTTACGATCATGCACAGTGGCCACGATTGTGATAAAAGAGGAAGAGTCAGAAGCAGCCAGGTCACGATCATGCACCAGGAGCCACGATCGTGACAGAGAGCGTCAAGTCAGGCCACAATCGTGCCTTGCGTCGGGTTGACAGGAAAACTCAAATTTTGAGTGATTTTTTGGACCATTTCGAGCCCAAGTTTGACCTAAAACCTTCACAGAATAAATAGAACATGATGTAATAGCCACCAGGAGACATTAGAAAGCCGAGAGAGCTATGCAAAAGAAAGATTCTGCTGAAAATTCAAGAGAGACCTAGATAGAGATCAGGCGATCGAGGAAGGAAACGAAGGAAGAGAGGCATAGAGACGCGTTTGACACGACGTACTTCCTAAAATAGGTGGTTTCTCGCAGTCACAATCTCTCCAAGATCCATTCCGACAGTATTTTCTAGTTTTTATTTCGATTTCCTTGATGTATGAAATTTGGAGATTGATTAGAATCATTATCATTGAGTGTTGAATTGTTTGTCTAAACTCACCTTCGGGTTTTTATTCTTGAGATTAATAAAATTGATTTGATTGTGTTTTATTCCATTTAATTGTGATTCAATTTGCTTCTTCATAACTTAGCAATAAACTGAGAGGGTGAGCCGGTGAAAATCATCAATTTAGGTTAACTAGAGTTAGGTAAATTGATAGGTAGAGAATTGAATCAAACCGGTAGAGTCGTGCAACAAAAGTTCGAACATAGATTCCTGGTAGGTTAATAGACATTTTTAGAATTAATTTATGTTTTGGGCCAATTGCGGATCGAGAGATCGCAATTTTCATAATTTGAATTAGGGATTATTAATTAGGGTTAAGGATTATAACTCAAGAGAGAGTAATTCACCCTAGGATCGTCTAGGCCCTTTAAGTTGAAAATTTCATAATTGGGTAGATTTTCTTTAATTTCGAATAAATTCCCCCTTTTTCTCAATTGATCACTTCTAGGTTGAAATTTAGATTATTTGTGCAAGTTGGCTTTTGTTCATTATGTTGGTGCTTCAAGTTCTCATAATTGATTTTTAATTAATTTTAATTTCTGCAGTAGTTGTTAATTTAGGAATTGCTAACTTAGCTGCCGTTAGATTTTAGGACTAGTTTCCTTCTTCGTGGGATCGACACCTTAGGTACTACGCGAATGACCCGTGTGCTTGCGGAATTTACTGAGGTTATAAATAGTAAAACTTAACGCATGTAACCTCAGGCGAATAGACACCACAATAACTCATAAATGACTAGATTAGCATTGATGATAGGGAAAATCCTTCTCTTATAGTTTGGTAACTCTTCTTGGTTAATTTCCATTGTAACGCTTGTGTTACTCAGTTTCATTTTTTGTGTTAAACTTGCAAATTAATTTCTTGATAATCACTTTCTTGTATTTACTTTTCTTTGCAATTTTTATTTTCTTTTTATTATTTTTTTCCAAGTCTTAGATATCATAAGATTAGATTAGTTCACCTTCCTTATGGGATTGACCCTTCACAAACTACAAATCATGACCCGTGCACTTGCGGTATTTTGAAGGCTATAAATTGTAAAGCTTACAAAATGAACAAGTTTTCACAAAAGTGGCAAATTGGAGAGCTCCTTTCTAGGTCATTTCTCTTTCTTTATATAGTATTTTCTACTTAGGGTTAACCCTAGGGTTTTCTTGTGCCCAAAAAGTCTAAAAAATCCTTTGAAAACTTAAGTCTGGAAGGTCATCCACATCTTTTGTCGTGCAGGCCACGATCGTGGCCCTAAATTTTGATTCTGTCACGATCGTGGCCCTAGGTTTGACTCCGGGCTTCCTCTGAATCTCCTCCGTTCTTCGATATTTGACCTAAAACACTAACAAACATATCAAGGCACCTTCAACACATAAAATTAAAGCCCAATAGTGTGCTCTAACCCACTAAACACTCAAAACACAAATATCTAACTAACACAATCCTAACTTAAACATGCACTAATTATTCAATTTAACAACTAAACACAAACTAAATTATCCACTAAAACATTGTGCAACCTACCATTATCACTAACAAGACTTTTTCTTTTGGAGGAAGGTTGTTACTCATAAAATCAATGTTGAATTCCCGCTTATTTATTAGTCTTATAACATGTTATTAGTCAAAGGAGCCATCAAAACTATTAAGAAATTATTTAGATTACTCCTAAGGGGAAACTTAAACAAAGATGGCCACTATGCCAAAGTCAAATGGACACAAATATGTAAGATAAAGGATGAGGGTGGTCTAGGGATAAGCTCTATTTGAACCTTTAACATAATTGCTTTGATTAAAAAGCTATGGAATGACCTATTGGAGAATGAGTCATTATTGATTAAATGGTTCCATAACTACATTTTTAGGAGGAATAGTATATGGTCTATTCCCATCAAATCTACATTTTCTTGGTCACTGACTCAGGTACTAAAACTAAGGGCCACTTTGGAATCTATTGTCCATTACAAGGCTGGAAATAGAGAAAAGGCCTTCCTATGGTTTTATAATTGGACAGATAAAGGACACCTAATCTGAATTCCATAGGCTCTTCACTGTTGAAATTCATTCCCTGCCTATACCAATGTTAACTTACTCTTAGTAAGGGGACAGTGGAGTAAATTCCCTATGAAGTTCCTATCCCCAGTTACCTACTTGACCTGAGAAGAAAGGATACACCATTTCCTTATTTAACCCCTTTGTAAGTTTAGTATCTCAAGATTTAGGGATTGGATGGACCAGGTTAATATAAAAGTTAAATGGTTCCCTATTGTTTTGCACAAGTCTCTTATTCCTAGTTATTCACTTCTCCTATGGTTAGCAACCTTGGATAAGCACTCTAGACAGGATATATTACTTATTTACTGACTCCACATATGCCCTTTGTGAAAAGGAGGAAGAGTCCAAAGACCATCTCTTCTTTCTATATGACTATTCTCAAGCCATATGGTTGGTGTCAAAGGTTAGGAACATATTTACAGATGCTCGTTATTAGCTTCTAAAGCTGGAAAAAATCCTTAACTTTAGCAGGGATATCTATGTCATCTCTTTCACCTCCTCTGTTAAAGAGATATAGCAAGAGAGGACTATCAGGAGATTCTAGTATAAGTCACGCACGAAAGAAGAAACTATATTCTATCTAATTTCTAAAATTAGATAGAAACTCCCATGTTCTCATGAGATTGTGAATTTTTCCCTAATCTATCATCTTCATAGAGAATCAATTAAATCTAAAGCATGAAATAGGGGTGGGAAGAGTAATGATTTTGTAGAATGTAAAGCAGTTACCTGTTAAGCTATAAGTGGAGGATCATACATGAGAGTAGGAAGCTCACGAGACTAAATTCGGAACCATCTTCCCTTTACTATCACCCAAAATAGAAACAAGAGCTTAGATAAGTTTATTAAAGACTCAAAAAGTGGATCAACCAATTATAAAAAGATGGAATGATCATTCTGACCCGAATATGGTTAGATTAAAGAAAAAAGGAGATGTCTCGAATGCTAAACACTTTAGAGGAACAAAGGATTTTCTAATCCCTAATTAGGTAATTTCTAGAAGCGTTGAATGCCTATAGAATATATTTATTTAATGCTCTAAATGGATGTCAATCTTCCTTAACAACTCTTGTTTCTTTAATGCTCCACACATATCTGATCAATTCCCAATAGAGTTTTGATAGTTATAGATTGCATTGTATTTTCATAGGTAATTTGGTTTGTGTTTAGTGGTTAATTTGATTGTTTAGTGTGTGTTTAGGTTAAGAATTGTGTTAGTTCATAAACAATTGTGTTTTAAGTGTTCTTTGGGTGAGAACATGCTTTTGAGCTTCAATTATATATATATGAGGGGTCGTGATGATTTTGTTAGTGTTTCAGGACATTCAGAGGAGTTTTGAAGGAGAATCAAACCAAAAACCAGTCCAATGATTGTGGCAATATACCACGATCGTGATAGAAGCACCATCATAGGGCCATGATCATGGAGAATCTACCACGATTGTGACATAGAGCAGATGAACCAACCATGATTGTGCACCAAGGGCCCCGATTATGACCTGGCATAGATAGACGCAGAATCACTTTCAGATTCGAGTTTTCAATGGACATTTTGGACCCTGAAAAGACACTAGGGTTACCTTAATTAGAAAAGACCATAAAAGGATAATGTTGGAACCCTAGAAAAGAGTTTACATTATACCTACATTTGGAAACCCGAAAGAGAGAGAGAAAGAAGAGAGAGAGAAAAGAAGAAGAGGAGGGTTCCAACGTCAAAGCTTCCTATAATAGATGATCTCTCGACGTCGCTATTCTCACAAATCATCTAACCTGAGTTTCATTTCCTCCCCATTTATTTTTTATTCATTTAATGTGTAAGATGGGCTATATGGTTATGGATTTTGAATTGTTAATGATGCTCTAACTTTACCTTCGAGATTTTGCTTATATTTAATGTTAATCTAGTTTAATTATGTTTACTTAATTTGGGTGTTGTGATTGATTAATGTATTTGCATGTTTCGGTAACAAACTGAGAGGGTGAACCAAATAAAAATGATTAGATTGGATTAACGAGAGTTAGGCGATCTAATTGACCACTTAATCAATCTAGTAGATAATTTCATAGAGAGAGATCCCGTGTGAGACCCAATTATTTATTAGAGAACTTTAGAACTAACTAGAATTGTGGTTACTTTATGAATTGAGAGATTGCAAGTCCATAATTTGATTAGGGTTTATAATTTAGGGAATGATTATAACTTTAGAGAGAGTAGTCAACCTACGATCGTCTAGAACCGACACCCTGTAAACACATAAATGGCTAGATTAATATTAATGATAGGTAAAATCCCCTCTCCCATAACTTGATTAATTCTCTTTACGAATTTCCATTGTTATAATATTCGATTGTTGCTAGTTTGTTTAATTTAGTTTACTTTTCAGTTTGTTATTCGAATTTGAGTTTTAAACAAAGCGCAACCTAAATTAAATGGTGTCTAAGCACAATCTCTGTGAGATGATATCTGCTTTTTACTATAAGTAATGACCCATATACTTGCAATTTTTAACGTAAAACAAGTTATTGGTTTTGCAATCAACAAGTTTTTAGTGTTGTTACCAGGGATTGTTTTGTTTAGCATCTTGTTTAGTTTAGGTGACTTTGATTTAAGAGTGTTTGATACTTTTCCTTAAGTTTTTGCAGGTGCATAAACACAAGGAGCATGAGAAGGTCTAACGAGCTTATTAAAGAAGAAATTTTAAATATTATAAGGCACAAAAGAGAGCTAAGAAGAGCTAGACGTCAAAAACAAATACAAAGGAATATGGCAGAAGAAGGAGAGCAAGGAGGAGCTAAGAGGACATTGATGGATTTTATGAGGCCAGGTTTCAGTCTTCAAGGAGTTGCAAGGCCAACGATTCAAGCTAATAATTTTAAGATCTAGCTGACTCTCCTCAATATACTTCAGAGTAGTGTGTAGTTTTATGGGCTATCCAATAAAGATCCCAATGCCCATCTTGGAGATTTGTGATACTTTCAAGTTTAATGGGATGTCAGATGATGTTGTGAGGTTGAGATTGTTTTCTTTTACCTTGAGAGATCGGGCAAAGGTATGGTATAATTCACTCAGTGCAATCCAAATCACTACTTGGGAGCAGCAAGCCCAAGCTTTCTTGGCTAAGTACTTTCCTTTAACCAAGACAACAAGAATCATCAAAGAGATCACCAACTTTTAACAAAGTGATGGGGAGTCATTGTATGAAGCTTGGGAGAGATTCAAGTAATTGCAAAGGAGTTGTCTATTGGAAAAACAATCTACTCGTTTTACACTCAAAAATTGCAAGTGTACGGGTTTTGACTTATAGTTAGAATTGGTTTATTAGCAAGCCTATGATATTGTGGTCTCCTATAGGAAGTTTGAGTGAGACACTAACCATTAAACACTTGAGAGAAATGAGTGAAATTCGTAAGGAAGGTCTATTTTGAATTTATACTTATGTTTGAGTGATGGTTCATGGGTTGAGTTTGCTTATGTGCACCAATGAAAATTAGTTATCATGTGTGTAGTAACTTAACACTTGAGTTTGCCAAAGTTTGAAGGATTGTATGCTTTAATCTTTGTGAAAATGAAGTGATAGAATTTTATTGGTTGTATTTGATCTTTGCTTGAGGACAAGCAAAAGTTTAAGTATGGGGATATAGATACGTGTAGATTATATCTGCTTTTTATTACAAGTAACGACCTGTATACCTGTGATTTTTAATGTAAAACAAGTTTTGTGTTTCTAACCCTATGCTTAGGCTGAAGACTCCCTTCAGATTCAACTTCTTAACTAAATTTGAGGGATATGAGGAATGACTGAACAAAGGCCTTTTAATACATATTTCTGATCGTAAAACCTTTAAGATGATAAGGTAGCTCTAAGCTATAAATGAAGAGCTAAAAAATTTACAAACAAAATATTATTATAGGAATGATCTACTAATTGTTGTTAACTATATTCAAGTTTAACTTTAGAAGATCCAAGGGAAACTATAAAATAAACTTGGTGACAATTTCATTAAGCTACAGGCGAACTATGTTCTTAGTAATTACAAACCTACTCTTGAAGTGCACAACTCTCTAGTAAGGAAAAAACTAAGGTCTCTCGTCGTAAATACGATGATGATAATAATGCTTATTTCTTTAAGCCATCTAAAATAGAAGGAATTCTAATAAGATAAATGGTATTTTATATGAAAATTAAGTTCTTTGTTAGGATCAAAATCTTCGTAAGGATTTGGCTTTTAATCACTTTAAGAAAATACTAAGCACGATTTATATCTCTTCATTATGATGTCTTAAAGAATTCGTATCTCCAAGATTATTTAATGATTAGTTTATCATGCTCACTATGCATGTCACAAATAGAGAGATTAAGAAATCCCTCTTCAGTATGAAACCTAATAAAACCTCTAAACTTGATGGTTTTAATACTTCATTCTTCTAAAATCCTAGAATTTGTTAGGTAACTAGGTATGCAATTCACTAAAGAATTTTTCTCTTTAGGAACCTTTTTAATAAGATCAATAACCTACATTTTTTTATTCCTAACATCCCCAACCCTTCTTCATTTTAGGATTATAGGCCTATTGCTTGTTACAATACAATCTATAAAACTATCTGAAAGATCTTGTCTTTGATGCTTTAATCTTTTATTTGTGAAATGATCAATATCTCTTTGAGTATTTTCATTCTAGGTCGAGGGATGGGAGATAATATTCTTAAAGATCAAGAACTTCTTAAATATTATCATAAAAAAATTATTAAGAGATGCTCTATGAAGATCAATATCTAGCTTAAGGCTTTTGATACAATTAGTTAGAGGTTTATTTTACATGCTCTGAAGGCTTTTGGATTTCCTCATAATTTTATCAATTAGATATATCAATGCTTCTCCACTCCATCATATAGTATACTAGTGAATGTGGAAGCTATTCATATGTTTAAAGGGCTAAATATATTTGACAGGGGAAAACCCATTTCTCCATATTTATTTATCACATGCATAGAGGTTTTAAGCAAATACATCTCTTATAACATTACTCAAGGTATGCCTTTTACCTATCACTACAAATGCAAAAATGTGAAGCTCTTCAATATGTTACCTATTGATGACTTATTCCTTAAGGTCCTATTTGGTTGAAGGGTTAGTAATGGAATGGGATGGAACGTAATACACTTTCATCATTTAGTTAAGGGTTTCATAATGGAATGGAGCAGAATGGGATGGAACCAGAGGTTTTCATGTTACGTTCTATTCCATCCTAAACAGTGAAAATAAGAAATCTCCGATTTGAGAGGTTTAGGATGGAACTTAAACTAATAAATACATACTACCTAATATACCCTCAATAATTTTTCTTAATACCAATTATTTCTTCTAACCCTAACCCCCTTTTCCCCATACTCATTTATTACGATCCACAAAAATTGTATATAATTAATAATATTTTTATATTATTAATAATAAATTGTATATAATTAATAATATTTTTATTATTTCTCTTTACCCTAATAATAATATTTTTATATTATTAATAACAAATTGTATATATTTAATAATAAAATAAATAAATTTAATAAAAATTTTATTAATGAAAAATAAAAATATATTTAAAAAATTATTCTTTAATTGTTTGTATATATTTCTATATAAATAAAAAATAAATAAATAATTTTTAAATTTAAATCACATATAATAGAATAAAATTTATTAAATAATTAATAATAATATTTTTAAATAATTAATAATAAATTATATATAATTAATAATAAAACTTTTATTATTTTAAAATAGAAAATATATTTAAAAAATTATTTATCCCAGTTGTGACTTGAACAACTACGACTTTTTAATTAGACATGGTTTCTGTTTTAAAATTATAGCGTTAAACCTCTTGCAACAACCATTTTAATATTAGGGGTATAATAGTAATTTATTATATATTACATTCCATTCCATCCATCTTCCAAACAACGTTTTATTACATTATATTATAAACCCTTTCATCTCTCCCAAACAACTTTTCAATATATTACATTTCATTCTATTATAAACCGTTCCATTCCGTTCCATTAATTAACATCCAACTAAACAGACCCTAAAGCTGATAAGCAATCTAAAGGGAAATTAATGCACTCCCTTAAAAAGTTCTTTAAATTATCTTATTTCACTATTAACTACTCTAAAAGTTAGTTGTTTGTCTTTTGTTGTCTAAAGAAACTCTCTTAGGAACTTGCAAAGTTCACAAGGCTCCAAATTCATAATTCCCCTTTTAGATACTCGGGTATTCCTATTACCACCACTACACCTCCATATAAGGGTTGTGCCCCTCTAATTGATTCCATTTTGAAGAGAACTTGCAACTGGAAGAAGAAGGTCTTATCCTATGTTGCAAGGCGTTAGCTTATATCCTCTATTCTTAATCATATTCACATATATTGGAGTTCTCATCTTGTATTGCCTCTTAACCTAGTTAAAGTAATTAAGAAAACATTTAAAAACTTCTTTTGGAGTGGTTTAGGCCTCTCAAAAGGAATGGCTAAAATCAGTTGGAAAGAGGCTTGTCTTCCTAAGGATCAAAGAGGATCAGAGATAAAATGCATTCAAATCTCTAACAAAGGGAAATGTACTTATGAGGAATATTTAAATGGGAAAAGCTTCTAGAGTATGCAACAAAACTTGACACTTCTTGGACATTAAACCAAATGTTTATGCTAAGAGATGTTTACGATAAAGAAATGAAATATCAAATTGGTAATGGAGAAAGCACTAGTTTCTAGAATGATAAACGGTCTAATCTTGGGCCTCTTTACATACTTCCAACATTCTCCCTATGAAATATGTAATCCCTCTAAATGTCAAGATGAAAGTTATCATATAAGAGGACAAGTGGTCTTATAAGCATAAGGGAATGTCCAATATCCTCAACATTGTCCTTAGCTACAAGCCTGACCCCTTTAAAAAAGATTCCATCTCCTAGTTAAGGCATAAGTTAGGGAGATTCACCAACTTGTCTTATGCATATTTGCTCAGTCCTCCTCTAGAATTTGTCCCTTAGTCTAATATGCTATGGTTCAAAGGCCATGTCCTTAACAGTCTGTTTGGTTACTGTCTCCAATATGCAGAGACGGAACGAGACGAAAATTTGGAGACGGAACAGAACAGAA
>JANQAP020000172.1:3467426-3477822 GCA_026874005.2 Erythroxylum coriaceum
TTGGAAGGAACAAAAATTTTATGTCTCCGTCTCCGGAGTCGGGACAGAAATTGGTGGAGACAGCAAGCAAACAGGTCAGAGACAGAATTTTTCTATCCCTGTCTTCTGTCCCCACCAATGGGGACAGCAACCAAACGTAGGGTAAGAAATCTTTTATAACTTGGATGGCTATCAAAAAAATACCTCAAGACTTTAGATAAAATCAGTTCGATTCCTGGCCTTACTCCCTCCTATTTATGTCAGTTGGACCCTAAAAGCCCTTTACCATTTATTTTTATCTTGCTTTTACTCATTTGTCATATAAAAGAAGTTATTTTAATGTTGTGATATACAAGCTAATCCTAACTCATGGGATCAAGTTATCTTCTGGGCTTAGGGGGTCAACTACCACAATAAGTCTGATCTTAGCATTTTTAAATTGTGTTTCAACTGCTACTTGTATGGTGTTTAGAGAGAAATGAATAGTAGAATCTTCCAAAATCAAAAAACAACTCCTATTGCTCTAAATTGTCTAATTTATTATTGGCTAAGAGAGGTTATTGTTGTTAAATCCCTTCACACTAACTATAGTGCATGGTTTACAAGGAGTTTCAGCCTCCTTTAACCCTTACTTTCTCATTATAGTTGTTAAAGGCACGATCTCTCTACTCTTCTGCCAAGCTTCTTTAATAATGTAAGTGGATGCTTGATTAATAGGTTTGGGAAGATATCAATGGATAAGGAATGAAAAACAGTCAGTTGATTATATATTATCATTATGTGAATAGTATTTTAATATTTGAGCTTTGGGGATTACTCTATACCCCCGAATATGAGAAGACTGAGTCATTCCTGGATAACACACAAGTGTCACAGCGTGACAGATCTCTGTCATACCCGTGAGAGGAGTGTCATAGGCGGGCCATGAAAATTATTTTTTTGCTTTTTTATTTTTTAACAAAATAATATAATTAATTAAATATTGTTAATTAAAATATATTAAAATTAAATATAATTAATTAGAATATATTAAAATTTGATGTAAAACTAAAATTTAAAAATTTTTTATTTTTCCTTTTTAACAAAATAATATAATTAATTAGAATATATTAAATTAATGTAAAACAAAAATTTAACAATTTTTATTTTTTCCTTTTTAGCAAAACAATATAATTAATTAGAATATATTATATAATTATTAATGAAGTTATAATCTTACACGATTTCTCAGAAATCAATTGAAGCTTTTATCATGCTTGGTGGGACATTTTAACTTTGATTTTCATAAAATCATTACAAAATTCACCTTATTAATAAATAAATCGCCAATAAACTTAACGCTTAAAACATATCTTGAAATAGTTTACCTTGATTATATATTTTATAATTGTGAATATACTTCTTAAAAGTAAAGTACCATGACATCCACAGCAACCCTTTAGAACAAACTCTTTTTAGCAATAATTAATTGCTTTTTATTAATTTAGTAAAAAATATAACGTCCCGACTATTGCAATGATTTCTTAATTTTATTAAATCATTCATTTAATTAGCTTTCCTTGACATAACAGAGCAGCAGATAATAAGCAGAAAACTTGATTATTTTTCACAAAAAATTTTAAAAAAAATCATCAGAATTTTATTATGTAATATAAAAATTTTCAATCAAGAAAAGATTCCAAAGGCCACTGGGAAGCATGAAGGTTGGGACGATGTCCAGAAAGCTATGTTTATAACGGGTACTATTTTGTAGAAAATAATGTTGATTACTCGTATGATTTAAGTGTCATAGATGCAGGGGGTGTATATTACAGTTAAGATGATTGGAGTATCTTCTTGTAATCCTGGAATGTCCCTTGAAAGGGTGCCACTTTTCCTTGGGATACAACCCATAGCTCCTCCACGCTACCAGATATTAGATGCTCATCATGACTAACCTGAACGATGTCAAAAAATGGCATCAGCAAACATTTGATATCATCCATTCCAATATACTAGACTTAAATCATTGATCATGGTACCATCAGAATCCCTCCTTGAAACAGTACAAGCCCTTGAATCAACGCCTCCACAGCATCCAAATCCTACATTCCAATTGGAAAAAGAAATTTAAGACCCCCTCACAAAACACTTACAAGAGCCTGATGATAATAAAAAATAATCTTAAGACAATTAAGTATATACTGCTAGACCAATCATCAATCATTATCTTGTTGGTGATTATGATTGAGTTATGCAGATGATAGTAATAACAGGAACTATTGAAAAAGAAAATATATGAATGGGTGTGTTGAGAATCGAGATCAAATACTTATTCAATATTGAGTATTTTGCTAATAAAATCATTGTTAATCTCCAGCTGAGGATGTTATCCAAGATAAATAAAGAGTTTTGAAGAGGAGGGAAGAATGCCGGCAACCGATAATAACTTAGTCCACGATAGAAACAGCAGTCAATACAAAGTCGCCAATAAATCTAATAATTACATGTTCCAATAGTTACCGCCATTTCCTACATCCAATGGTGCAAAGAGAAAATGGAGAAAGGGAAATAACTTACAAGATGATTGGATGGTTCGTCGAGCAATATTATGTGGGGTTTCTTAAAGGTTATCTTTGCAAATGCTACCCTGCTTTTCTGGCCTCCTAATAAACAGCGCACAATATCAAACGCACCGTCAAAATGTTTACTAAACAGTTTAGACAAGACCACAGACACAAGTCCACCACAAACAGATCATCCATTAAGCATATCTATTTAACCTGTACTTTTGGTTCCAGGCAAGCCTCTGAACCAAAATTTTAGCACCCAATAATAAACCTCGCTAATACATATTCAAGCAGATCAATCTAAATCTAGTTTCCATCATAACCAGTAAAGCATGGAAAAAGGAAATATACCAGATAATGTGTACATCGGTTGAAGAGCAAGATTTCCCGTTACACCAAAAGAACCTAAGTGAGCACGCAGCTTTTGATCAGGTACTCCCTGCATCAGGGCATTTAAAACGAACAAGATGGATGGTGAACAATAAATTTCAAACCATATATCCTTCCAAAATATTATGTTGAAGTGATACAAAGCCCTCCTCTTGGCTTTAGTAACTTCATACTAATTATATTATGGACACATAAAGAAGAGTCTGTTTTATAGACACTGTTTATATAAGATATCCAAAGACTCAATTCCTTGTTCATTGAAATAAAAAATAGCTTGAACAAAGAGAATGACAGAATTATGCACCAAAAGTACTCACAGGGAAGCATCGCATCATATACAAAAGAGGATTTGAAGACAGGTCTAGTCCATCAACATGATGTTGATTAAACACAGCAATGCGGACCTGGACGTCAAAAATACTAGTTCTCATCAGGCTCTAATGAATAAGCAAGAGCAGTAAAAGAAAATCAGAAAGTCATGACAAAAACATCATAGTATAAGAGCAATGAATAAACTACACAAACTTGATAATAAAAATTTGAATCTCTGGTTTCACCATATGAGCAAAGGTCTGCCTTTGTATTTTAAATTATGAAATCACCCTCTTCTAGTACAACCTAATGCCACAAAAATTCGAGACATAATAGCATTGCCATCATTTGTAGAAGATCAAAGGAAAGAGTAAAAATGCCTTTGCTGATCGGAAAACAGTGCCTGAGCTTGGCTGTAGCTCTCCAGCAATTAGTTTTAGTATTGTCGATTTGCCAATACCATTAGGCCCCACCACTGGCAAAATGAAGAGAAATAGGACATCAGAGAAATGCCATATGATGATACCTTTTGGCACTATCTTTTGCAATGACAGTGCACTCTGAGATTGTTGCAAATCTTATGTTCAAAACATCACACGGACTGTTGAAATAAAAAGAGCAAATGCACAAATTATTTATGTGATGCTAACAAAAACTCTCAAAATGAAAGCATCCTTACTTGCTATGCGGCTGTCCAGATCTATCCCAAAATTCAAGTTCTTAAACAGTGTTGGGCCTCCAGGATAACCAAATGAAGCATCACTGTTTCATATTCAACCATCATTAATAGATGTGCACATAGATCCAACAATACTTATTTGGCTATTAATCAAGTAAAGTTTACAAAATTTGATTGCAAATAACAGAAGAAATGGAAGTTTTTACAAGAACCGATGAGATCTATCAAACATACAAGCAACAGAGATGATAACTATAGAAAGAATTTTTAGTGAACTTCTAGTGCTATTAAAAAGACCAATTTGTAGTTAATCAAAAAAAAAAAAAAGACCAATTTGTACCTGAAACTTATTATAGGTGGGCCTGGTCTATCATCTGGGGTTGGAAATTCAAATTTGTAGCTGTCCATCATATTAAGTAAAGAAAAGTAAAAAACAAATTAAAGACAAGAATCTGATTGAACAAAGACAAGAAATAAAAACTTTTTAAGTAAATGGATGACGTCTAAAAACTGAATAAGTAAACTGTAGAAAAGTAATCCATACTCTGGATCATTAACAACTTCATCTACATGACCCATTCGCTCTAAAGCCTGGAGACATCAATGGAAAAGAAAAGGAAAATTCTAAGACAAAAAAAAAGATCAGAAATAGCTTTTTAAAACATAAATTTAGTATTAACCATCATGATATTACAAGAACCTTGATTCTAGACTGGACAAGAGATGCCCTCTTTGCATTGTAGCGGAACTTGTCAATAAAGGACTGCATAATCAAAGAGAATATAGGTATCAATTAAACAGCGTGTACAATTAAGGAAATTTCACTATAATAAGAATCTCATGTCAAAAAAAAGGGGTTTCGGCAATTGCAATTTCAAAACTGTCAAACTCAATTGCAGCAATCAAAAGGTAAAACTACTGGAATCACCATTGACTCATATGCACAAGAGAGAATTTTAGGGTAATGGCTATTGAATATCAAGGTGACAAACATGCCAATGTGGTACAATAGCACGGACTTCAAAAATAGGCACCACTACATAATGTAGGACCTTGTACTCATAAACTTGATAGATGAAAGTGCAGTACAAGCTAAAAAGCAGCTCATATACCCAATGGAAAAGGAAAAGAAATGGTGCAAAGCATAATATCATGTTTTATGTTATATGAGCTCAAGCAACATATCACATGCTTTGGTGTATTTCATCTGGAAGGACCATAATTGCAGAATCTTTAGACAACAAAGCCAAAGCATTGAATTGGTTTTTCAGGACATTTTCCTCCATTGCAGATTGGCCATGATAGCAAGAGGAATAGCAACAAAGCTGTCAAGTAGTATGAAAAGAAGATGGGGATTGGAGTAATACTAGTTATGTGGTCTCACAAGTATCCCTTAGTTTTCAAGTTGTAGATGATTACTAGGAACCACAACTCTATGTAATCTAGACCTTTTGGATTAGCCTTGACCGTTTGTACCCTAGAATGTAAATATTTAATCAATGCAATTTTTAATTTTTGGAAAAAAAGCATATCACATGCTTTCATGAATTCAACAATAAATGAGCCTAATCTGAATCCTTACTGTTAAACTGAAATCATTATCAATTGGAAAATGAAATACTAGAGTGCAGAATAAGAAATGGCAAAAAAGTAATTTGATTAGACTAGATATCACCAAACAACAAATAAACATTAAGCCTCATTGTAATCTTCTGATCCAACCAAAAAAAACCTGCATATGAGCCCTCGCTTTCTCATTTGCCTCAAATGCCTTCTGTTGGTTTTTAAGTTGTTCCTCCCGCGTCTTCTCAAATGTATCATAGTCTCCCTTGTATGCAGTTAGCTTTTGGCCTTGCAAATGAAGAATGTCCGTCACCACCTGAGAAGGAAAACTGATTTAAAGGGAACAGTTAAAAGAATATTGCAACGATCTGGAATCCTAATCAGCTTAGTGCTACCGTGTTCAAGAATTCTCTAGCATGAGAAACAACTATAAATGTCTTTGGCCATTTCACCAAGTATGATTCCAACCACAGTACTGCATGAAGATCAAGGTGATTCTGAAAAAGAAAAAAAAAGTTGAAAAATGTTAAAACCAAAGTATGCTTCATAGAAAAAAAAACATCTTTCAGAACAGAAGGTATAAAATATACTCCACCGTTGGTTCATCAAGTAGTAACAAATCAGGTTCTATAAACAAGGCACGAGCAAGAGCTATCCTCATTCGCCATCCTCCAGAAAAGGTTTTAGTTGCCTTTCGTTGCATCTCCGGGGAGAAACTTAAGCCCTGTAAATATCCAATGAACCATGAGAACCGTGGATTCTCAAGCTAGCTGTCTCAATGAGCCATATTCAACTAGTTTACAATAAATTATGCACAAATCAGGTTGAAGTCCTGCAGCAATCACATTTTGAAAACTGACCCTGCACGGTTATATTTTTTCTCTTTCAGATGAAACCCGTAACGCTCACTTTCTTAGATCCAAATTTGCCTAAGATATTATTTCTACATTGTATAACTCCGTTGTAGACATAATTCTTAAAATATAACAGCATATACGATGCCAAAACCTTCCAATATCTGGCACTATGCATACAACCATACAATAATTGTATCCCAATAAGTACAAATTAATTCGGAACTGACAGCAAGAATAGAAGCAGCACGTGCTTCTGCAGTATATGCATCAATCATCTCAAGCCTTTTGTAGATTTCCTCCAGCCTTTGAGCAATAGTATCTTTGCCAGTTGAGCCATTACGATCTGCTTTCCCGTTTGCAATTTCACCTTCAAATTCCAATTCTCTCTACAAGAAGCTCATCCATACATAAGACAAAAAATTAAGTAAACATTACGGCATGAGCAATAAAGAGATCATAACTGTAATTCTCCCTCATGAAAGGTAGAGATTCACCTGTTGGGCAAGCAGAAGAGCTTCTTCTTCCAAAAGCTGGTTTCTCTCAATGTCAGAGTTGAGAACACATTGCAAGGCAGACATATCATCGCCAACCACTTCCTGTTCAACATGTAAAATTTGACAGTTTGGAGGAATACCTTCAATGGCATGCAGAGCCATGTGCCTCAGGAAAGTTGTTTTTCCTGTACCATTTCTTCCAACAAGGCCTAAACACAAGATATAGAGACAGACAAATATAATCACCAAACAACTAGAGGAATTGGTAATTGACCTATTTCTAATTTCCCATCAACTTTTTTTAAATCCCCTTTTTGTTCTTTCCTATTTCTTGGGACAAGGTCAAGAGCAAGAAAAGAGAGCAACTTACCATAATGTCTTCCATAAGAAAGTGTCACTGAACCATCTACAATTAAATCGCGACCACCAACAGAGATATTAAAATTCTCCATGTGTAGATCCTTTACAACAGGTCCACCACAATTATCATGATTAACACATACTACAGGCATTCCATCTCTAACTGCTTCCATTTCTGCTAAATGCATCTGATATTGTGCCTGCACAATACAAAGGAAACTAAAATGTAGCCAAGCAAATGACGTGGGTAGTTAAGTTATGGAAAAACATCTGGTCAGTTTGGTGCCACTGTAAAAAATGGAAGCTTCATTTGAAATAGCCAAATGACATAACCTAGACTCGGCGTGCACTAGCCAGTTACGTAGGAAAAAGGAATATATCTTCTAATGGTGTAAAAGTCGAATGAAAAATGTTACTTCCTCCATTGGTGACATAAGTATAAACTATCATCAAATAATAACCTAATACTTGTGACGTGAAAATAATAACAGAAAAAAAGGACCAGCAGATACCTCCCTTTGGCGCTCCTCCTTCCTCTTTCTCCGCTCCATCTTTTGACGGTCACGCTCAGACATGACAGGGCCATCCATCAACTCCGGCTTCTTCTTTTTAACCTCCTCATCCATTCCCTCGTTCATTCTAAATGGTGTTGTGAGGCTCCGAACTGTTTGTTTTGCTTTCACCAACCCATGTTTTCCAAACTTTTCAGACAGCTTGTTACATACCTAAAATTTATTTAAAAGAAAATGCACCCATCGAGTTCAATTACTTCACCATGATTGATTAAATCTTTAGCGAAGTTTTAAGTTAGGCATCATTTCAACGTCTCACATGCATCCCAAATCTAGATTCTTAAAGCAAGGGGGTTCATTATTTGAGCACCAGCCAATGTGCGTTCTTGTGACAGTATCGATTCCCCTACCCAATATTCACAAATTATTGAAAAAAGAAGATAAATGGAAAAAAGAACCTGGCGGCACTCCTCGAAGTTAGAGACGCATTCAGCGGCGACGAGGAGCTCACCAATGGCTTCAAAAGCGCCTTCTCCTCCATCACCGAAATCGAAGTCCTCATCGGCGAGGACATTTATTATATAATCCACAATTGGTTGATCCACTTCCTGGAGCCCGCGGCCGAGTACCTCGTGGACCACCGAGCTTGCAACTTCCGTCATGGCCGTCAAAGCAAACAAAAGACAAAGGGTTATGGAGTTTGGCGAGTAAGAAACGAACTACGAAACCACAAAAGAGGGTGGGAATTAGCCGTGAAAGTCAAGAGACAAAACGACGGCGTTACGTTGTTTCAGTTTCTTACAAAACTCGGACCATATTTACTCGAACAATATGGAACTTACCAGCTTACGTATAATTACTCTTTGTCCCATTACAAATTAATTTCATAGATATCATGTTCTTACGTACTATAGTTCACTTAATCTCAGAGAAAAATAACTAAAATTTGAGGATCAATAACTTCTGAAGAAATTTTGTTTTAATTTTTATTGAAAAATACAAATTTCCAACTCCATTTCACTCGTTCAATTAAAGAATATTTATTAATCTAAGTATACCAAAAATATATATGTCCACGATCGTGGCCTACATCGGGCTAACACAAAAACTCAAGTTTCGCAAGATTTTTCAGACCGTTTCGACCCCGAATTAACCTTAGGACTTTCAAAGTATAAATATAACATTAAGGGACAGAAGAAGCAACTTTGGGAAGAGCCTTTTGCATCAACAAATTTTTGAAACCCTAGAGAGTTTATCAAGAGATTAAGGAAGGAGACAAAGGAAGAGAGACACAGAGAAAAAGCTTGATGCAAAGTACTTCCTACAACAAGAGGTTTCCCGTCGTCGCTGCCTCCGCTATTTCGTTCCCGACGTATTTTTCTATTATTTCAATTTTATTAATGTATAAAGTTGAGATAGTTGTTGAGAATAGGTTGTGTTGAATGTTGAGTTTTTGTCTATACTCACCTTTGGGATTTTTATCTTTGATATTAATGAAATTCGATGTATTGTGTTTTTATTGAATTATTTACGATTCAATTTCTGTTTTTAATAATTCGGTAACAAATTGAGAGGATGAACCGAGTGAATATCATCAAATTGGGCTAACGAGAGTTAGGTAGTTTGATAGATAAAGAACTGAATCAAACCGTTAAATTTGTGTATCGAGAGATCGTACATAGGTTTTCGGTAGGTTTTTAGACAATTTCAGAACTAATTTAGGTTTTAGGTCAATTGTGAATCGAGAGATCACAGTTTCAAAATTTGAATTAAGGATTATAAATTAGGGTTAAAGATTATAACTCGAGCGAGAGTAATCCACCCTAGGACCGTCTAGACTTAGTAATTCGATAATTGCATAATTAATTAGATTTTCATTAAGGTCAAATAAAACCCCTTTTCTCTCAATTGGTAGTTCCTAGGTTAAGTTTCGTTTGGGTTGTGCAAACTGCTATCTTGTTTATATTTCTGAATTTTAATTCTCGTAATTGATTATTTGATTGATTAATTTTCTGTATTAGTTGTTTATTCTAAATTGTTACAATTTAGTTCAGCCTTAGATTTTAGGATTAGATTAACCCTCCTCGTGGGATCGATACCTTAGGTACTACACAAACGACCCGTGTACTTGCAGAAATATCGAGGTTAAAAATATTTAAACTTTTTCACAGCGTAACAACTCGATCAAGTTTTTGGCACTGTTACCGGGGAGGTGATAATTTAGTTCTATAGTTTAAGGCCTTTAGATTATTTTTTAATTTTTTTGTTCCATTCTTTAATTTTTATTTCAGAATCGTGCTCTTGCATGAACACAAGAGTCACGAGAGATTCGAGTCTTGCAGTGGAGACGTTAGATTTAGATATAGTGGTGAGTTTTCCAGCCTATCACGCAGGCGACCTGGGTTCGATCCCCGACAACGGGGCCAAAAACTTGACCACTAAATTGCTACCACAAGCGTTTGGATCGTAAACAGTAAAACAGAGCAACAGATATCGTCCCACAAGCAGGGTAGTCAAGTACCAAAAAGTGAACAATTTCCTATATTATTTGAATAACTAATTAATGATCTTTTACTTTTTAAACTAATAATTATTAAAACTCAAATAACTAAATTAAAGAAAAGATTAAATAAAACTATGGGAATAATAAGGAAAATTCAATTAATTAAAATTCCAGGACATTGGGTTTCACCAGTCAAAT
>JANQAP020000172.1:3621226-3642245 GCA_026874005.2 Erythroxylum coriaceum
TGTAAAGGTGGTTCTAGGAAACCGAGCTCTGATACCAATTGAAGTAAATCACACGTTAGTATAGACTTTACGTACAAAAACTCGATACACAAGAAGGGGGGTTGAATGGTGTATCCTTTTTTCTTGAATATAAAATTCTCACTAAGAACTTCTCTTTCTTGTTAAAAAGATATCACAAGGTTTATATGAAAATTATTACTTAGTTAAATCGTAAATTACTTCTATATAATTATTAATCAACAAAATAAAATGAAGTAAAGAGTAGAGAATAGACACTGCGATTTTTATACTGGTTCACCCTAAACCGTGGGCTACGTCCAGTCCTCAGAGTTCATCTAAGTGTTTCACTATTCTCCAAACGATTACAAGTATTCTTTCTTCCCTTCTAGAGCCTCTTCAGGTCTCTTACAAAGTATTCTTTCAGCTATCTTAGCCTCTTCAGGCTATCAGCCTTTTCTTTCTCTCACTAGAAAAAGATTGTGTGCTTTTGTTACAGTAAGGTAAGCTCTCTTCTAAGTAAGCACTGAACTCTCAAAGATCACTGTATTCTAAATCGTAAGATTTGTAAGAATTTTCTCTAACTTTTCTAAGATTATAACATCTTCGATTGCGACTAGTATTTATAGCCTTCGTCTCTAACTGCTTCTTGATCTTTGATAACCGCTTCTAGATAACCGTCGTTTAGTTAAGTTCTGTAACTAACTCTAACTAAATAACTGTCTGACGTTTTACTATATCTTCATGATATCGTCTATGTCTTTGCGTCTATGTTGTATTTGCGTCTGCGTCTGCGTCTGCATTGTATTTGCGTCTATGTTATGATTTTGCCTTCGCGTCTGTGTCTGTACTTTGACTTCGCATCTGCGTCTGTGTCATATTAACTTTGCGTCTACGTCTGCGTCTATATTAACTTTGCGTCTGCGTCTGCGTCTGCGTCTGCGTCTGCGTTTATATTAACTTTGCGTCTGTGTTATCTTCTTCGTCTGTGTTCTGTACTTCGTCTGCACACTTAACATACTTGTCAAAAACGTTCATTTGTTTCTATCATTATTATTATTTGATTGTCATCAAAATTAATCATCGTAA
Organism: Erythroxylum coriaceum; assembly: GCA_026874005.2. Taxonomy (NCBI): domain Eukaryota; kingdom Viridiplantae; phylum Streptophyta; class Magnoliopsida; order Malpighiales; family Erythroxylaceae; genus Erythroxylum; species Erythroxylum coriaceum. Next base: position 3,622,313 of record JANQAP020000172.1, read on the forward strand.
AGTCCTCTTGACTTAACACTAATGCCCCTCCTTCAAAAGATTATAATATGGAAAGTGAGGATCTTAAATTGCCCTAGAAAATAAGAGGCCATTAATGACTACTTGTAAGAAAAATGTTAGCAATGATTGTCTTATTGGAAACTAAAATCAAGGAATAAACTTACAATAAGGGCTTGTGGTTTCTAGGAAATAAATGGAAAACGATCTATAACCACTCAACTCATTTTAATAGGAAGATTATAGTGGATTATAGACTAGATATGATCATAATCTTTAATTCCTAGTATACATATCAACTCTTGCATATGAAAATCCATTTTCTCTTTATAAGTCTAATGATCAATGTTACATTTATTCGATTTCCATGGAAGGATTTGGAGAATATAGCTTCCTTTATTTAGGGCCTTTAGTTAGTTTTAGGAAACTTCGATTGTATATTGTTTGCTCATGAGGCAGAGGGCCTTAGATTAATTCCTAAGCTAGTAGATAATGACTTTAGAGAATGTTTAATCTCCTCAGGTCATATTGATCTCAAATTTAAGAAAATTATTTACTTGGATAGACAAGCAAGAAGGTACCTAACTGATAAGGAAGAAACTTAATAGAGGACTTGTAAACTATGAATAGATGTCAGCTTTCCTTAATAGTCCTTATTTATTCAATGTCCCATATATATATGACCATTTACCTCTAGAGGTTTGTATTCCTAACTCTATGCTTAGGCTGAAAACTCCTTTTGGATTCTTCAATTTCTTAACTAAACTTAAGAGATATGAGTAAGCATTGAACAAGGTCCTTTCAATGCATATTTTTGGTCATAAAGCCTTTAAACTAATAGGGAAGCTTCAAATTATAAAAGAAGAACTGAAAAACTTTCACAAGAATTAGTATAGCAATGATATGTTAATTATTATGAACTCTCTTTGAGTTGAGCTCCAAGAGATCGTCGTGAAACTCTATAATAAACCTAATTACAATTATATTAAGCTATATGAGAAGAATGTGCTTAGTAATTACATATCTTCTTTTGAGGTACATAACGCTCTAGTGAGACAAAAGGCTAGAGTATATTGGCTTAAACAAGGTGATGAGAATAATTCTTATTTCTTTAGGACCATCCAAGCCAAAAGGAATTTTAACATGATTTTTAATATCTTATATGACATTGGAGTTCCTTATTAGGATCAAAAGCTTATTAAGGATCTGGCTTTTAATCATTTCATGAAAATATAAGGTATAGAAGCAACTTCTACCTCTTCATTGCTAGGTCTCAATGAATTCATCTCTCTAAGTTTATCTAATGATCAGTTCAACATGCTCACATACCTGTCATAAATAGAGAGATTAAGAAAGCCCTCTTTATTATGAAACTTGATAAAGACCTTAGACTTGATGCTTTTAATCCTTCATTTAAAAATCCTAGAATTTAAAAGATAACCAGGTGTGTAATGTTATCAAGGAATTTTTTCACTTCGTGAAACTTGCTTAAGGAGATCAAAATGACCTACATGGTCTTGTGGCTAAAATCATCACCCCTTATTCATTTTATGATTATAGGCCTATTATTTGTTACAATAAAATCTATAAAATCATCTCAAAGATTTTTGGCTTTAAGGAATTGATCTTTTATTGGTGAAATGATCGATATCTCTTAGTGTGCTTTTATTTTAGGTCGAGGGATTAAAGAAAATATTCTTATATTTCAAGAAATTTTCAAATCCTATCACAATAAAAGATCTATTAGGAGTTGCTCCATGAAGATTGACTTCCTCAAAGCCTTTGATATATTTGTTATAGGTTTATTTCACTTGCTCTATAGGCTTTTGGAATTTAACTAAGTTTATCAATTAGATATATCAATGCTTCTCCACTCCTTCATATAATATCCTATTGAATAGGGAAGCTACTCATATGTTTAGAGGGGCTAAAGTTATATGACAAGGGGACCCCATCTCTCCATATTTCCTTACCATCTGTCTACAGGTTTTGAACAGATACATCTCTCATAACATTGCTCAAGTTATTCCTTTTACCTATCATTATAAATATAAGAATGTAAAGCTCTTTAATTTGTCATTCATTGAAGAACTATTCCTTTTATGTGGTTCTAATAAGGAATCTATTATGACATAATGAACTATATTTAAAAGTTCTTTAAATTATTTGGTCCCACCATTAACTACTCCATAAGTTAGTTATTGTCTCTTATTACATAAATGAACTCTTTTAGGAACTTGCAGAGTTTATAAGACTCCAAATTCATAATGCTCCTTTTAGATACTTGGGCATTCTTATAACCATTACTAGACCTACTTATAAAGATCATGCACTTTTAATTGATACCTTTTGAAGATAATTCACTGTTGAAAGAATAAGGTCTTGTCCTATGTTGGAAGTTGTCAACTTATATCCTTTATTCTTAACCATATGTATGTTTATTAGTTCCCATCTAACATTTCCTCTCAAACTCATTAAAAAATTGAGAAAATACTTAAGAACTTCTTATGAAGTGGTTTAAACCTTTGAAAAGGAATGGCTAAAATCAACTAGAAAGGGGTCTGTCTTCCTAAGTATTAAGAGGGAGCTAAGGATAAAATGCCTTAAAACCTCTAACAAGGTTCTTTTGGCTAAAAGAATATGGAGGCCCTTTAATGATTATAAAACCTTATAGTTGAAGTGGATGCATAAGGAATACCTAAAAGGGAATAGCTTCCGGAGTATACAAACAAAACTTAATGCTTCATGAACATTAAACGAATGTTGAAGCTTGCCATATTAGTAATGGAGAAAGCATCGGTTTCTTGTATGATAACTTGTCCAATCTTTTTCCTCTTTACCTACTTCCAACATTCTCCTTATTGTAATATATAATCTTTCGAAATGCTAAGGTGAAGGCCATCATATGTGCGGAAGTATAGGGGAATGTCTATCATCCTCAATGTTATCCATAGCTAAAGTCTTGACCCTCTTAAAAAATACTCCATCTCTTGCTCTCTCACTATAATTGCTAAATCTTTGTGTGGAGGCATGATCCTTTTGCTATTCCTGCCAAGCTCCTTTGATAATGTCAACTGACCAAGCCTTTTGGTTAACTGAATGCTCAATATTTGTGGTAGCTATATGTTTGGTTATTTATCTGTAAACTTGTTACTTCTTTTAGTTTGTATTAGCTCTAAGCTTTGTAAGTCTTCTTGGTGTTTCTTCATTAATATCAGTATTTTAACTTTTAAAAAACATTAACTAATTTTTAGTGTGAAAGTGAAATTTTTGGAAAATTATATATTGCGTAAAGGACGTAGGCCTCTCATATAATTTAAGAAACTTTTAAAAAGATCCTTTGATATTTAAAGTTCTTGAAAAAAACCCATTCTATTTTTAATTTTATAGAAAAACTCCTTTTTCTTAGACTTTGGTTAAAAAATAATTACGAAATATACACAGTATGAAGAGTAGAGAAGGACTGATCAAATATCACTAATATACTAACCTAATTTAACTTTTAAAGTTGGTTAGAACGAATTAAGTTTGACTTGAATTAATAATTTAAAATAATTATAATAGATTATTAGTTTGAATTGAATTTAATTCATTTAGTTTGAGTTTAAGAGTTATATTAAGTCATTATATAAATAGTATTTGATTCGTTCACATCGAATATTCGTACATGTGTTTCATCAACAATTTTTAATCAAAGCTGAAAAAAGAGTTTTTTTTTGAAAAATTATAAACTAGAATTCTTTTGAGAATTTTAAATATGAAGAAGTTTTTCTAAAAGTTTTTAAACTATGTGGAAGGTCTTAATCTTTTAACCTTATATATTTGTGTATTATCTTTGAAACTCGATTTTATGAAACAAATAGAAGAGTATGATTTCTCAAAGGCACTTTATGTTTCATCCCAATCTGTTTCTATTTCCAGAAATGATATTATTATACTGGTTGGGAAGAGCAAACTGAAAAAAAGAAGAAGATAATTGAGGTATTAAGGTGACAAATAGTAAGAAAAATTGGAATTTAAGTGAAAATTTTATATAACTGTATACAAACCGCAGAAATAACAACAAAAACTTGCTGGTTAAGGAAGAAACACATGTATATGATATGATACGACACGCGGCAAAAGGAAACACCATTTATTATTTTACTCTCCATGACTCTATTCAACTCTAACCTTTCGCCCTTTCTTCCTCTCTCGTTTTTCATTTTTCTTATTTTCGCATTCATTATATAAGTATATCCATCCATCCTCTCTCTCTCTCTCTCTCTCTCTCTTCCAAACCTTCAAGAGTCCTCAAAGAAAACCGTTATCCCCTCCTAATCATCTATTCTTTTTAGCTATGGCGTCCGATCCTGAGCACCCCGTCCGCACTTCTCCAGTAATGATTGTGATGACAAGCTTTTAAATCTATTCTCTGTTCTTCTGTTCTATTTAGCTTGTTCTAGTTGTTTTGTGAAGTTAGTAAGAAAAAGAAAAGTAAAACAAGATGGAGTAGCAATAGTAAGAAAAAGAAAAAGTAAAACAAGATGGAGTAGCAATCAACACGAGAATATAAATTTTAATGTTCTTTTACTTTTAGTTTCAAATTGACGTTTGAGTTGAAATTCTGTTGCTATATCTCTAACTATGGGATGTCAGTTTTTGCTTCACAAGTAACTAACAGTCACCCAAATGAGTTATTTATCGTTGTTTGTCTTCATTTTCCAACAAAAATGAAGTTGCTTGTTTAGTTATGAAGTTAAAAAGTTTGTGCTAATCAGGTAGGAAAGTTTTCCGGGGAAATCAATAACGCAGAGGAACCTCTTCTTGATGGAATTCACCCTTCAGAGAATTATACTGTCTTATCTGCAATTCTCCCGTAAGCTTTTACTTTTAGTCGTTTTTATTTCCTCTTATTTGTGTAGGCTAACAAGCTGGACGTAACTATTAGCTTGCTTGTAAAATTTTCCGCAAATGCTTACTATTTGACGGTTGCTAGGCGTACTTTCCGTCTACCCTTTATCAAACATGTAAATGCAGTAGCATTAGTGAAATGATAATAAACAGGGCTTTTTTGTTCCTTTTGTCTCAACGTGGGATTTCAGAGTTCTGTGATAGGATATGCAAAAGTGTTAAAGATGGTCACTACTTGTAAGTATTAGATGCCTAGGACCTTTGTTATCTTGCTTTTACAGACATCTTGAGCTTATAGCAGTTGTGTCAAAATAATTTTGTTTGTAAAAGGCTATAAGTAAAAGATAGTCTGGTAAATTTAGTGAGAGGGGAGTAAGAGACAATAATGGAAAGGGGGACGAGATCGGAGAGAATAGATAGGAAATCTGTTGGGAACAGGGCAGGAACCAAATATTTTACCTTGCTTGCAAGTTAAATTTGGAAATTTGCAGCATGAAGTACTTGAGCAATAAGAAAAAGAAGCCATTTCTCTGAGCTAGTTTGGTTTGAGAAGCAACATTCTAGGTGGTTGTTTGTGCTAAGAAATGAATCAAACTCTCTTGTATATGCTCTGTGAAAAATACTCATTTGTGCTCGGTCAATATTTCTTTTCTTGTTCTTCCATTCTTTACTCAATTAAGAAGAAAATAGAGATTACAGAACTGAGTGGTTTTCATGGAGTTGACAACAAAGAATATGTTGCACTTATTAACTAAAATGCAAAGGTGTATATTTAATAGTTTTCGAATGCGCAAGATTAGCATAGACGTATTAGACATTAAAAATATTGAGTTGCTCTTGAAAGAAGACCAAAAAGTTGATTATCTAAACAAAGAGAATTTTCTTCACTCATTTTTTTTATATGTTAGATTTTCATAAGTGTCTTCAACATGTAATAGAGAACAAAACCTGGCTTGACTTGTTTCACTTTATTGATTTTTGTTATTTGATTGACATGTTACTTACAGAGAGTAATAATGAAAAGTGGCATTAATGCCCAATGAATATTAGCTAATAGAACTTATGATCAATATTTTATCCCGATGTTTGCTAATCATATCAATGAACTTAAGCAGCATTTCCTTGATTTCAGATTCCTATTTCCAGCTCTTGGAGGACTATTGTATGGATATGATATTGGTTCTACATCTTGTGCGACAATATCAATAGAGGTGTGCATCTAAAGGAACTTTAAACTTGGGAACACACCATATTTTGACTTGTTCCAATAGGTGTTAGTATAAGTTCTTATTTGTAGAATGAGTTTACTACATATTTTACTGTATGATCCCCCTGTAGTGTATTTTCCAGAATATAGGCACTGAAACAAGCGTTTTAGCTACATTTCATGTGTTTAAGATGAAAAAATAAATAAAGGAAAACAATTAAAACATAACAAACACCTTGAGATTTCCATTATGATGGATTTTTATTTCCCATTAATAATTATCTTCTTTCTCTTTCTGTCAAGTAACCAAAAACAAACGCCTTGAGATTTCCATTATAATGGATTTTTATTCCCTTTAATAATTATCTTCTTTCTCTTTCTGTCAAGTAACCAAAAATTCTGATATGCAACAAAACATGTAGGATGGGCTATTGTGTATACCTGTAGTAATAACTGAAATTGTCAGTGCACATGCACACACTACTTGGGGTGTGAGGTTGTGGGGCAGGAGGAGCAGAGGTTTTCATTCTTGTAACATTACCATTGAAATCAGAAGTTCTCTCTCTATTTTTCTTAACTTGTTAGCCTTTTGTTTTCATATGCAGTCAGCCACACTGAGCGGCATTACATGGTACAATCTAAACTCTGTTGAGATCGGGCTCATAGTGAGTTTCAACACCTTTCTACTCCTCCTATCGATATAATTGATTCTTAATCTTAAGTTATTGCATTGTGTTTATAAGTTTAATTTGCAATTCTATGAACTCTTTTGACAGACCAGTGGGTCACTGTATGGGGCCTTAATTGGATCAGTCTTAGCTTTTAATATTGCTGACTTTCTAGGTTAGTGCTGTTATCGGGTAACGTATGGTAAGTTTTTTGATAACTTCATTTTCAAGATGAAGGTAGAATGATGCATTTGGTTTGCAGGAAGAAGAAGGGAGTTGATTTTGGCTTCTTGCTTATATCTTCTTGGAGCAATTATAACAGCAACTGCGCCTATATTTGCAGTTATGGTGATTGGGCGGTTTGTGTTTGGTATTGGAATTGGATTGGTAAAAACTTTTCTGGTCCTTTCGCTGAATTTTGTTATCTGAATTGTAGGCATTCTTGAGCATTTTGCTAATAATGGGCACGTAAACTTTATTATTTACAAGTTCAATGTACCCATTTTTTTTGGAAGATAGTTCAATGTACCCATTTTAAGTGCAGATTAATTGCAATTTGAATATTAGAAGGAAGGAATTATCTCAAAAATGTTTTCAGACATTTGTTGATTTAAAACTTATCCTACTTTGGATAGATAAACTCTTTGTTTCTGAAATTTTAGGCCATGCATGCTGCTCCAATGTATATTGCTGAGACAGCTCCAAGTCAGATTCGTGGTCAGCTAATCTCCCTCAAAGAGTTTTTTATAGTCCTTGGGATGGTTGTAAGTTCATTGATATTTTATTGGGACTTTGACTTTGTTTTGGGTTTACGAAATTGTTTGCTAGCAATTGTTGTTTTATGAAGCTTTCTTTCAATCTACTTTTATTTGTATGCTTTAATTCGTGAAGTAGTTACTACAAGACTATCTTGCAGGGAGGTTATGGAATTGGTAGTCTTTTAGTAGATACTATAGCTGGTTGGCGCTATATGTATGGAGCCAGCACTCCTTTGGCAGTTGTCATGGGAATTGGGATGTGGTGGCTACCAGCATCACCTAGATGGCTTCTATTATGTGCCATACAAGGAAAAGGAAATATGCACGATTTGAAAGAAAGTGCAATACGTTGCTTGTGTCGACTCAGGGGTGAAGCTATTGGTGACACTGGTCCTAGGCAAGTAGAGGAAATTCTTGCGGAACTTGCCGTTGTTGGTGAAGAAAAGGAAGCTACATTTAGGGAAATGTTCAGAGGAAAATGTTTGAAGGCTCTTATAATTGGTGCAGGATTGGTTTTGTTTCAACAGGTACTTCATATGCCAAATAGAAATAAAATTTCTCATAAGATGCTTGAGTTGCTGCATTTTGGCTTACACATGATATTTAATGGCAGATCACAGGGCAACCAAGTGTACTGTATTATGCTGCATCAATCCTTGAGGTATCTTGGGTCCTGTCTGCTGAAAATCATGAAATAATTCTCCCTTTTACAGAGTTTTGCTAGAAGAAACATAATTTCATCTTGACCGAAGATCTTATGACAGAGTGCAGGATTCTCTGCAGCATCTGATGCAACGCGGGTCTCAATTCTACTTGGTCTACTGAAGGTTAGTTTCCATTTCATGATAACATCATAAACAGATTTCATATAGGCTATCATTTACTGAGAATTAGTGGATAGAAAGTTCTAACACAAATTTATTGTGTTTAGAATACATTTACTTTACGGCATTGTAGGAGGAGAATTCACTTTTGTGTTAGAAATTCATGATACTTGAAAGTTGCATATTTTGGTGATGTAGAAGTTCAATTAGAAGTTCTTGACATGTTTTTTCACCTCGTTCATTATTCCATGAGAAGAAATTCATAAGACTGCTGCTTTTATTTCCTTATGTATTGTGGAGGATATATGTTTAGCTTTTTTCTTAACTTCCTATGCTGCTTCTATATTTTGCTTTTGTTTTAAATTTTGAGGGCATGTGGCGGCACAACATATTCATAACTGGATTGGGGTATAAATATTTTCGGTTTCCTCTTGAACTATGTTCCTGGATTTGAATATTTGATTTTGTATATGCACCTGGATTTGAATATTTGATTTTGTATGTTGTCATTGAATATTTGATTTTGTATGTTGTATGTTGTCATGTCAGTTCCACTGTGCTATAGATCTTCTAATTCTTTTAATCTAGTAAAGAAGCTTTTATGTGATGAAGCTTACCCAACATTTAATCATGCTACCCTTTATTCTTTACATGTGCTGTATGAATTACTTTACCTTCAAGTTACTTCTCTTCATTTTCCAATATCTAGTGGAATTTTGTTTGTAGTTGATTATGACTGGAGTAGCTGTTATTATCGTCGATAGAGTTGGAAGGAGACCTTTACTTCTTGCTGGTGTTTCTGGAATGGTCCGTTTTCTCTCTCTTTATTGGATTCCATTCTTTTATGTTCATACCTTGAGCAGCATGTGCATAAAGATGGTAGTTCATTCGTTCATTTCTAAAAAAGGGAGTGGTGGAGGAAGCAGAGCAATGTCAGTCTTTTACTTGATATAAGTTTACAGAAATTTCTGTGAGATTCTCTCTCACATTACCAAAAAGAAAGGTGATGGAGGATGTGGAAAACATGGGAATTTTGAATTTATAGGGAAGTAACTCTTAAAATTTGAACAACCACACTGATATACTTGCTGTATCTATATGACAGGGTGTATCTCTGTTCCTTCTGGGGTCATATTACCTTTTCCTAGATGATGCACCACTTGTTGCTGTTGTTGCCTTGCTGTTATATGTTGGTTGCTACCAGGTAATCAAGATTTCTTTTCGAACCTGAATAAATCATTACTCAGAGCTCTTTGGTTTATATGAAAGATAAGATGGTATGTTTAGTTTTATGGAGCTTTTTGGAATTTATATGGACAGAAGGTCACAAAGAACGAGAAATAGGCAATTCTTAAAAAGAATTTGTTTTACAAAATGCTTGTTTCTTCTTACCAATAGTTCAATGATGTGGATTAGGAATCTTCTTTTACCTTTTTTTTTTCCATGTACTCACATATGGATTAGTTATAGCTGTTGGGTAAAGTTTGGGGGTTACAGCGAGATTTTTAGCACTCCATGTTTAGTCTCACTGGTGTTTTGTAGATTGGTCTTTAGGGTGGGGATAGGTGACCCTTACCTAGCACTTTTGAACCAGCTGTGGTATGCGGTATATTTTACGCATTAGCAGCGTGGTGAATCTTATATGATATTATAATTGAACATGAGAGCCAAATGAATCGAAATATTTGTGTTTGTTTAGGAAGAGATCATGAAAGTTTTGCAGTGAATGAAAAAATAGTCTTATTGCTTACATAATCGAAAAAATATAAGTTTGGGATGGGGTGTTTGTGGAGGAGGAAACTTTGGATGGAATTATATGGTGGAATACTTGTTGCCCATAAGGTCATCTTACAGCGTCAAGGCTAATATGAACTTCAGTTTTATACTGTCCTCTGCATGCTGTCATAATATGACTTCTTTATTTTCTTTCTTAGAAGTTTTGTAGATCACAGAGAATTAGTATTTTGTATAAGAATATTATTATGCATCTAATAGTGTGATCAATTTAGGTATATTTAGGAATATTATATTTTCTTATTGGATTCTCTTATATCTTTGAAGCATTTTCTTTTGAGTCATATATCTTGTATTTAGCCTAAACTTTTAATATATCCTAGTTATTTAACCTAAATATTTTCTTAATTAACCTAAATATTTGCTTGTAATGGCTTGTTTGATTTATTTTTGTACTTATCTTCTTTCTATTTTGCGTATTTATTTACTTATTTTATTTTTATTTTTTACGCTTTATCTTATTCTATATTTATTGTATTATTTATTTTGTTACTTATTTTATCTTTATATTATTTTATTTATAGTATTTATTTTTATTTTTATTACTATCATCTTTTATGTCTATTATTTTATTTTATTTTAAATTAGTCCTATTTTATTATTTTAATATATACATGCATATATATATATTTTTCATATGGGGGTAAAATTGCATATTACTGGATTTTTCCAGATCTCAGTGAAACTTCAATTGTGTTGTTGTATTTTTTCTTATTAGAGAGTGTTGTAATGCTTTACTATTATAAGTAGGTGGTTAAGCCTAATGATTAATTTCCTTTCGATATAAATAGGTGAGTTAAGCCTAATGGATAATACCCCTCAGAACTCTTTTGTGTCCGTAAACGTAGACTTTGCAACCGAACCAGTAACCACCTTAAACTAATTTGTAAATTTTTTTTCCTCGTCCTACTCTTTACTTTCCATTACAAACCACTTATTCTTTATTCTCTTTTAAGTCACAACTCTTTAACTTTTGTTTCATTGTCTTCAAAGTCATTCTTCTTCTGTAAGTCGTCTATTTCTCTATTGGCTGCTCCTTTCATGGCGAGCCCCTTCTTTGGTAGTGATTAAGTGTTGTTACCTATTGTTTTTTTTTTTCTTCTGGAAACCCATTGGGAGAGCTCTTACCGTTTCTCCACTTTTCCTTTTGGCAGTCAATTGAGAATGTTGTTACCTCTATTCTATCTTTTTTTTTGAGCAGTCCATGAATCACGCTGCCTTTCTTCTTGTCTACTGTTTCTTCTTCAATTATACCATCGTCACTATTCTCTTTCTACAAGTGTCTTTAAAATGCTGTCATTTTAAATTTTTATTTTATCTATTCGCAGAATTCTCCTTCCACAGGTTCATAATTTATATGCAAGCTAGACATGGATAACATCCACTCGCCTGCTTGAGGAAATCTTGAAGATCATATATATCTAGTATTTTGTATAGGAATATTATATATTTATAACCAAACAACGTTAACCAATATGTAATTCTTTCTCTCTTTCCTACTCTTACTTTTAATTTCAGAAGAAATTATTTGGATAAAGAATGTTAGCTCACGTTGTAGTATATGCTAAAGTAGGAGATTCCACACTGACTTATGTTTATTTCCAAACATTACATACAAATTAAAATATTGATAAAAATAAGACCAATTTTCAACCCGTCACTTTTGCCTTAGAGTTCTTAGTCTTCCACCATTTAGCTTACGAATCTTGCCTACAAAGTCTTCTTTGTTGACCTCTTCCATAATGGCTAATGGAATTGCTTTGCAGTTATCTTTTGGTCCCATTGGTTGGTTGATGATTTCAGAGATTTTCCCCCTACGCCTAAGAGGACGGGGTCTCAGTATAGCAGTGCTTGTGAATTTTGGTGCAAACGCTTTGGTGACATTCGCATTTTCCCCTTTGAAGGTACTTAATAATCTCTATAGCTCTAAAATATTTTCATTTTTACTTTCAGGGTCATCCTTTGGATGCATTTTTTTAGAAAACAGTAGGCAATACTATGGATAAGGCCACTGTAAAGAGTAACCAATGCGAGGATTCTTTGACAAATAAACTATTGCTAGGTGCTTGAGAAATTGAGGTCTCTGTATTAATACTATTATTGTTTCCGAAGGTGGAATATTTTGAGGAAAATACACCTTGAAAATACATATACTCACAATGATTGCTACACCTTTTGCAAACACTCAGAACCATACTCCTTAGAACTGTTATTGTCTGGTAAGACATCCAAATGTTGTTTATGTTGCCTTCATCCAAACATGCTAAAAATCATGCAGAGAGAAGTCTTAATGAATCTCTCTGATTTTATTGTTAGATTTCTTATTTCACCGGAACACTTAGAGGGAAAATAAAGTGTAGCTGCTGTTGCAATTTTTGTTTTATGATTAGGTTGAAGTTGTTGGAACATGAGAGCATTGGTTTTGTCTATGCTGAAAGATGGATCTTTCTTTCACTTTTATTTCTGGGGTCGAGGGGGGTGTAAATGAAAAGTTGACACGTGGTAGAACCTGTGCAAGTATAATTGAGACCACAACGTTTGATGTATCCAAAATATTCAGCCTGATATTAAGAAAGGCATACGGTACAAAATGCATGGATCGTTCTTTATGGTTTCTGCTTTTTACAAGTCATCTAACCCCCAAAAGCTTAAGTTGTTGGATGAGGTTTTTGAGCATCATATTAGACACCCTTAGTGTAGTGTAGACGAATCACCCTTCAAATATTATTCTATCACGTGCATTATGTAGCGTAGACAAATCACAACATGGTGAGAATGACAAATCACCATTCAAATATTATTCTATCACACACGTCAAGTAGTTTAGACAAACCACAACATGATGAGAGTGACTTAAAGTTGACATGTATCATTCCAGTACAAAAGTGAAGCTCTTGGTTGAGGTTTAAGAAGGGTCAAATATGTCACTGTCTAGCTTGGATGCTTTCTTATGTATAATCAAGTCTTTGCTGCATGGTTCTAGTTACCTCATGGATCTTTCAACTCGCTGATAACATGTTCTTGCAACTTTTGCTTTGCAAGCGTTCTTTATGAAAGTTTTGTTCTAAGAATTTCCAAAAAGTTGCAGCATGGCGCTTCTATTTTCTTCCTAATTCTTCTTGTTGTGAATGGTGTTCCCTGTACACCTTGATTGAATCTTATCCGGCTTACAGGCTTTACTGGGAGCGGGCATCTTGTTCTACGGATTCGGAGTGATAGCTGTTGTGTCTCTTCTCTTCATATTTTTTATTGTACCAGAGACGAAGGGATTAACACTCGAGGAAATTGAGGCCAGATGCTTGTAAACTTCTGTTGCATATGTTCAAGTGCTTGCTCTGATGGCAGGTCCGGCAGTCAGTATGCTTATGAAATTAGATGCATATCACTATCTTATAGATTCTGCTATTCATAATGCTATAAAATTCCTTAATTACGATGCCATAAAAAAGTAGTAAAGAGATCTCGTTGTCGCTACTTAATGTAAAAAATGTATAACAGTGTAGTTATCAAGTAAATCAGTTGATTTAAACAAAGAAATGTTGTATTGCTCTTTCCTATTTGTTCTTCTGTTTCTATAATTAAGACTATACTACATGGAATCGCTTACAATACTAATGGGAAAATGTTGTATAGTTCCCGAGATAAAAACTAAGATTATATGAAGGAAAATGAAGTCGAGGAAAGGCAAATAAAACTTAGAAATAGGGAGCTAAGAGAGGGCATATCCAAGGATTGCAGTCGGGTTTGGATTTGGATTAGCTTGATTTGATTTAACTTCCAAGTCATTAGGTTAGGTTAGATTTTAAAAACTTGATAATTTAACTAAAATAATGTCGTTTTGATCTTTGTTTTAGGTTAAATGTTCAAAATGATACGTTTTGGTTTTAAGTTAAAAAAATAAAATTAAAACATTGTTTTGAAAAATGGACCTAAAATGATTTTATTTCGGGTTGCTTTTTGTACTTTGGCCTAGATTGTGTGAAGTGAGTTTGCACGAGTTTTGAGTTTGTTTCGAACCCAGTTTGGGTCGAAAATGGGTCTAGCTTGATTAAGTCCATTATCGTGCCTAGGCACATTTAGTAAGTTTTCTAAATTTTAGTTTTGTGGTATAATAATAATATTGTTGGTCTCTAGACTATACATGAGAGGGGGAAGAAGAGTGAATTATGTGTGTTCACTTTTTGTTTTATTTAAAAATTAATTACCTATTCTAATGCATGATTATGTCAAATTTTTATAAAAATTTTTAAAACACAATAACAATGAAAAGAAAGTAGGGAAAGAGAGATAAAATTGATTTATAAGAAACTTTATAACAAACACAATAATAATAAAAAGAGAATAGAAAAAGAGGGATAAATTTGAGTTATAATGATTTAGTCAATTAGCTTCTGCCTTATGTTCCTTAGATCTACTTGATAATTTGTTAACTTTTTTTCCCTAATAAGTGAAAAGGAATCCTTCATACAATATCTTCTTTGACACAAAGTGAAGAAAAACCTTTACATTCATTTTGATTTGCCATGGGTGAAAAGTAATCTTTGATAAATCTCATTCAAAATCAGGATGAGCGCCCACAATGTATATCCCAAATAATCTAAACAAGAACAACCATATACATCTCAAAATTTCTTTTTTTTAACCACATCAAATAATTAAGGCTTAATATATGCTTAGCAATGCAAAAATTTAAAATGGTTTCTTTATCCTTTTAAGACTTTTAATAACTCTCTTGTATTTTAAAGATTATTTCTATAATTTAGTTATGGTATACTTATATTCAAACTAACTCAAATAGTTATTAGACACATACTAATTATTACAAATGTTAGTTTTTGGTAGGATTGGCTAGTTGCTCAACTGCCTTTAACTAACCAAACAACCTTTGGCTAGCTTATTGAATACCTAAACCCTTAGCTAAACATAATTCACATTTTTCGTAACTTTTGAAAATCACTATTAGTTGTAAACATTGGCTAGCTTATAGTCTAATTGGTCACAAGCCATCCATTATGTAACTTTTAAGCACTTTGTTTGACAAACTTATCCAAATCATGTTTAGAGTTGGTCAGCTTGTTGAAGTCTCCAAAATAATTCTAATTCTCCAAACTTCTTGTATTAGTCGTGGAACCAGGCTAAATCTTTAGAGAACTAAATACTAGTTTCTTAATTTCAAGTAATAAAATAAAATAGGGGAGGGGTTTGGATTAGTTAATTAATTAAAATTAACAAGGAATCAAAATAAAGTAACTGAATATAAAGGTGTGAAAGTTAAGATTAGTAAACTCCGATTCAAGGGAAAGATCTCATATAATTGTAATATTGATCATTGGTTTAAAAAGAAAAATTTTCACAATTCAAGCAGTTAGTATAAGTCTCAAAATTTCCTAAATTAATTGGTTCAAACCTAATATCAAAACCAAAATTTACCATCCATTGACTGAGTCTGATAGCATTCCATATGAAATAAATGATAGCAATAAGCTTAGTAAAAAGACTAAACCCTAAAATAAATAATTGAGATAGTTGTTCAGTTTTCTTATTTATTATAAGTTAAATATGTAATTTCATAAATAGCCTATTTGCTACTTATACCAATCATTTGTGACAATTATGGATCATATAATTCATGGATAGCGATAGAATAATCAATATTAAATTAAATTTTCAGATTAATTAATATTAATCATTCATCAAATATAAGAACTCAAAACAAGAAATACTTGAATTAAAACATGAATAAAAGGTTTAAAACACAAAACCTCACAAGGTTACAACTAGAGGATCAAACCTCTTGAATCAGAACAATTGCGTTTAGCCATACATCACTTTGAAGAAAGATAAAGAATTGAGAGAAAAGTAAGAAAAGAATTATTCGTTCTATTGTGAGGAACGCCCCTTTTATAGGGTTTTCCTGATCTAATCTTAATGTAATTCTACCTTGCAAAGATGTCCATCTAAAACAAATTCAAATTCAAATTCCTAAATGATAGGGATATAAGGAAGTTTCCCAATTAAACTCTAACTCTTCAAGTGATCAGTCTTATCTACTATAGCAATCTCTTCATCCAAAAATTTTTATTATCATCAATAATGTCCCAATTTGATGCAATCTCCACTTTTCATCTCCTAAAACAAAACAAAAATTAATTTTAATGTTTAAGCACCAAAATAAATCCAAAACAAAGAAGATAATATCAATTAATATATGAAGATAACATCTTATCAAACTTCCCCACACTGGACTTTTGCTTGTCCTCAAGTATACATTAATTACCTTCATACCAAGCTCTCATCTCCTTTCATGTTATCCAAAAATATCCAAAAGCTAATTTATATTGAAGGTTTAAGAAAAAGTAATAATCGAGGGAATAAGCACTCATATGACACATTGTTAAAACATAGCATCTTATTAATTCCATTAAAATCAAATGAAACAAGACTTGACACCCTCACAAGGATTTCAATTTATACGCTTAAAGTGTTTAGGGTTCATTAGGCTCTCAAGTCAAAACATAGTAAGCTGTTTCCATAAGCTTGCTCAAGAATCATATCTCCACCACTTAATAAAAAATGAACCTAATGCATAAATCAAATGGACTTAATAAGGGTTATAACATGACTTAGGTAAGGTATAGCAAAAAGAAGTTTTTTAGGTAAATAAATTGAAGAAAATCATACAAACTTATCCACAAAAGCTTCAACTTAATTAATTCCAAAATTCACTTGATTTAAATAGCATCCCTTTCATTCATTTTTTCTTTTCTTTTTCTTTTTTTAAACAAAAATATCAAAGAGGAGATTTTGTTTAGTTCTTTTTTTATGTATAATTCTCCCACATTCTATAAAAAAAATCAAAACAATGTAACTTGAATCATCTAATTTACTTTTTGTGAGAATAGTCAAAATTCTATGCAAATAAGCTTAATATAGTTCCTTCAATTTAAAGGTTCAAAATCATTAAGGATATCAACAACAAAAAGGGTACATTTGGCTTATAATAACCTTATTTTGCAATAAAAGAAAGGGTAACGCTCAAATTGGATTTTTGGGGATAAAAAAGTAAGGTAGGTTTGTTTAGGTCAAAAATGGTTATCCTAAATGCCCTCATCATCTTTATAGACAAATTTATAAAAATGTGGTCTCAATACGTATTCAAAAGTAAGTTAGCATAAACAAGCTATGTCTGATAACACAAAAAAAAGATATGTATGAGCACATATGTGATGAATATTCTTAGGCTCAAAACTCACGTAAGTGTCAAAAATGAATCAAGTCTTACACATCTTCATCTAACAAAATCAATGAGATACTTGAAATAATTTAATGAAAACATTAATCATGCTTCTCTCCCTCATGAATTAGATCTTAAACCAAAAAAGTGTCCCAACTTAAGGATTGTTTATGAACAACAATCAAAAAATTATGAGGTTATCATGAGGAATAATCAATATATGAATTATAGTATTCATGTGTTCAAGCACAAATTACAAAGTTCGTCATAATATAAACACTCACTTCCCCACACCTAAATCATACATTGTCCCTAATGTATGCATAAGATACTCACATCTCAACAAAAATAATAAGAAAAATAAACCACAAAATAAAGGACTCCCTTGAGATGTGAGTATCGAAAAGGATGTGTATTATGGTTTCGGAGGATATGGAGGTACGAACCCTATGAATTGAAGTAGAGCATCCAAATTCTTCTCAATTTTTGAAATTTTTTGTTCCAATCTGTCCAGCTAAGAATAATAGTCCCGTTGAATTGGTGGAGTCGAAAGATACAAAGTTGGTGGAATGTCATTATGTTCTTGTTGTGTTGATGATGATGATCCTCTCTCGATACAATCACATGGAATATAATAAAATGTTCTCCTTTATTTCTCCATTACTCCCATCCGGCTTAAAAAAATCCTATCTAAAGTTTCCATCTCATAAGCTATATGCTTATCGGTGTCTGTCAAATCAAGCAAATTCAAACTAATAGCCAAATGAGTGATAAGAGAACCAAGACATAAATTTTTGTTAGAAAATAGAATAGTGTTAAATTGCATTGCTAACCAAGCAACTAAATTGACTCGCACTTTGTTCACCATACACCTAATAAAGAACAAATCAGTCTTAGTATAAATACATGCATTAGCCTTTCAGCTTGAATAACTAAAGGCTAAGAAATGTTGTATATCAACCCACTCTATTTTATTGAGATAACTACCCTTAGATTAACTTGGATGATAAGAAAACAGGTCAGAAGACATTGATTTCCATGCTTGAAAAGAGTTAAACTCACAATAGTCCCCGATATATTCTTTATATTGAGTCAAATTAGCATAATCTTCATCCATTAATCCTAAGGCTAAATTAAATTCAGTTACATTCTGTTTGAATTCGACTCCTATTAATTTGTATTGTATCACATCAGGACTACTTAAAGTAAAATTTTCTGGTTTTTAATTTAAAGGTAGTATAAAACTCCCTAGTTAATTCAATAAAGATAGGATAATGAATCAATGCAAAGGGCTTCCAACTCATATCAATTAACGGATCATCAAATTTGTCTTTAATTTCCAAATCTTCTAAGGAAAGGTAGTGTATATACTTAGCTGCAGTAATATGTTGAGATTTAATAACAACGTACTATTGTTTTCACTCCTTAGTGTTGAAAGTGAGACGTCCTCCTAAGTTTGACTCAATTGGCAGCAAAACAAAAATGTTATTCACGATCCGAGCACGCTTCCTTTTAGAACCAATTTCAGAACTTGCAGCAGATTGATGGTGTGAAGTGATATTCACTGATGTCTTTCCATTTGATGCAGTCTTGATGTTAGCTTTAAAACATCCCATAATCTTGACTAATATTAACTGTAGACTACTGTGGAAAATTTCATAAGGCAATTTAACAATAATTAAACTAAAAGGAAAATCAACTGACATTAATTAATAAGAATGAAATAAAAATAAATAAGTAATAAAATAAAATAAAATGAATTGTGAAAAAAGATTAGAAATTATGGGCGTAGAAGGGTTGTGCATTTGGCTGCTACGTCTGTTTATGCTAGCTTGGTGTGTGTGGTTTGTGGAAACAAAATGTAGGTATGATGTGGGCATGGGATGGTTACTGTTGGAGCGTGCATTTTTTTTTGCTTTTATTTCAACAATTCCTGCCAAAAGAGAAAGCAAAGATTAGGGTTTTTTTAACAATACATAAAATAAAATAAAATAGTTAAAATAAATTAAATAATTAAAAATATAAGTAAATAAAGAAATTAAATGATAAAAAATTATGAAGAAACTTTGTGAAATTTTTTGAATGTTTTAAAAATAATAATTTATAAGAGGATTTTAGGGTTCCATTTTAAGGTCTTCGTTCCAGATAACTAAATTACATAAGACCTGATCGTGCCTTATGAAATTTAGTAATCTAGAATTTTAAGACCCTTTTTCCCTTAAGCCAACAAACTTATTTTTCAAAAACAAGCAAGAACAAACTATATATAAGTAAAACAAAATCAATAAAACTATCATATTTTGGGTTGCCTCCCGAAAAGTGCAATTGTTTAACGTTGTTATGCCCGATGTGGCTTTTACCTCTCCAACTTCTACGTAATTAAAATTTTTTACTCTTTAAGCACTACTAGCCCCTTGCTTTATAGTCAACCTGTAACATCCCCTCACCAATTAGAAAGGGCATTTTGGTCATTTTGAATCTGGTTAGGATTATTGAAAGTGTTTTTGACATATTCATGCATTCATATATGCACATGAATAATAAATAGTGAATTTTTG
>JANQAP020000172.1:3642345-3662444 GCA_026874005.2 Erythroxylum coriaceum
GCTCCCTTATCTTAGGATATGTGTCGGAATGACCTACGGGCGTCCCGGTGCGTACCCTAGGGTAATGGGGTGTTACACAACCCTTTTGAAATGATCGTAGGTAATGACTTTCTATCAATTAAATAGACATACTTTAGGCGATCATGTAACACCTTCAAATTCTATCTTCAAAGCCTATAAAACAGAAGGTAATATTTTCTTGTGAGTTATAGTAAGTTCATCATTCAAACTTTCCGAATCTATTAGCATTGCTAACAATGATTCCACAACTTCAAAAGTTTCATCAAATTGCTTGTCTACTTCCAATTTAACTTTAAACTCTAACTCATCTTGTAGTAGCCTATTCTTATACTTAGGAATTTAACTGTTAGATTGAGTCATCATATGAGAATTCAGGAAGTGCATTTCATTTGCATATATCACATTTGCATATACACGTGAATCATGATCTAGGGACATTGTAAAAAAGTACATGCACTCACTGATATATCCCAGGGTATGAAAGATCTTAAATGATTATGACGTGCTTGTGTGTTGATTATGTCTTGAATTTTGTTTGATGAATTATAATTATTGAATTGGGAATTTATTGTTCTAATTGACTGATTGATAAAATGATATGTGCATTTACTATAAGAAAAGTGTTAAAAGGGCAAGATAAAATGATATATGGGAATTTAGGTTGAACGAGCCTATGAGATGGTGACTTGTGGCATCAATAATATAGTGACAATTGGCTTGAATAAAAAGAGTGACAAATGGAGGTACAGTTGAGTGACATATGGTCTAGAGATTAAATGACAAAAGGACTAATAAGAGAGTGACAATTGGAATGTAGGAGAAAAACACATAGCATGGCTCTTAGCTTGACACTTGGCATGACACATGTCTATCTTCTTCACCACACACCTTACCCACATTTCTTACTCTTGTAAGATCACCATCTTTCATGTTTTGGTCTATGGTTTCTCCTTCTTTCCTCCCACCTACGACACTTTTACACAATCCCTAAAACCTTAATCCCATCTCGTTTTTAATGTATGTTTGATGCATGGGAGACTTGCTTATCTTGTTGATTGAGGAAATCTTGAGACAAACAAGTAAATATTTGATTACCTTATTGAGTTAAATATGAGCATAACATCTATAAAGATTGGTTAGGGATGAACTGAGATGAATTGCATGTAAGGTTGATAATAAAGTGTGCTGGAATATGTTAGACGGAGTGTTTCCACTTAATAGGCATATGTTTTGGGGCCATCTCTTGATCTTTATATATCAAAATGGGATGAGTTTTAATTTAGATTAAACTAGAGACATATGGATACAATTTTTATAAAGGAATTGAATTTTAGTTCTATCCTTAAGGGCTTTGAAATTTATCTTGAAGTTGAGTACTAGGTGCTGTCACTGCTTGAGAATAGTCTTTAGTATTTTGGGTATAACTCATAGAATACTAAACCAAACTGAATTAACTTTATGTAGTTAGAAACTTAAGACATATAGAAACATTTGTTTAGAAAAATGTGTTAACTAAATACCTCATTTTCTATGTCATAATGGCCATACAAAACTGACCCGAAAACCCATCCTGAAAACAAAGTTGGAAATGAAATTGAAGGAAGTGGATTGTGAACTTTCTATTCACTCATCCCACAATCATGGGAAAGGCCTTGAAGTGAAGAACATGTTGTTTTGTGTGATTATGGAATTAACTAAGGATAAGTTACATTATGTTGGTGTTTTTAGACTTAATTAGGGCTTAAAATGAACTTAGTTTGATGTTGAATCAATTGGTTAAGTGTTTGATGAGTTTAGGATGATAATTGATGTTATAACTTGAGGATTGGATTGTTAATATCAATTTATATGAATTTGAGAAGTATAGTTGTTAATCATATAAAGATGTCCTTATGAATGCAAATGTGATCGAAAGGATATGGGTAGAGAATTAGGTATGATTGAATGAGAATTGGGAAATTTTGCAATTATAATGCTAGAAAAGGATTAGTGAATGTATGATGATGAATTGAGAGTAACCAAACTTACTTAAAGCATAACCTAATTGCAAACAAGATATATGCAAGCTATGATAAATGAATGAGCAAGACTTGTGAATAAGGTTATATACCCAGGATAGTCAATTGAGCATGCATTGAACATAACACATATATATGTGAATGATTAAGTACTCATTTGATTAAACAAGTTAGTAATGTGTAAAAATGTGTGTATTTTATGATATAGAAGCACAAATTGACAGACAACATCCAGACATTGCCAGATCGTCAAGGAAATAACTAATTTGGAACATACTATGAGTAACCCAGATGTGTGATCTCAATTAGATATGTGCTTCTGTTTGAATTTTTTTTGTTTAATCCTTTTATCTATACATATTGAGATGATTTGGATATGATTGTGATATTAATGATTTCAAACAATTGATTGTCCTAGGAGTTCAATAATCGGGACTGTATTGGGAGTGTTGATTACGTGTATGTGAATGTGGGAAATAAATGCTCAACTGAATGTTGAATGCTAGACTTGAGTCTGACGAATATGATAAATGACTGTGTACACTGGATGGAAGTGACTGCTAGCATATTATGTGAAATGATGCATGTCATGACATTGATATGCATGATCAGATAAAGGAGTTGTGATTGGAGCGACCAAAGTAAAAAAGGAGCTTAAAGCTCAGAAATGTGCGCGCAGAGCCACAGGCTTAATGATTAATGAGACTGGTACCCATAATAGATACGAGACAACATCTAAAATGAGCCCAGTATCCACAATGGATATGGGATAGTTAAATAGGTGCTTGGTCACAACAAAATTAAATAGAAAGTGGAGTCACATATGCATTTGCATATATATATATATATGTGTGTGTGTGTGTGTGAACTGTTGTGAGAAATTTACTGAATTATGTTGAAATAGTAATATAAAATGTTTGTGTTTCCAATGTGTTTGTTAAAATGTGAGACACATATATTGTGATTTGGTAGACAATTAAATGATGTGATAATTAGGATTTGAGTTTAAATAATATGTTGTGTTTGAGAACTTGGATTATATGTGTTTGCGATATTGTGTCCTAACTTGAGTGAACACATCGATGATGGTTCACTCACTGAGTTCGTAAACTCATCAAAATTGCATTGTTGATTTTCAGGTACCGGGACAACCTAATCTCTACGAAAGTCTAGTAGCAACCTAGTGTTGTCCATTTTAGAACCAAAAATGGCTCAAAGGTCTGGTCAGTTGATACTGAAGCGTCTAGATAGAATATTTTGGTCTAGTACCTAGTTTTATGTTGTACACATTGCATAGAGTTGCGAACTTTTACATGTTATGTATTGTATAAACAGAAGTTATGAGTGTAATAACAAAATGGATATTTATGTTTATGAATCAAATGTAAGGAATGTAATGACAATGTATGCTTATGTTCATGAATGAAATGAGGGAACTTAGTTTTTCTAAAATGTTTATGTTCTATATGATGTCACGATAAGTGATGTGATTGCTTTAACATGCCGCTTCCGTGGGGCATGTGCTCGTATATTCTTTGGAATGTCGGGTATGTGCTCTATGGAAGTGGGATGTTACACATCTTCAACACTTTCTTCTTTAAACATATCCTTCACAAATGAATCCACAATATTCATATGATAAATGGATTGAAAATCATTCGAGTGCTTCATTGCTTCAAAAATTTTGAACTTCACTATCTCTCCATCAAATTCAACAGAAAGAGTACCCTTATCCATATTGATTTTTGTCTTGGCCGTCTTCATAAAATGACCTACCCAATAAAATCGATGCTGAATGTTCAACACTATCTCCATCCATTTTCAAGATGTAAAAATTCATTGAAAATAGTAAACCATTAACTTAGACTAAAACATCCTCAATAACTGCAACATGATGCACATATGAATGATCAGCTAGTTAAATAATCACATTGGTTTCTTGCAAAGAATTCAAATTTAAAGCTCGATAAATTAAGTATGGCATGACATTAATATATGCACCTAAGTCTAGAATGGCACGCTCAATTTCTTATTGCCAATAACACACTGAAGTGTAAAATACCTGGATCTTTGCATTTTTCTGGTAATTTTCTATTTATCACAGCTAATACATTCTTACCTAAAATTATTCTCTTCTTATCCTTCAACTTCCTTTTATTTGTGAACAGCTCTTTCAAGAATTTTGCATATTTCAGAACTTGTTTGATGGCTTCTAGAAGCGGTATATTGATTTCCACCTTTTTAAAGGTTTCTAGAATCTCTCTTTCATGTTCATCATCTTTTGGTTTATTAAACCTGCTAAGAAAAGGAGGTACATGTGCATTAATAGATATCAATGAAGATGAATCATTTTGTTTTACCTTTATTGATTCTTAAGTTGGAAGTTCTTCCTTCTTTTCTCCATCATCATGCTTTTATAACTCCATTAGTAAAGAAGTTCTAGATTGAATTTCCTTACCACATTTCAAAGTCATTGTGCTCACATTCTCCTTAGAATTCACCACCGTTTGGGAGGGTAACTTTCCTAATGCTTGTATTTCCAATTTACTTACAGTGGTGGCTAATTTAGTGATTTGATT
Organism: Erythroxylum coriaceum; assembly: GCA_026874005.2. Taxonomy (NCBI): domain Eukaryota; kingdom Viridiplantae; phylum Streptophyta; class Magnoliopsida; order Malpighiales; family Erythroxylaceae; genus Erythroxylum; species Erythroxylum coriaceum. The sequence continues at coordinate 3,646,964 of JANQAP020000172.1, forward strand.
TCCTAAGTCTTTAAGGCTTGCCCTTGTTTCCTGCTGATATTGTTGAGTATTAGTAGCAAGTGCCTTAACAATTTCATCTATAGACATACTTGAATTTGAAGATTGATATTGAGCATATGTAAGGGCTTAATGTTGTTTAAACTTTTTAGGTTGACATCATTATTGCCCTCCTTGATCTCCGTAGCTCAAGTTTGGATGGTCCCTTCATCCTCGATTATAGTGACTGGAATAAGGGTTATATTTTCATTGAGGTTTGCCAAGAAATCCCCTTATCACATTAGATTCTTGAAGAGAGTCTTATTGCAATGTAGAACACATATTAGTAAGATGTCTAGAGAATGAGCATATTCCACAAACTCTTGTCGATTGTAATTAACCTATAGCCATTTGATGAATTAGAATAGTTAAATATGAAATTTTATCCTCAAGGTGTGTGTTACTTACCTCATTCACACGCTTAACATCTCCATCCATCTTTGTCCTAAACTGTTGAAAATTTTTAGCCATAATTAATATCAATTATCTAGCTTCCTCAGATTTTTTTTACCAAAGCTCCTCCATTAGCTGCATCGACCATACTCCAATCCATTGGCAATAGTCCTTTATAAAAGTACTGAATCAAAAGTGGTCACGAATTTGATGGTGTGGGCAGTTGACACATAATTCCTTAAACCTTTCCTAATATTCATATAATGCTTCTCCAATAATAAGTCTTATCCCACATATCTCCTTTCTGATATTTGTTGCCCTTGATGCGAGAAAGAACTTCTCCAGAAACATTCTTTTCATTTCATTCCATGTTGTCACTAAGCACGGGGGAAGATAATATAGCCAATCCTTTACCTTATCTGTCAATGAGATTGGAAAGGCCTGAGATTTATTTATTTTCCTATCACCCTTTTGTATTCATTCCAGAGTAGAAAAAATGAAATTCCTTCAGGTGTTTAAATGGATCTTCACTTACAAGACCATGAAAAATAGGGAGTAAGTGAATCAAACCAGATTTCAATTCAAAATCTACCTCAATAGCTAGAAATTGTAAGCATAAGAGTTGCTGATTGAAATTTGGTGCTGCTTAAAAATTAGAGTCTTCATCAATTGTTATATCTACTTCCACCTCTTAAAAATTAGAGTCTTCACCAATTGAATTAATTAATTCAAATCTCTCTCCCCAAATTTCACCAATTATATCTACTTCCACCTCTTAAAAATTAGAGTCTTCACCAATTATGCTTCCACCTCTTAAAAATTAGAGTCTTCACCAATTGTTATATCTACTTCAACTTTCATGTCTAAAGGTGAATGACCACTTCCTTGCTTAGTCTCTTTTCTCAAACGATGTAGTGTCTTCTCAATTTTTGGATTATATTGTAATTTACCTATCCAAGAAGCACGGGTCATACAAGAAAAGAGGTTAGTAGTAATTGTAAAATAAGACAAGGAAAATAAGATACTAAAATAGGTCCCCGACAACGATGTCAAATTTTGATCGGGTTGTTGAAGCCCCAAAAACAATTATAATTCTCCAAACTTCTTGTAGTAATCATGGAACCAAGTCAAACCGTAGAGAACTAGACATCATTTTCTTAATTTCAAGTAATAAAATAAATTAGGGAGTGGGATTTGAATTAATTAATTAATTAAAATTAACGAGGAATTAAAATAAATTAATTGAATATAAAAGTGAGGAAGTTAAGATTACTAAACTCTGAATCAAGGGAAAGATCTCATCTAATTTTAATATTGATCATTGATTTTAAAAGAATATTTTTCACAATTCAAGTAGGTGGTTCGAAACATATTAGGATAGTCATAATAAGCATCAAATTTTCCTAAATTAATTGGTTTAAACCTAGTAACGAAACCAAAACTTACCATCCATTGACTGGGTGTTATAACATTTCATATGAAATAAATGATAACAATAGGCTTAGTGAAAAAGACTAAACCCTAAATTAAATAATCGAAATAGCTGCAACTATTCAATTTAGTTTTCTTATTTATCATAAATTAAATATGCAATTTCATAAATAACCTATTTGCTACTTGTACCAATCCTTTATGACAATTACTAATCATTGAATTCATAGATAGCGATAGAATAATTAACTTTAAACTAAATTGTCAAATTAATCAATATTAATCATTCATCAAATACAAGAAATTAAAATAAGAAATACTTTAATTAAAACATGAATAAAAGGTTTAGAACACAAAACCTCACAAGGTTACAACTAGAATATTGAATCCCCTTGTATTAGAATAATTGAGTTTAACCACACATGACTTTTTCTCCAATAACAAAAATTGAAGAAACACAAAGAATTGAGAGAAAAGTAATAAGAGAATTATTCATTATGTTATGAGGAGCATCCCTTTTATAGGGTTTTCCTGATCTAATCCTAATCTAATTCTACCTTACAAATATGTCTATCTAAACAAATTCAAATTCAAATTCCTCCATGATAGAGATAGAAAGAAGTTTCCCAGTTAAACTCCAACTCTTTAAATGATCAGTCATATCCACTGTAACAATCTCTTCACTTCATCAAAATTTGTGATTATCATCAATAATGTCCCAATTTGATGCAATCTCTACTTTTCATCTCTTAAAACAAAACAAACATTAGTTTTAATATTTAAGAACCAAAATAAATCCAAAACAAAGGAGATATTATCAATTAATGTATCAAGCTAACATTTTATCAAGAGTAGCCAAACTCCTTTAGAAACCGATTTGAAAACTTTAACTTCAAAGTTTTTTCAAAGATAAAACACAATTTTTTGATAAAATTTAACTCAAAGCTATTTCAAAAGTTTCTCAAAAAATATTTTGATGGTCAATGGGATTTTCTTTAAAGCCTTCCTAATTTTCTTCTTGATTGTGACAAAGTATAGGCAATATGCACTACGTAGAAATGATCATAAAATGATTGAGTCTATAATTTTTTGAATGAACAAGATAAGGTTTCAAAAGATTATAATACTTGTTACATCTTAAGGTGCTTCATTCCTTTTTGTTAATGGTTCTTTTCTTACAATTTTTTAAAACTTTCTTGAATTGCTCATATACTTCATTTCATTTATTTTATTGATTATTTTATTGCTCAATCCGTTCAATTTATTCCTTTATTCAATGAACCTTTCCATTGAACTTGCTCCTCTTTCATACATGTCTTGATTTCTTATAGTAAAGCTATTAATATCACTAAAAGCAAATTAATTAATATAAATATATTTTTTATCATCAAAAGAATGAGTTAGGACCTCACTTGGTCTAACAATCTCCTCTTTTTAATAATGACAAAGTATTTGGTGATATTGTAGAAAAAAACAGTATTGAATAAACTTACTTTATTTCAAAGAATTACTTAATGTATGCTTTCCCTTAATTTATTAATCATTTAATATAAATGATCATGTTTCAATAACCATCCTTCCTCTTTTGTTGTCAACATTAAAAGGGTATAGTTTATATGAAACTAAGTGTATCAAAAAGGTTAAGCAAATAAATAATGTTCTTCCTTCCCTTTTAAAATATTTGTCGTATAAGCAAAATTTTCATTAAGATGTGCATAAAAATGAAATCAAAGAGAAATTCTTAATGTCCTCATGTAACAATTTAGACTCAATTTGTATTTGTAACATGCTTTAACCTCTTAAATATGTATTTCAAAGTTAATATGGTCAAATTTCATCAATATGCAAACAAATGGTTATTTCCTTTTATTTACCACTAATGGTTACCTTATTTTCTTCTTTACTTGGTTCAATAATTGATCTTTTGATACCTATTTCCTAAACTTGGATCATGTTAGGAATCTTAGTGATTTTCTCTTTGAAATCATTTATTGGAGAAACCATGGTTGCTTGACATTTGATAGTGATAGAGGTGATACCATATCTTTCTAGGTTCACTTAACAAGCATTTTTTACAAAGAATAATTTCTTTTTATATTTTTATAATCACTGTAAAAATGACATATCATATGATATGATGGTAAAAATTGGATTCATATGATCAAAACCTATAAGAATTATCACATATGTATTTCTAGTTCTTGTGAATGATATGAGTGATATAATGCTCTCTTTTGGATATATAAGGCATTAAAAGGCCTTCTTCTTCTTTTTTCTTTTGGAAAATGAAAGTGTATTAATAATCAACTCTAAAGGAAGTGTTAGAAATGAGGCATAAGTTCAAAGAATAACCACTTCAAATCTATCTAGCTCTAAATGACCTAAAGATAAAAAGCAAATATTCCTGACCAATACTTAACCTTTAGTGATTAAATATGTAAAACAAAAGAAAAATTAAAAAACTAAGCATTTTGGAGTTTGAATTCAAGGGAGTTGTTGCTTCATGACTGATTATAAACCATCTCCTCGCCATTACAAACAAAAAACATTCATTTTTTTAGCATAAGCTCCAAGGTTGAGCTAGTTTGTTGCATATATTAACTCTGACATGTATCATCATTATCTCTTTTATTTATGCCAATTTGTTCTTTCTAAATACACTATCTTCTAGTTTGATACCTTTGAAGATCCTTTGGTTTCTTTTGTTTGACTATTAGGCACTTAAGAATTGGAAAATAACATATCTTTTTGATTGAAATATGGCTTATGATGAACGAGAGTATGTGTCTTGACTTTTGATAAAATTTGATACTTATAATGATAATAGAATTAAAGAGAATGTTTTTTTGAAAAATAAGTAAAAATATATTCCAAAAGAGTAGATGTATTTAAGGTAGCTAAACTATTAGTTACAAATGATATTTATATCCTAAAAGTAAGCATTTATAAAGTATAAAGAGATATTAAAATTACATAGTTATCAAACAATTTTTAGTATTAAGAGTAAATTGTTTTAGTAGAAATAGTTAAGGAATTTCCCAATTTCTTTTTAATCTTTCACTCATTTTTATTTGTTCTTGATTTACAAGAATAGATTCCCTGATCTAATGGAAAAGTTTAAGAGATTGTTGCAAGCTCTTTTAGTATGGCCTTGCATGAAATTTGTGCCTATTCTTAGTTTGAATGTCATGCCCTCTAACGTAAGTGCACTTACTATTAGTAAATAATATAATAGTTAATAGGTATTATATCCCTTGAGGAAGTGATATAGATATAGAAAACCTAAAACTACTAACTATTCTAAACTAAATTAATAACATAATTCAATTAGATATCAACATTTAGAAAAGTACTTCCCTTAATAATACTTTGATTTCATGGTCTAATTAGCCTGGAATGGATATATAAGCTTGGATCAATAGGATCTGCTACATACTGAAACTACATTTTCTTTAGTTACAACCATCAACCATTTAGTTTAATAACCTATATCTATACCAAGCTGACATCATTTTGAACACATTAATATATGTGAATCCCATAAAAAGTTTCACCCTAACACTAGAAAGATCATATAAGTCTCTTTTGAGTACCCAGTTTAATCCTTATTATCTATATTATAGTCCACTCATAAGCAGGATCTCTTGAGGTGCCTATAAGTGAATTTATATCAAACTTACCTGCTAGTATATCTAGATCATGCATTAAGATCAATCAAAGAAAATTCACAAAATATATCTCATTTTATAAATTAAAATGAATCAGTCCATGCATAAATAAAAACTAGGATTTTCCCTATCTAAACATAGAAAGCATTTAGCTAAGAATTATAGTTTACAAAATGAACATAATAGACAAAAACAATGAAATAATGGTATAAGTAGATCTAAATGAAAATCCTAATTTTACTGAAAGCTTGACCTATTAAAATGGTTTTTATATCTGGATTCTTTGATAAAAATAGTTTTGAGTATAATTATGTAACACAATTAACTCATTTGACGCTAAAAAAATTGTAAGTGAGCAGGACGTGACTTGTAGTTAAAAAAGAGCAGATATCGATCCCATAGGGATTATTACCCAGACACCACTTAATTTAGACAAGACTTTGTTTAAGAAATGAAATTGTTTAATGCAACTAATCTAGAAAATTAAATTAAGATTAAAAGATTACTACAAAGCAATAGACAATACCAAAATGAAGAAAAATCAGAATTCAAGAATCTAAAAACTAGAGATTACTTTCTTTCCTATTTTGTCTCCCTCCTATTTTAGTAATTGAATTGTGTCTCACCCTAGATTTCTGAATGTATTAATTACCCTCTCTCAAGGTGTAACTAATTATCCCTAATCAAATTAGAGGGAATCAATTGGACGATCTCTCAACGTACTCAATGACTCTATCGATTCAACTAGTTATTGAGCTATCCTATAGGTGATCAATTGAATTCACTGAGATCTCTATTCTAACTAATCAATTGACATGATGATTGTACGTCCATATGTCACCAACTCTCGTCGTACAATCCTACATAAATAATCTCACTCACTCTCTCGATTTATTGCAAGATAACAAATAAAAAAAATCATCAAAGATAACTTCATTCAATTCAATAAAATAGGAGTTCTAACAAAATAGGTCGAAAGTAATCCCTAAAACTAAATCAGCCACTCATGGTCTCCATAACATCATCAACACTCAAATAAACTATTTTACAAAGAATAGAAGGAGTAAAATTGACATAAAATTGAATAAGAAAACTCTTTCTCTTCTTTGCCAAAATCTGGAAATTTTGGTATTGATGTGCTATTATCTCCAATCTTGATGATGATCCTTGACTTTAATCCTTCCTCAAAGCTCCAAACATGTGTTCTTAACTCAAGGATTGTGTTTCTACAAAAGAGTTTTATCTCTCTCGAAAATGGAGGCTTAATTATTCTCTAATAGTCCAAAAATCCTAAGTTTAATGAAGCCCTGCGTATTGTCTCGGATTGTAATTCCCATGATCATGGGAATTGGCATGATTCCCACGATCGTGGGAATTTGCCACATATGGATTTCTTTTGTCTTCTCCTCTTTGATCTCTAATTCAATCTCCAAGTTGCTCTATCTTCCTTCTTACATAAAAAATAGTCAATTCTTACCCTAAATTAACATCAAACATAAAAGAACAACAATAGAAATTAAACTAAATGAAAACATACAAAATGAATCCTAAACTACAACAATAATCAATAATTATGCAAGAAAACACATGCCAATTACCTAGAAAAAAATTATACTAATGCATAACTATCAACATCCCCACACTTAAATCTTTGCTTGTCCTCAAGCAAAATAAATACAACCACTTAATTCTATCACTTCATTTTCACAAAGATCACAGCATACAATCCCTCAAATTTAAACCAACTCAAATATCAAATTAATGCACATATCATGACTACTTTTTCATTAGCGTACATAAGCAAACTCAACAATTAACACCATCACTCAAAGATAAGTAAAGATGCAACATGAATTTTCCTCACAGTTTTCACTCATTTCTCTCAAATGTTTGATGGTTAGTGTTTCACTTAAACTTCTTATAGGAAACTGCACTACCATATGCTTGCTAATACACCAATTCTCCTCTACAACGATTGCATTCATAAATAGATCGAAATGACTTGTTTAGGGTTGTAATGTGGTAAGGGTTAAGGTGGGTAAAGAGGGAAAAAAAGGTTAAGCATAAGTATTAGTAAAGTAAAAAGTGGATATAAAGGGATAACAAAACATAACTCTGAGATTTACAATTATAACTATATTCTGCACTTATTGATGCTACTCACTAGTTCTTCCTTTTTCTTTTCTTTTCTTTTCCTTTTAATTTTTTCTTTTTCTTTTCAACATTTTTTTCTAAATACATGGAAGAACTATGAATCAAAATAGCATTATATACAATGTAATCCACAGGAAGAAATATACTCAACTCATCTCGATAAAACTTTCACAACGATCCCAAATAATGTATTACTTAATACTCTACAGAACTTGTGAATGGGTAAGTTAATAAGGTTTAAAGTTTTAAAATTTCGGGTGTTTTCAAAAAAAAAAAGGTTAAGGCTCAACGGGGGTAGCAAGGGATAATACATAGGGTAGGTCACTTAAGCCAAGAGTTAACACAAAAAGGGCCTAAATCATCTATATTAAATATGCATCCAGTAGACTCAAACCAATTCAAAGCAAGTTCTGAAGGTAATAACCTAAGGAAGTATCGCTCAACAAAGAAATAGAATGACTATAGATGGAGTCATATAGCTCAATCCTCACATTGGCTCAAATGAAAACTCATTATACATCTCTACACTACCTCATTGTTCAAATGTCAATTTGTGACTAAGCTTATTTAACCAACTATTTTTTATAACTCTATATGGTTCACTTTCTACTCAAGTAGCCTAATTTGAGTTCAAGCATGCATTCAATCTAATTCCAATGAGCATGACAGAATCTCATGGCAATATCTATTAGAATGATTCAAATGCAGTTCCATACTGACATAAAGCACATGATATGCCTAACCATGCATCTTATTTAGCAAAGTGCAAACAATACAATTGAGAAAGTCAAAGTCATCTCCCTATATTTAAAGTTCACATTGTCCTCAATGTGACAAGTCAACCACCAAATAAAGGAAAATGACCTCAAACGAAACAAAAGAAATAGAAACTAACAAATGACATGAAACCAAACAAAAACTGACATGAAACCTGTTGATGATAAACCTATCTACTTGTTTTACGTTCAAAAATTGCAAGTGAAGGGATCATAACTTGTAACCTAAAAGGACAGATATCGATCCCACAGGGATTGATGCCTAGACACCACTTAATTTAGATAAAACTTTGTTTAAGAAATGAAATTATTAAAAGTAAATAATCTGGAAAATTAAATTAAAATTAAAAGACTAATTCAAAATAATAGACAATACTAATGTGCAAAAAAATCAGAATTCAAGAATCTAAAGACTAGAGATTACTTTTTTCCCTCTTTTGTCTCCCTCCTATTTTATTGAATGTAATAACTACCCTCTCTCAAGGTGTAATTAATTATCCCTAATCGAATTTAAGGGAATCAATTGGACCATCTCTCAACCTATCCAATGACTCAACCTATAAAAGTAGTTATTAAGCTATCTTATGGGTGATCAATTGACTAGTCGAGATTTCTCTTCTAACTATTCAATTAACACGATTATTGTAAGTTTATAGGTTGCTAACTCTTGTTGCACATTCCTACATAAATTTATCTTATTCACTCTCCCGATTTGTTGCAAGATAACAATTTAAATTAACGATTATCAAAGACAACTTCATTCAATTCAACAAAATAGGAGTTTTGACAAAATAGTTCAAAAGTGATCCCTAAAACTAAATCAGCCTAACATGGTCCCCATAACTTCATTATCATTCAAATAAACCATTTTTCAAAGAATAGAAGAAGTAAAATTGACAGAAAATTGAATAACAAGAGTCATTCTCTTCTTTGCCAAAATCTGGAAATTTTGGTGTTGATGTGCTATTTTGCCCAATCTTAATGATGATCCTTGATTTCAATCCTTCCCCAAAGCTCCAAACATATGTTCTTCACTCCAAAGATGGTCTTTCTACAGAAGGGTTTGGTCCTCCCCCAAGATGGAGGCTTAATGATGCTTAAATAGTCTAAAAATCCTAAGTTTAATGAAGCCCCGCATATTGTTTCGGATTATGATTCCCACGATCGTGGGAATTGTTATGATTCCTATGATCGTGGGAATTGGTCACAGATGCACTCCTCTTTTCTTCTCCTTTTGATTTCTTGCTCAATCTCTAAGTTGATCCATCTTCCTTCCTACACAACAAATAGTTAATTCTTACCTTAAATTAACATCAAACACAAAAGAACAACAATGGAAATCAAACTAAGAAAAACTATACAAAATGAATCCTAAACTATAACAAAAATCAACAAATATGCAAGAAAACACATGTCAATTACATAGAAAAACATAGACTAATGCACACCTATCAAAACCCAACAAAAGAAAATGACATGAAGCTAAAAAAACATGAAATGAAATGAAATCAAACAAAAGAAACAACAAAATTAAAAGTAAAAGGGTAAGAAAAGCTTATTCAGATGATGGTGGTGACGGTGTTAGTGAAGGAGCTTCAAAATTGTTCCACCAACAAAAATTGAGGAACCTCTACTTCAGACTGCGCTGCTCCTTGTGGACTTTCTGTATTGAGGGGCCGAGCTTATTTAGTTAGGATGTCATTTGATATTGATTGGAGGCCATCTGGTCGAGGATGTACTAAAATCGGTCAACCTCCGCTGGTGCACTTGGTTCTGCTTCTATTGCTTCTTCCCCTGGTTTCGGAGTTGTTCGAGATATGAAGGGCTAGGACGCGGCTGTACTGGTGCCCTTCCTGTTCCTTACTATAGCACGTGTCTGAGGATTGCAGAGTTTCATAAAATGGGCCTCCACAATCTCAGAGCGCCTCAAATAAGATATGTCAAATATATCGTGTGGTGTTGTATGCACTTCTTCCATATTAAGGTTATAATAATGAGCCAAAGCAGTAATAACATGCGACATTCCAAAATATAAACTCTTTTTATTGACAACACTTACTATTGATTGAAAAATTCTAAAAGGTGTGTTTATTTCAACTTTTTGATCCATGCACCATAAAAAGAAAAAGTTCTTTGGCCAAACATTTGCTACTTTTAGTTTTATTGAACATAGTTAAGCACATAAATTTATGCAAGAGCAAATGTTTGGCACTACGTATTAAAGAATTCAGTGTATTCCTGGAGTCAAAATTTTGAATTCAGTGCATTCCTGGAGTCAAAATTTTCTTCCCTCATTAAATTTTCCAATAGGAATCCACATCAAAATCAGTGTGATCATCTAAAATTTTTTTATTTTGCAAATCGAAAAGATTACACATGATAGTATAATCCAATTTGTAAAGAGTACCGAATAACCAAAACTAGAAAACGTCCATTTTAGGGTTATATCGGATAGTAGTAAAAAACTTAATGGTCGTGATAGGATGGATAGGCACGTCACACCAGATGAACCTATTCCAACCTATGTTTATAGCTAGTTGCTCAATTTTTGGCCTCACTCCTATGTTTTTCTAACACTTTAAAATCAAAATACCTAGGAGTGATTATTTCTCTAGCCCTAAAGTCTCGGAAGCGTGTACCCTCTTCTTCCGAGCAAATTGGGAAGGGAGAGTAGTAAGTCGCTGCCAAATCGTGCTTACCTTCACTTGAAACTTGCGAGCGGAGTTCATCAACCGGCTTCCTAGCCATCATCTTCCTTGGTGCCATCGTAAGAGGAAAATTTGCAAAAATGAGAGAAAAAAAGTGAAATTCAACTTTTAGAGAGAGAACACAATCTTACCCAAATCCTTGTGTTTTTGAATGATTAATGCATGAAAAGAGTAAAGGATTGTAAAATTAATGAAAGAGTTAAGAAAATACCAATAATCTAGAGGAAAATTGAAGAGTATAGAGAGTGGAAGCAAGAATTTTGTGGGTTAGAGAGAGGAGTGAAAATTTTGAGAGTGAGTGAAAAAAGAAAATTGGAGGGAAGTTTAAATTTCCCTCCCAGATGGATCGTAGGAATTCCCACGATCGTGGGAATCACCACATTTTCCATGATCGTGGGTTGTCTCTTTAGAAACTTTCTGGAGAGATTTCCCACGATCATGAGAGTCAAATTGGTGATTCTCACGATTCCAAACCTTGTTCCAAGCCTAATATTGGTTCTCTATGATCCCACAACCTACAAACATATCAAATTAATATCATCAACAAGAATTTTGAAAAGAAAACCAATTAAAATTCTAACAAAAACCAAATTGAACATCAATCAAACTCAATTCAAACATGATTGTAATTAAAGAAATCAAACAAACAAATAAATAATGACAATCAAAAGAAAATAGACATGCATCGGTTACCTCCCATACAGTGCTTATTTTAATGTCGGTAGCTTGACTCTCCTTGATGCTTATGGCAGCTCAAATGACTAGTACGGTAGCAGCACTGAAATTGATCTTAAACTCTGTAGATGAGCTACCCTGGTATAGACTCCACCTTCCTTGTTGTTTTCCTTCCTACGCCTTCTCCTGCACGATCGTTTCTTCTTACATGCATTCCTAGGGTCCTCAATATCTTCCTATCCACCTTGGGGTTCTAGTTGTTTGATTTTCATTGAGGGTGAAGGAGTGTGATAATTTTTCTTCAATACCTTGAATGTTAACTGCTCCTATCTTACTCTTAGTATTAATTCGCCCCCATCAACATCAATGATCAAACGAGCAGTAGCCAGAAACGGTCGCCCAAGAACCATCAGAGTTTCCTCGTCTTCTCTAATATCTAATATGTAGAAGTCTGCAAGAAAAATAATTTGTCAATCTGTATTTGCACATTCTTAATGATTCTCTTCGACAAGTGTACCATTCTGTCGGCTGTTTTCACCAATGTCTTAGTGGGCTCTAGCTCTCCTAAACCTAACTTCTGACTGAATGAGTAGGGCATCATATTAATACCATCTCCCAAATCCGCAAATGCCCTATCTATCTTAACTTCATATATATTACACAGAATGAAAAAGTACCCTGGGTCTTCCTTCTTTTGCGCTACGTGTGAACTTACTCCTGATATGTGCTCTTTGACCTCTTTTTTCACTGGTTCATTTAACGTAAACTTTGTTTGGAGATGATTTGTTATATCTATCATCTCACTTAACTCAACCTCCTTAGAATTCCTCACTACTCCACTTGAAGATGACTTTCACTGAGCAAAAATCTGATGTGGAAGTCCAAGTTGAAGCTCCTTGATCGACTCGCTTACTAGTTCACTTGGAAAGACTTCCAAAGTAGTTTGTCCTTCTCTCTTAACTCTGTCTTTCTCCTTATGCTCACTTTTTTCTTTATCTGAGTGATGGCCATGATTCTTTCCTTCGGGTTGACCTCTGTGATGCTCGGTAGGTTGCTTGCATTTCGAGAACATAAAGTGTTAGTTAGTTGATTGACCTGAACCTCCAGATTATGGATGGAAGATACATGATTCTTTATGATTTGATTAAACTTTGCTTCCATCCTCTTATGATTTTCTTCCTGGTTGGCAAACATCCTCTTATGATTCTCCTCTTGATCTACCAATTTGGGCCCAACACTTCCATCATCTTGTCCATCTTACTCTTTACAGCTCCAATTCGATCTTATTGGACTCTCGGCAGCCCTTCTAATCTTGCTTGGCCACCTTTATTGTTATTACTCCAAGAAAAATTTGGATGGTTTTTCCATCCTAGATTATAAGTATTAGAGTTAGGTTATTACCTCACTGTGGCTGGCCCATGTAATTTACTTGTTCAATTGTTCTGCCTGTACAATTCATATTGAACTTGTATCGCCTTCTCTGTAGAGGAGGATGCTCCTTGCATGTTGTTCAGCTACTTCGTAAGAGCCATGATCTGAGCCTACAAGGCAGTAACAGAGTTAATAGGTATCATACCTTTTTGTTCCTTCTATCCCTGTCTGCTCTTCTCGTCCAACCACATGCAGCTGTTGCTTGCCAACTCCTCTAAAAGATCTTGAGCTGCTTCCACCGCCTTCCTCATTAATGAACCTTCTGCTGCTGCGTCGATGGTTCCTCTAGTGATTGGATTCACTCCATTGTAGAACGTCTGAAGTAGGAACTCTCTTGGTTGGTTATGATAGGGATAACTTCTCTGAAGTTCTTTAAATCTCTCCCAAGCTTCGTAGAGAGATTCTCCATCATTCTATTGAAGATTTATGATCTCTTTGATTATCTTCGTCGACTTCGTCAACAGGAAGTACTTAGCGAGGAATGCTTAGGCAAACTACTCCTGAGTTGTAATCTGTCCTGAATTCAACAAGTTGTACCATGCTTTAGCCCGATCTTTCAATGTGAAAGAAAATAAGCTCAGCTTCACTGCATCGTTGGACATTCCGTTGAATCAAAAGGTGTCGCAGATCTCTAAAAAGTTTATGATGTGGGAGTTTGGATCCTTATTAGATAGCCTATAGAATTGCACACTATTTTATAGAATGTTGAGTAACGCTGACTTTATCTCAAAATTATTTGCTTAGACCATCGATCTTACTACTCTTTGAGGACTAAACCCTAGCCTCATGAAATCCATCACAGTTCTCTTTGGTCCTCCTTGCTCTCTTTCTTCAACCATATCTTGTTCTGAAAAGTTAAGACGTATTGCCCGTCGTAATTCTCTTTCGTGCCTCTTGATGTCAGGAAATTCGTCTTTGCTCACTTCTTTCCTTTTTCGTGTGCTCCTTGCATTCATGCACCTGCATTACACAAGGAAAAGTATCAAAATTCTTAAATCAAAGTAATATAAATTAACCAAGATGCTAAACAATCAATCTGCAGCAACGGTGCTAAAAACTTGTTGAGTGTAATTATGTAACACAATCTATTCATTTTTCACTTAAAAAACGACAAGTGAACGGGTTGTGACTTGTAGTTAAAAAAGAATGGATATCGATCCCACAGGGATTGATGCCCAGACACCACTTAATTTAGACAAGACTTCATTTAAGAAATGAAATTGTTTAATGCAACTAATCTGGAAAATTAAATTAAGATTAAAAGACTAACACAAAGCAATAGACAGTACCAAAATACAGAAAATAGGAATTCAAGAATCTAAAGATTAGAGATTACTTTTTTCCCTATTTTGTCTCCTTCCTATTTTATTAATTGAATTGTGTCTCACCCTAGATTTCTGAATGTATTAATTACCCTCTCTCAAATTGTAACTAATTGTCCCTAATTGAATTATAGGGAATCAATTGGACGATCTCTTAACCTACCCAATGACTTTACCTATTTAACTAGTTATTAAACTATCCTATGAGTGATCAATTGAATTCGCCGAGATCTCTCTTCTAACTAATCAATTGACGAGATGATTGTATATCTATAGGTTGCCAACTCTCGTTATACAATACTACATAAATAATCTTACTCACTCTCTCGATTTATTGTAAGATAACAAATTAAAACAACAATCATCAAAGACAACTTCATTCAATTCAATAAAATAAGAGTTCTAACCAAATAGGTCAAAACCAATCCCTAAAACTAAATCAGCCACCCATGGTCTCCATAACATCATCAACTCAAATAAACCATTTTATAAAGAATAGAAGAAGTAAAATTTACAGAAAATTAAATAAGAAAACTCCTCTTCTTTTCCAAAATCTGGAAATTTTGGTGCTGATGTGCTATTTTTTCCAATCTTGATGATGACCCTTGACTTTGATCCTCCCTCAAGGCTCCAAACATGTGTTCTTCACTCAAGGATGATGTTTCTACAGAAAGGTTTCGTCTCTCTCGAAGATGGAGGCTTAGTTATTCTCTAATAGTCCAAAAACCCTAAGTTTAATCAAGCACTGCATATTGTTTCGGATTGTAATTCCCACGATCGTAAGAATTGGCCACAAATGGATTTTTCTTGTCTTCTCCTCTTTGATCTCTAGCTCAATCTCCAAGTTGCTCCATCTTCCTTCCTACATAAAAAATAGTCAATTCTTA
>JANQAP020000172.1:3734642-3762577 GCA_026874005.2 Erythroxylum coriaceum
AGAAAATTTCTATAATTCTCTAAAAATATAAAAACCCTAATAATCCTCTCCAATTCAAATTATCACTAACAAAGCCTATTTTTAAAAAATCACACTTATTCACACTTATACCGGGAAGAATGTCATGAATGCATGTACAGACATTTTTCATGTGCAACAATCACTGTTCACTAATGCATGAGCATGAGATGTGTCGTCCTACTTTCACTGATTGACCTCACTTGTACCCGTTTCTAGGGTTTAACCCGTTACATGGAAACGGGATGTTACAGGGTCTACTATGCTAGGAACCACTCCAAGTTCCGTGACAAACTCCTTGATCCAAATAACTTCTTTTGTCGCTTCTGCAACTGCAATGTACTCTGACTCGATCGTCAAATCTATAGTTTTCTCTTGTTTGGAACTCTTCTAACAGACTACTCCACCATTTATTGTGAAAATATAACCTGACTGGGATTTGGAGTCATACTGGTCAGATTGAAAACTAGCATTTGTATGCCCGCTCACTATAAGATCTCCATTTTCATATATCAAGAATACATCCTTAGTCCTTCTCAAGTACTTTAGGATATTCTTGACAGCCACCCAATGACCCTCACCAGGATCCGATTGATATCTACTCATAACACTTAGAGTATACGATATATTGGGTCCTATACATAACATAACATATATGACTGATCCTATTGCCGAAGCATATAGGATCATACTCATGCTAGGCCTCTCATCTTATGTCTTGGGATACATAGATTTCGAGAGTTTTACCCCATGAGTAATGGGAAGAAACCTTCTCTTGGACTACTCTATGCTAAACCTATTTAACACTTTTTCTATGCATGTTGATTATAAAAGACCTAGCAACTGCCTTGATCTATCTTTATAGATCTTTATTCCCAATGTGTAAGTTTCTTCTCCAAGGTCTTTCATGGAAAAACTCTAAGACATCTAAATTTTGACTGATTGCAAGCTTAAGACATCATTTCCTATAAATAATATGCCATCCATATATAACATAAGGAATATGATAATACTCCTACTAACCTTCTTGTATACACAAGGTTCATTAGAATTTTGTGAGAAACCAAACTCTTTAATTGTCTCATCAAATCAGATGTTCTAACTCCTAGAAGCTTGCTTCAATCCATAAATGGATTTTTGAAGCTTACATACCTTTCTGTCATTTCTAGATACGAAGCCCTCAGGTTGTATCATATACATATCCTTAAGTAGGTTTCCATTCAGGAAAATTGTCTTCACATCCATCTGCCATATTTCATAATCATAATGAGTGTCAATAGCTAGGAGTATTCTAATGGATTTAAGAATAGCTACAGGGCTAAATCTCTCATTATAGTCAACTCCTTGTCTTTGACGATAACCTTTAGCGACTAGCCTCACTTTATAGGTAATCACATTACCTTCTCTGTCAATTTTCTTCTTGAAAATCCACTTACACCCTATACGTTTTAACCATTTAGGTGGCTCAATCAAAGTCCATACTTAGTTTCATACATGGAATCTATTTCAGACTTTATGGCTTGAAACCATTTTCTAGATTCTGAACTCTTCAAAGCCTCTTTATAGGTTGTAGACTCATCGTCCTCTATGAGCAATACGTTATTTTGTTCTCTTATGTGAAATCCATATCTCTCTAGAGCATTGCGTATCCTACTTGACCTACGAATATTTTGTGTGTTATAAGGTTCAACTATTGTCTAATCTCTGTGAATAACAATTTCGGGTTCAGATAGTTGATCTGCGTCTGTTTGAGTATCATGAACTTCATCAAGTTCAATTTTGCTCCCATTGTCTTCTCTTAGAAGAAACTCTTTTTCTAAAAAGACAGCATGCTTTGAGACAAACATCTTTTGCTCTAAAGCATTATAGAACTGATATCCATTGTTTCCTTAGGATATACTATAAATAGACATTTATCAGATTTCGCTTCAAACTTGTCTGATTGAATCTGCTTCACATAAGATGAACAACCCAAACTTTCATATGAGAAAGATAAGGCCTTTTCCATATCTCATATAGAGTAACTTCAACTATCTTTGAAGGGACTCTGTTTGTCACATAAATAGCAGTCTCGAGTGCATAACCCTAAAAGGATTTCGGTAGATCTGCTAAGCACATCGTCAACCTTACTATGTCTAACAAGGTTGGATTTCTCCTTTCAGCCACACTATTATGTTGTGGTGTGTAAGGTGGAGTCCACTGGGATACTATACCATTATCTTGGAGGTAAGATAGAAATTCCTCGTTTAAGTATTCACCACCTTGATCTGATCGAAGTGTCTTAATACTTCTACTGAGTTGTTTCTCTACTTCATGTCTAAACTGTTTAAACATTTCAAACACTTCAGACTTATATCTCATTAGATACACATACCCATATCGTGAATAATCATCAATAAAAGTAATGAAGTACACAAAACCACCTCTGGCATGAATGGACATCGAACCACATCCATCAGAATGTATTAGGTGTAATAACCCATTCATTCGTTCACCCTTTCCTTTAAAAGGTAACTCGGTCATCTTGCCTAACAAGCAAGATTCACATATGTCATATGATTCATAATTAAATGACCCCAAGTTACCATTCTTATGTAGCTTAATCATATGTTTCTCACTTATATGGCCAAGTCGACAATGCTATAAGTAAGATGATTTTAAGTCATCTCGTTTTTGTCTTTTATTAGCATTAATATTTAAGATTGGATTGGACATATCTACTATGTAAATTCCATTACATAATGTAGCAATACCATACAACATTTCATTTAAATTAATTGAAAAACCATTGTTTGAAAAAGTTAAATGAAATCTTGCTTTATTAAGATATGAAACAGATACAATGTTTTTAGTCATAACGGGTACATAATAGCAATTTTCCAAAATTAACTCTAGCATACTAGGAAGATACAAAACATATGTCCCTATGGATGATGCAGTAACTCTTGCTCCATTTCCAACACATAGGTCTATCTCTCCCTTCTTGAACAGTTTACTATCCCTAAGACCCTGCATATCGACATATATGTGTAAGCTACATCTGGTATCTAATACCCAAATGTTATGATCAAAAATAGTATTAACCTCAATGAAAAATATCATACTTGAAGTAGATGCTGGGGCATCTAATGCCTTTTTCTGCTTCAGTGACTCCAGATAAGCTTTGCAATTCCTTTCCAATGTCCATCTTTGTTGTAATGGAAGCATATCCCCTTTGGTGCTGTCTCATTTGCCTTCTTCTTGGCTATACTTCCCACTGACTTCTTGGACTTCTTTTTCTTCTTTTGAGAACCAGAAGTAGAGTCTACTAGCATCATAGCCTTACTGTCTTTCTTGACAGTTTGCTCAGCTATTTTGAGCAGATTAATCAGCTCAAGTATCGTAGTGGATATTTGGTTCATTTGATAGTTAAGCACAAACTGTGAATAACTATCGGTCAAACTAGTCAGAATTAAGTCTATACTTAATTCATGATCCATAATGAAGCCTAAATTGCCTAATCTCTTAATGTATCCATTCATCTTTAGTGCATACTGCACAGGAAATGATCCCTCAGTCATCTTTGAACAGAAAAACAACCTTGAGGTCTCGAATCTTTTAGAGCTAGCTTGCTCATCAAACAATTCCCTCATATGGTAGACTCTGTTATGAGCATCCATAGGCTCATGTTGTTTCTACAGTTCTGGTGACATAGAGGCTAGCATTATACAGCTAGCCAACTCACTATCATCCAGTAGCTTCTTATAAGCTTTTTGATCTTCATTAGATGCATCGACAATAGGGGATCGAGAAGTGGTTCATCTAGGACATATCTTAGTTTTTTAGATTTAAGAACAATTCTTAAATTCTGTAACCAATCGAAGAAGTTTGGTCCCGTGAGTTTGTTGGAATCTAATAGGGAGTGTAGGTTCACACTAGAAGACATCGTACAATTCAATAACCTAGAAGAACGAGAGAAAGTGTTAGAATATACACTTAATGCTTATCTATAAGGACTTTAATAACATGCATTATGGGTCCCACTATTCTTATTCAAATCCATAGCCCTCACCATGAATTTGAGAAAACTTATGGTTTTCTTAATGGGTTGATATCTGATATTACCAAGAATAACCTTGGGTTTGCCCAACGAGTCACCTTAGGTTAATCAGTAGGTATCATTCATACCAATTGCATTTAATTATGCAACTATTAACTTGTGCCATCAACTATTGATTTAGCACACTCATTCAATTCAACTCTTGAATCTAATTAGGTACTAGTGTTACTCTTGGCTAATCCAAATTATGAATGTAATTCGGATTTGATGTCTATATTAAAAATTTTAATCCTAGTTTATATGCCTGTATCTAGTCACACTAGAAATGCTATGCTCTACTTAGATTAATTCTAAATTAATCCCTAGGGTTTCCAAAATTTGTGCACATCAATAAGTCATCTATAATATCCATAGGTCATATGAAATTTATCTAAACAATTTCGACAAATGCCAAAATTATCTTGATGGCTAAAATCGTTAAGATAAATAAGTTAACCTACTAGACACTAAAGAGATCGATTCGATGTTCGAAAATTTTCCATAACCCTAATTTTAAGCACATGCATTAAGCATGTTATTGGCATCAAAATAATACATTTCCTATCACAAAAGGACCTTATTTAGTTCTCAAAACCGAAATACGTATATTATAAGTCATTGAGTAAGTCAACTCTATCAACTTTCAAAAACTTGACAAATGTTGACTTTGACTTTATTTATTAATTGAATCAAGTTCAATTAATTCTAAAAAATTCCAGAGTCTTATATATATTCTAAAAGTGTTTAATAAAAAAATTTAGAACCTAATTCTTAGTAATTATTTATTAATAAATAGGAAAAAGCCAGCACATCATATGTGTATGACACTTGTCATATTATTTCTAACACTAGTTAAACATTACATCATGCATCTATAAGATAATTACTTTAACAACAAGTATCATCCATCTCATACACATGGCAACATCTCATCTTACATATGTATGCATAAAATTTATAAAAACAATTTTTATAAAAATTAACGTAGAATATTCAGGCATGCATGTTCATCATATTTCCAGAATTTCCAGAACTTCATACATGCATTAGGCTGAAACTAAATTCGTAATAAAACAGAAAATAACATTTAATTGAATTTTATTTTTACAAAAACATAAAATAACACTTTATAAACATTTCTGTGAAAGAAAAATAGAAAAACAATTTTTCTAGAGTTATTACAAAATTTTCAAAGTCAGTACATGCATTCAATTTTCTAGAAATTAACATATGAATAGTCTAGATATTAAGTCAAAATAAAATAGAAAATAACATTTAATTACAATTTCCATTGGCACAAACATAATATAGCATCTTATAAACATTTATGTGAAAGAAAATCAGAAAAAAATTTATACATTTTACACTAATTATTCCAATTCAACATGCAAGTCAGTCACAACCCAGCAAACATTTTGCACATGTTCACTACATCATCTATTACATACATAAACTTGCTCTAATACCACTTTTGGGTTAGACATGGTTGCATGCATCACATGCATGAGTATGCAAGGAAAGTGTTGGAATCAAGATTTTGACACCATGAATCCTAAAAACTACAAGATCATACATGCATGCAAGGATATATAAAGAACATGAAATATAAAAACATTTTTACCTTTGTTTCTCCTCCTTTCTTATTTCTTCTCCTTGTTTGGGTTATTGAAAATACCAAACCCTTCCTTGATCACCCAAGACATGAAAAGATGGAAGATGAAACAATGTTTAAGGGTGTTAGAGCACTAAACTTGATGAATTTAAGTAGATGTTTAAACGGGTGATAGATTAAGGTTATCTTGCATGCATGTTGATTTATACAACAATTGCATAAATTGCATTAAGATAACTCAAGAAACCTTCTCACTCTCTCTAGAACTCTTTTAGAGCCCTTTCTATCTCACTTGAGTGTGTAAGAAGTGGAAGAAGCTCGTGCACATAAGTGAAGATGAGTCACGATCGTGGTATGCTTAAAATGGTCATACACACTATGTTTTTCATCTGATCTTTTATGCGTGTGACCCTTAGGTTCCTGGTTATTTTAGTCACTTGAATTAACTCTTAATTCAATCAAATCATGAAGGGTTCATGATGCCAATTTGCTGGGATATAAGTGGATTAACACATAAACTCTTCGATAGTTAATTATCCAACTTATGAACCTTTCTATAGATAATTACCATGCAATTCGTCCTTTTACCATCTATACCCCACTTGGTTTAGAGTATGGGCTATGTGTCAACTCCCACTAGACTGATTACATCACATCTAGTCCAAGTGATGTTAGTTCTTGTCCTAGTATCTCATTACTCTATGTGTCATTAAAGAATCTCTTTATGGCACATAATTGCTCTGGCTAGAGACTCCCGAGTAATGACCCTGACAAGAGGCCGTAGGTATCATCTCCTTCTATCATGAGTGGTGAATCTTTATTGTCTACCCAATTACCTTCGAATACCAATAGCTATACCTAATCACCACCCTAAGAATAACCTCGTCTTGAGGTAACAAGGAATGACGTTAAAGCACAATATTAGTGTCCAAGATATCCTTGAGTACCTCAAGTACAAGGATATTCGTACCATTACTATAATGAGATTAATCATTAACATTCGGTAGATCATCCATATGATAATCTCATAGCGGGTCATCCGATGTACTTACTAATCTTAGTAAGCATCTACATGTTAACTCTAAATAACTCATGCTTACAGTTTGTGAGATCCACTGCTTGATCAAATCAAGGAGTATAACAAGTGTTAGTCTGTCTGTATTAATAATGTCCTGTCTTATTAATCCTATGACTAGGGATTATTTAGATACTAACATAATTGCATATGATAGTAATCTCATTATTATGATCTCATTATGAATTCCTTCATGTTATGTTTTGTATCATAGACTTCATTAATTCGATTTAAGATCAATATCAATTCATATATAAATAAATATCAAATCAATGAAATATGTCTTTTGCTTTATTAATCAAAATAAAGTTTGTACAAAAGTGTTAAAAGTGATTACTTTTAGAGCACTACTCTAACAAAGTATAAATGCTAAGCTTGGAAAAAGGTTAAGAAGTTGGAAAATTTGGAGTAACCCATGACTGTGGGAATTAGGTTGTTTCCCATGACTGTGGAAAGACTCTACAAAATCCTTCTGGAGCCTTAACCCATGATCGTGGGAAAGACAGGGATTCCTACGATCGTAGGAACCCTCATATAAAAAAATTTAAATCCACCCCTTCTTTCTTGTTTCTTCATTCTTTAATTTTTCACATTCTCTCTCTCTCAAAATCAAAACACCCACTCTCCCAACTTCTCAAATCCTTCATCTTTCACTCAAACCTTGGTATTTTCTTCACTTCTTCCATCAATTTTTCATTCCTTTACACTTATTTTACATTAATCTCTCAAGAATCCAAGGATTTGGTAAGATTTTCTCTTTTTCTCTCTAAAAAATGTGCTTAGCTCTCTCTTGCTTATTTTTGTAGATTTTTCTCTTGTAATGGCTCCAAAGAAGCTTGCAGCCCGGAACCAATTGATGAACTACACCTTCAAGTCTCGAGAGAAGGTAAACCAAATATTAGGGCCACTTTTAAATCCTCATTTCCTATTTTTTTAAAAGACAAAGATATGCAATTTTGTAACTTTAAGGAAGAGAATTAATGCCTCCTAGGTACTTTGATTTCGAACTGTTAGAAACTCCAAGATTAAGGTGTAGTATTGAACGATTAGCCACGAATATTGGTTAGGGTCGGTTAATTCGTTGTGATGTGCCAATATATCCTATGATGACTGTATAATTTTTCACCATTGTGCGCTGCAATCCTAAAATGGATACATTCTAGTTTAGGATAGGTGGCCATACTTATAAACTTAATTATACTGTCATTCTTGTGCTCACGATGACTTTTATGTGGATGATTATTGGGAAATTATAACGGGTGAAACCAATTTCGACTCTAGTAATGCACCAAATACTTTAATTCGTAGCACTAAGCACTTACTTCTTTATAAGTTTATGTGCCTAATAGTTTTCAACAAAGCAGAAAGCAATAAGTTCTCAGTTAAGCAACTTTTCTTCCTTTGGTACATGGATCGTAAAATCAAAATAAATACCCTTTATCGAATTTTTTGATCTATTATGAGTTGTGTTAATAAGAAATGCTCTTATTTTGGCATGTCGTACATTATTACTATTTTGACTTTATATTATAATCTTGATGTGGATAGTGTGCATACAGTTAGATATGATATATTTGATGTACTTATTTGAGACACTCTGAGATTTTAAAGCCCCATTTTATGGAGCTCCAAAATCCTCAGACACGCACTGCAGTAAATTACAGGAAGGGAAAGGATTCAGGCACTTCTCGACCATCCACATCTCAGACGCCCCTAGAGCCCTAAGAAGAAGCAGTGGAAGAGCAATCCACCACTGCAGCGGAGGTCGACAAATTCTAGCAAATCCTTGACCAAATGGCCTCTAACCATCAACAAATGATGCTGCAAATTAATGAGCTCGGCACCCAGATTAGACAAGTGCATAAGGAGTGATAGTACATGAAGAAGAAATTCCTTAAGTTCATCTAGAGGAATAATATTGAATTCCCTTCTCCAACACCTTTGGCACTACAATCTCCATGAGCTTTCTTACCCTAAACTTTTTACATTCTTTTATTTACTTTGTTAGTTGTTTTGTCTTTTTGTTTGGTTTGATGTCATTTGATCTTATTTTGTGGATGACTTATCACATTGAGGACAATGTGTTCTTTGAGTGTGGGGAGGTGACATTAATTGTCAATTGCATTAGCCTATTTTAGTCACCGTTTGTATTTGTTAAATAGGATGCATCTTTTAGGCATATTGGGTTGTTTTATGTTGATTTGTGATAAGCAATGGAATCACAATTGAATCATTTCAATTTACTTTGCCATGAGATTCTGTCATGCTAATTGGAATGAGAGTGAATGCATATTTGAACTCGGATTTGGCAACTTGAGTAGAGAGTGAACCATGTTAAGTGATGAAAAGTAGTTGGTTACATAAGTTTACTCAAAATTTGACACTTGAGCAATGAGATAGTGTGGAGATGCATAATGAATTTTCATTTGAGCCAATGTGAGAATTAAGCCTCTATGACTCCATCTATAGTCATTTTATTTCTCTGTTTGTGTGATGCTTCCTTAAGTTATTACCTTCAGAACTTGCTTTGAATCAGTTTAAGTCTACTGGATGTATGCTTAATAGAGATGATCAAGGCCCTTCTTGTGTTAACTCTTGGCTTAAAAGACATACCTTTTATTATACCTTGCTACCACTATTGAGCCTTAACCATTTTGTTTCTTGAAATCAACCCACATTTTAAAACCCGAAATCCTATTAACCTACCCATTCACAAGCTTAGTAGAGTATTAAGGGATGCATTAGTTAGGATTTTTGCCACAAAATTTTTTGAGATGAGTTAAGTGATACTTCTACTCTTCAATCACATTGTATTTAGTTGCTATTTTGTTCATTGTTTCTTCCATTTGATAAAAAAAGAAGAAGAAAAAAAGAAATAGAAAAAGAAAAGAAAAGAAAAAGGAAGAACATTTTAGTAACATCAATAAGTGCGGAGTATTAGCATATTTACACATATGTATCTCAAAATTATGTTTTCTTATCCCCTTGTCCACTTATTACTTTACGAATGCTTGTGTTACACCCTTTACCTTTTTTGCCCACATTAACCCTTACCATATTACAACCCTAAGCAAGTCCTTTTGATCTATTTATGTTATAATCATTGTAGGGGAGAATTGGTATATTAGCAAGCCTATGATAATCTAGTTTCCTATAGGGAGCTTGAACGAAACATTAACCATCAAACATTTGAGAGAAATGAGTGAAACCATAAGGAAGATTCCTTTTACATCTATACTTATCTTTGAGTCATGATGCCATATGTTGAGTTTGCTTATGTACACTAATGAAAGTAGTCATGATATGTATAGTAACTTAACATTTGAGTTGGCCAAAAGTTTTAGGGATTGCAAGCTTTGATCTTTGTGAAAATGAAGTGATAGAATTGATTAATTGTGTTTGATTTTGCTTGAGGACAAGTAAAGATTTAAGTGTGGGAAAGTTGATAGTTGTGCATTAGTGTGTGTTTTTATAAGTATTTGGCATGTATTTCCTACATACTAGGTTATTATTGTTGTGTTTTAAGATTTATTTTGTATGTTTTTATTTAGTTTGATCTTTATTGTGTTCTCTTAAGTTTGATATTGATTTAGGGTAAAAATTGATTATTTTAATGTAGGAATGGAGGTGGCAACCTTTTTCATTGAGCTAGAGACCAAGAGAGGAGAAGAGAAAAGGAGGAATTATAATGAAAAAACCCACAATCATGGTTTTATGCCAATTCCCATGATCGTGTGATGCCTAACCCGAAGATATATGTGGGGTTCACTTATTTTTTAGGTTTTCTTAACTATATAAGATTATAAACCCCTATGGGAAAAATATCTTCGGTAGAGACTTGCCTCCTTGAGTAAAAATGCAGTTTTAGAGTCTTGGGAGAGGTAGAGAATCAAGGTTTTTAATTCACAATTAGGAAAAGAGCATACCAATGCCGAATTTTCCAAATTCGGGCAAAGAAGAGGTGGAGTTTGATTCATTTAGTTTTCTTTCATTTTTTTCTTCAAGCATTTGTATGATGGATTATTTGATTGTTGGAGATGTTATTGACATAATGAGTAGCTAATTCATTTGTTGAAATTACTGTTAAACTTCTTGTTGAACTCCTATTTTATTGATTTGAATAAATGACGATTTTGATGAATAATGTACTTATACCTTGTAATATACTAAGAGATTGAGTTGGGTAATTTGTGTAAGGTTGTACAATGAGAATTGACACTCTATAGGCCTACATTCATTAAGTTAATTGATTAGTTGGAGAGAGACCTTGGCTAATTAGTTAATCACCCATAGGATAACTTAATAACTAGTTGAATTGGTAAATTGATTTTGTAGATTAAGAGATTGCTTAATCATTTCCATTTAATTTGGGTAGGGACAATTAGTTACACCTTGAGAGAGGATATTTAATACATTAGGACATCTTAGGTGAAGCACAATTCAATTAATAAAATAGGAGGGAGATAAGATAGGAAAAAAGTGATCTCTATTTGTTAAAATCTTGAATTCCATGTTTCTGCTCTTTTATGTTATCATTTGTGCATTACTGGTTGTTTAATGCAATTTAATTTTCTAGTTTATATCTATTTAAAAATTTAGTTCTTAAACAAAGATCAATCTGAATTAAATGGTGCCTAAGCATAATCCTTGTGGGATTGATATCTGCTTTTTAACTACAAGTTGCGACTCGTATACTTACAGTATCGAGCGTAAAACTAGTATTCTGTTTTCCACTCAAAACAACAACCCACGATCATTGCACCATATGCCACGATTGTGACAGAAGCCCAGGAAAAAGCCCACGATCGTGGCCTGCATCAGGCAAATGAGTAAACACTCAAAAAAGTCATGTTTCGAGGGAGTTTTTGGACCTTTCAGACCCTGAAAAAACGCTAAGGCTTCCCAGAATACAAAAAGGTGTATAAAAAATGAGACAAAAGAGATGAGGAGCTTTTGCATTAGCCACCATTGAGAAAACCTATAGAGAGTTAATCGAGAGATTTAGAAAGAGAAGAAGGAAGAGAGAGGTGGAGAAGAACCGACGTGAAGTACTTCCCAAAATATGTGGTTTCCCGACGTTGCTACCTCCATCATCCATTCAAATCTTATTTCTGGTTTATTTTCAATTTTAATAATGTATAGAATTGGAATTGTCGTTGATGATAAGATTGTATGAATGTTAAGGATGTCTAAACTCACCTTCAGAATGTTTTATCTTTGACTTAATGAAATTTGATTGTTTGTGTTTTTACTAGATTTATTGTGATTTAATTTCTGTAATTGCATAATTCGATGATAAATTGAGAGGGTGAATCAAATGAAAAATAATTAAATTGGGTAACTAGAGTTTGGCAATTTAATATAATGATAATTAAATCAAATCGATAAATTGTGCAAAGAGAGATCTTGCATAGGTTCCCGATAGTTTTTGGACAACTTCAGATCTGATCAGGGTTTTGGATATGTTGCTAATGGAGAGATTACAATTCTTATAATCTAATTAGGGTTTATAAATTAGGGTTAATGTTTATAACTCAAGAGAGAGTAATTAACCCTAGGACCGTCTAGAACCAATAATCTAGTGATTTATAATCGATTAGGTTAGCATTAAAGACAGATAAAATTCTCCTTTCTCTCAATTGATAGTTCTTTAGATTAATTCTTGATTGGATGTTGCAACTACTATTTTGTTAATATTGTCATAATTAATAATTGAATTGAATTATTTGATTGAATTACATTCCTGTTTTAGTTTCATTACATTTTGAATATTGCACATTATTTTGGCCTTAGATTTTAGAATTAGATTAACCCTCCTCATGGGATCGACATCTTAGATACTACGCAAACGACCCATGCGCTTGCGAAATATCTAGGTTTAGTATTAAAACTTACACATATCAAAAAACGGCAATAAATGGTATTCATGAATGTGTATGTGCTTGGTAGATGATTATCGTGAGTTATCATCTGAACTAAGTGTTTCCCTACTAAGCTTTCAAGCTTAGCATTAGTGTTAATCCGTATAGGTCTAAGTAATAGAAAGCAAAAGGATCATCTACAAGTACCAAGGCCAACCATGGGAATTAAAAGTACATTTGGATGTGTCTTTTGATTAAAGAATGGTTGTATATGTAATGAAGGAAATTGTAGTTTCTTAACAGTTTGTAATTAAGAATTTAAGTTGTGTATAATATCTATTTTGGATTACTATATTAATGTAATGATGTAACACTACTGTTAAAAGATATTATTAAGGGATATGAAATTTTGTAATATGTATATGTATAACATTAAATAGGCAAATGTATGATAAAAATCCCTATAAATGAAGAATGTTATGCCATGAATGCATGTACCAGAATTTAGGTGCATGTGTGTAGGTGGTTACAGGTTCCATATAGGAGGTATTACATTTTATGGTATCAGAGCCTACGATTTAGGCGGTTCTAGCCAATTAGAGTCTAGTAAATCATCTATATAAATTGTTTCGTTTTTGTGTTGTCCTAATCGAGATGTCCTTATTTTCTTATAGATAGTAGAGATGGAAAGACTTCATAAAGCTGATGAGGATTCAACTGATAGTGTGGTGGGGAGAGATCAATCAATTTTGGGTCCTCCTAGGCCTTCAAGGGATGAAATACTGGTATCATCTATACCTGGGGAGATGTTTCTAAAGCTCTCCCATGATATGTTGAGATTGATGGATAGAATGACCACGCCTAAAGCTCCAATAGAAGCCTTAACAAAGCATAGGTGGAAGAATTTTTGGGCATGACTCTAGAAGAATTTGATAAAGTGGAGTACCAGGTAGATCGCACAAAGGGTTTTAGAGGAGATCAAATGTCCATCTGAAGAAATGGTTAACTGTGCTGTCCCTCTCTTGCAAGGGGCAGCCGATGAGTGGTGGAAATTAGTCTCACTACATCCTCAACTTCCTAACCCTTTAACATGGGAGTTCTTTACTAATCGTAGATTTACGTATGCTAAGCTTTATTATTTTAATCTCGATAATATCACAAGTGTACGGGTCTTTCACGTAGTACCTAAGGTATCGATCCACGAGTAGAGTTAATATAGTCATAAATTTTAAGGTCAAACTAAATCGCAACAATCTAAAATAAACAATAAATGCAAAAAATTAATCAATCAACAATCAATTATGGGAATTAAATTTCAGAAATAAGAATAATATGGAAAATCACACAACCAAATCAAGAATTAACCTAGGAACTACTAATTGAGAGAAAGGGGGTTTTAATTCAAAATTAATGAAAATCTAATCAATTATCCAATTATCGAAGGGTCTAGCTAGTCCTAGGGTGGATTACTCTCTCGAGTTATAATTTTTAAACCCTAATTAGTAATCCCTAATTTAAATTATGGAATTGTGATCTCTCGACTCACAATTGACCCAAAACCTAAATTAGTTCTAAAATTGTCTAATAACCTACAGGAAACCTATGCTCGATCTCTCCTTACACAATTTCACCGGTTTGATTTAATTCTTATCTATCAAATTACCTAACTCTTATTAGCCCAATTTAATGATATTCACTTGGCTCACCCTCTCAGTTTATTGCTGAATTATTAAAAACAAATATTGAATAAGAAATAACTCAAATAAAAACACAATAAATCAGATTTCAGTAAAATAAAAGACAAAATCCTGAAGGTTAGTTTAGATAATAATCAACATTCGACATAACCTATTCTCAACAATTATCTTAATTTCATACATCAATAAAACTGAAATAAATTGGAAAATACGCTCAGAATGGATCAATGGAGGCAACGATGGCAGGAAACCACCTGTTCCAGGAAGTATTTCTCGTCAAGCTTCGTCTACACGTCTCTCTTCCTTCATGTCCTTCCTTAAATCACTCAATAGCTCTTTAGGGTTTTTGAATTTTGATTGATGTGAAAGCTCTGCTAAGGCTCTCTTTCTGTCTTGAAATATTCTATTTATATCTTGGAAGCCTTAGGGTTAATTCGGGGCAAAATGGTCCGAAAAATCTCGCAAAATTTGAGTTTATGTATTAGCCAAACGCATGCCACGATTGTGGCCTACCTGCCACGTTCGTGGCCTAAAGTGCTCGATCGTAGCTTGGCATATAGGTCTCTGTCATGATCATGGCCCAAAGTGCATAAACGTGGCTAGGGTCCTGTTAGCTCACCTCTTTCTGTCATGATCGTGCCCTGTTGTGTCACGATCATGGGCCATGCTTTTAGCCTAAAACTTTTCAAAACTTCTCCGTTCTTCGCCGTTTACCCTAAAACACTAACGAACACATCAAGGTATCTCAAAAATATAACATTTAAGCTCAAAGACTCATGCTAACCCATAAAAACACTTAAACACATAAACTAACACAATTAAAACCTAAATACGCACTAAACGCTCAAATTAACACTAAATACTTAACAAATAATCTCTAAAACCTAATGCAAACCACAATTATCAATATCCTCACACTTAAACATTTGCTTGTCCTCAAGCAAACAAAACAATAAACATATAACAACACATAACACAAAATGCAATAATGAGGCATTGGATTCGAATTCATGAAATAAATTTAATCTTAAACACAATCCTACAAGTTATATCTAATCATTAACAAGCGAAATCTATGTCTAGGGGCTTTGAACTAAATATAAAATTTAATCGAGATCTAAGTGTTAGATTATTCACCCCTTTCAATTGTACACCCACGTTAATAATTCTTCGATTCTTCAAGCTTTGTAACTGTTCCTAAGTAAATTTTCATGAAAAGTCAAGTTTACTACAAGTTTGGTAGGTTTGTTAAGGACCACAAGTTTTTTTTTTAACATAGACTTAGTCTTTTTATGCAGAGGCAAATATTGGTAATGAATGTCGATCCGATTACTTAACTAAGTCATTTTTTATTAAACATCTTGGTTGAAATGTCATTATAGCTTTTTAACGTGAAGGCACACATTTATGATGCGTGTCGATCCAGTTACTCAGCTATATCACGTTTTCAACTGGCTACTAGCTCTAGTCATAACCCGAAGGCCAGCGAAATAGTGATTTAATTAACATAAACAAATTTTTATATATTTTTTTAGTTTTCCTTATTAGCCTACCTGTTGTTTAAGCTACTCATTTCCATGAAAAATACTAGTTAAGCTACTTAAGTTAAAAGGCCTCAACTTATGAATGAATGTGACAACCTATAGGGTACTAAATTTACACTAAATCCTAATTAAGCTATATATTTATCCAAAGACTCCTAATTCACTAATTTTGCGAGCTAATGATTATTTATAACCTAATAGACTATGTTCAAAATTAAATAAATTTCACTTCATTTAAGCCATTGGCACATTCATATAGTTCACAAAATGCAACCTACTAATTATCATACAATATGCAAAATTCACATTCAAAAGAAAAACACATAACCCTCCTCACACTTGAACAACACATTGTCCTCAATGTGTGAAGGGAACACACAAGCACATAAATGACAAGAAAAAATAGAAATTAAAGTAAACAGAAAATAAAATAAAATAACATAAAAATTAGAACCGAAGGCTAATTTGAAAAAGAAAAATAAATGGGTTAGACATAAATGCTATGGAGATTGAGGTGGTGATGGTGTTGGAGGCAACAATTGAATGCCCTAAGCCTCAAAATATCTGTGGATCCAACGGATATCTTGGCTCTAGCATCTTTGTTTTTGAGCCATCTCCTTTATCATTCTGGTGTATTCCGCAAGTGTCTTGTTAGTTTCAGAGATTGCATCTAAAACCTCCTTACAGTCATGTTCGTCTTCCTCTTCCTCAGATTCTTCGCTTGATTCCTCTTCCTGCCGAGGTGGTGCTGAGCTTGAACTTGCCTGACTTGCCCTAATTCGGACATGTGTCTTCTGGCTGATATTCCTAAGTTCCATATTATGGGACTTAAAGATTTCAGCCCACCATAAGTGATGATGGCTTAAGAATTCTGGGAGATGAACAATTAGTCCCCTCTGTTCCATGCCAAAATGTTCAGCAATGGCAAACACTATATATGTCATTCCTAGATTGTTGCTCTCTTGCGTGGAGTCACAACAATGACATTCAGCACATGTGTGGATGTGCAGACTAGAATACTGTGATCCATGCACCATAACACAAAAAGTTCCTTTGTAGAACAATTGTTGGTTTCAGTTTTGTCGAAAACTAGCTGACATATAAATTTGTGCAGCAACAAGTGTTCATGGGACCTTATAATATTGTTATGAGCATTCTTGGTATGAAATTGCTTAATTCCAGTAAGCTCATTCCAGCACTGAGAAGGATGAAAATCCTCATGATGATCGATGATGGAGGATTCGAGAAATCCACACATCTCGCACCTAATTTCTATGCTTAATTCATAGGCTCATCCTCCCAACATAAACAACAATTTTTTTGGATTCTTAGGATCGTATGTCAGGGAATTAAAATTTTCCAGTGTAAGCTCCTCATAAATAGGAAATTGAAATCATATGAATTAAGCCCACTGGATCCTCTCGGCTAGGTTTTTTACTCTCTCACGCACTTTTAGCCTATCAAGTGTGTCAAAATCAAAGTACTTAGGAACTACAATTTCTTTAGCACGAAGGGATCGGAAATGAGTACCTTCCTCCTTTGTGTATATTGGGAAGGGCTCGCCAAAGTCTATTGCATGGTTTCTTTAACCATGACCCACAACTTGTTGTCGTTCGTATGGCTCCCCGTCAAGTTGATTGTTTAATGCGTGGCATGATTGGGTAGATTTTGGAAGAATTCAGGGCTTGAAAATTTTTTTAAAAAGATGGGAGACTAAAAGAAAGAAAATTTCTTTCTTGATTTTATTCAAAACAAAAAAAGAAAGAATCCTAACTACCGAATTTAAACGTTCGAACAAAAATAATCAAAGAACTACTATTCCATAGGTTGCCTCCCATGCAACATTTCTTTTAATGTCGGTAGCTTGATGCTCCTTTAAGCTCACGGTGGTCGGGATGAATGGTGCAATGGTAACGTAGTCACTAATTGCAGAGTTTGCACTTCAACTACCATGCTGCAAGTCCCACCTTCCTTATAATTCTCCTTCCCTTGCCTTCTTCTTTATGAGTGCTTCTTCCTGAAAGCATTCCCTAGATCCTTGATATCTTCCTATTCTCCTCAAGGTTCGGGTTCCTTGATATTCACTGGAGGTGAAGGAGAACCGTACTCTCTTCTCACCACTGTGCAGGTTAATTTCTCCTTTCTTATTCGCAGAGTTAATTCACCCCCATCGACATCAATGATTGAACCTGCAGTGGATAAGAACGGTTAACCAAGAATTACAGGGTGTTCTTTGCTAATGTCTAGTATCTAGAAGTCTGTTGGGAAGATGTATTAATCAACTTTTACTGGTACATCCTTTATAATCCCTATCGGTTTATGAATTGTTCTATCGACTGTCTTTATTAAAAACTCAGTGGGCACTAACTCTCTTAACCCCAGCTTCAGACTAAAAGTGTAGGGCATAATGTTTATACTCACACCCAAATCTGAGAATGCCCTATCTATGATGATTCTATTGATGTTACAGGGGACAAAAAAGTCCCCTGGGTCCTCCTTCTTCTACGCGATGTTGGGGCCTTTTTCTGGTACTTGCTCCTTAACCTTCTTTTTGACAGATTCCTTTAATATGAGCTCTGTCTGTAGTTGTTCTGTCACTTTCTCGACTTTGATGGATCCAATCTCCTGTAATTGCCTTGCTACCCTCTTTGCATATAACTCCTATTGTTGCATAATAAGGAATGGAAACATACGTCGAGTTGCCTTAAGTGACTTAATCATTGGCTCACTTAGAAAGTCTTCTTTAATTGCTCAAATTTCTCCTTCATCTTTCCCTTCTTTTGCCTTCTCAAGTTCCTCATCCTAGGTCTTGTTGATTGCCAAGATCCATTCTTTCAGATTAGACTCGATGTTGCTTGGAAGAGTTTCAACATTTCGAGTAGACATTGCTTCTACGAGTTGGCCTACTTAGACTTCTAGATTATATATGGATGAGGCACGATTCTTCGTGACATACTCGAATTTGCTTTTGAGCCTGCTATGTGCTTCCTCCATGCCCCCAATCTTATACAAAATCTTATCCAATTTTGATTCCATCGAGCTTACTTTATCTTGCTAGAAGCTCGATTGTCCCTAAAGCCTGAACTGTCCTCTATTGTTGTTTGATCTGGAAAAGTTAGGGTGATTCTTCCACCTAGGGTTGTAAGTGTTGGAGTAGGAATTGTTACCCCCTCCTCGTCCATATTATGCGCCCACATAATTCACTTGCTCCTGATTGTCCTTCTTCATTAAATAACACTCCATGGTATTATGGTTTATCTGGCCATAGAGCTCACACTTTAACTGCGCAGCCTTCACCTGAGGTGAGGATGACGCCTTCAAGTTGTTTAGTTGTCGCATCAAGTTATTGATCTTTGTTTGCATCTCTATCATCTGATCAACCGTGACAATTCCCTTATGCTCTCTAAAAGTATCCGGTTGCTTTCCTCGCTCATTTGTCTACAAGCAATTGTAGCTTTCCGTCTCCTCAATCAGGTCCTCTGCCTCATTAACAATTTTCGCATCAAGGATCCTCCTGACGCTACATCGATTATGCCTCTTGTCTCTGGGTTAACTCAATTGTATAAAGTCTGCAGAAGGAATTCCTTAGGTAGGTTATGGTGTGGGCACTTCCTTTGCAAGTCCTTATATCTTTCCTATGCTTCATAGATGGACTCCCCGTTACCTTGTTGGAAATTGGTGATTTCCTTTATAATCTTCATTGTCTTGGTCAGCGGGAAGTACTTGTCCAATAAGGCACGCACAAGCTGATCTCATGTCATAATGTTGACTGAGCTTAGTGAATGATACCAAGCCTTCGCTCTATCTCTAAGTGTAAAAGGGAACAACCTAATTCTAACCACATCCTCCGACATCTGATGATACTGGAAGGTATCACAGATCTCAAGGAAGTTAATGATGTGCGCGTTGGGATCCTTGTTTGCCAATCCATAGAATTGCACGTTTTGTTGAAGCATGTTAAGGAGGATTATTTTCCTATCTTTTCTTTTTCTTATAGCCGAGCTTTCCAAAGAGTTTGTTCTAATCGTTTGATATCTAAATCTAACGTCTCCACTGCATGACTTGAACCTCTTGTAATTCTTGTGTTCATGCAAGAACATGATTTTGAAATGTAACGAAATAAATGAAAACAACAATTACAAGCAAATCTAACGCCTTAAACTATAAAACCAAACTATCGCCTCCCCGAAAACGGTGCCAAAAAACTTGATCGTAGGTTTACGTATGCTAAGTTTTACTATTTTAACCTCGATAATATTGCTAACACACAGGTCATTCGCGTAGTACCTAAGGTATCAATCCCACAAGGAGAGTTAATCTAGTCCTAAAATCTAAGGTTAAACTAAATCGCAACAATCTAAAATAAACAATAAATGCAGAAAATTAATCAATCAACAATCAATTATGGGAATTAAATTTCAGAAATAAGAAAAATATAGCAAATCATGCAACCAAATCAAGAATTAACCTAGGAACTACTAATTGACAGAAAGGGGGTTTTAATCCAAAGTTAATGAAAATCTAATCAATTATGCAATCACCGAATTATTGGGTCTAGACGGTCCTAGGGTGGATTACTCTCTCCCGAGTTATAATCTTTAAACCCTAACTAATAATCACTAATTTCAATTATGGAATTGTGATCTCTTGACTCACAATTGACCCAAAACCTAAATTAGTTTTAAAATTGTCTAATAACCTATCGGAAACCTATGCTCGATCTCTTATTACACGATTTCGCCAGTTTGATTCAATTCTTATCTATCAAATTACCTAACTCTCATTAGCCCAATTTGATGATATTCACTCGACTCACCCTTTCAGTTTATTATCGAATATTAAGAACAGATATTGAATCATAAATAACTCAAATAAAAGCACAATACATCATATTTCATTAAAATCAAAGACAAAATCCCAAAGGTGAGTTTAGACAATAATCAACACTTGACGTAACCTATTCTTAACAATTATCTTAATTTCATACATCAATAAAACTTAAATAAACTGAAAAATACGCTCGGAATGGATCAATGGAGGCAGTGATGACGGGAAACCACCTGTTTTTGGAAGTACTTCGCGTCAAGCTTCGTCTTCGTGTCTCTTTTCCTTTGTCTCCTTGCCCAAATCACTCAATAGCTCTCTAGGGTTTATGAATTTTGGCTGATGTGAAAGCTTTGCCAAGGCTCTCTTTCTGTTTTGTAATGTTCTATTTATATTTTGGAAGTCTTAGGGTTAATTTGGGGTCGAAACGGTCCGAAAAATCTTGAGAAATTTAAGTTTCTGTATCAACTTGACGTAGGCCACGATCGTGGCCCAAAGTACACGATTGTGGCCAGGGTCCTGTCAGCTCGCCTCTTTCTGTCACGATTGTGCCCTATTGTGCAACGATCGTGGGCCGTATTTTTGGCCCAAAACTTTTCAAAACTTCTCTTTTCTTTATCGTTTACCCTGAAACACTAAGAAACACATCAAGGTATCTCAAAAATATAACATTTAAGCTCAAAGACTCATATTAACCCATAAAAACACTTAAACACATAAACTAACACAATTAAAACCTAAATACACACTAAACACTCAAATTAACACTAAATACTTAACAAATTAAACTCTAAAACCTAATGCAAATCACAATTATCATTTACCCAAAAGCTCAAGAAGAAATATCTCACAAAAAAGCGAAATGTAAGCAAATTCTGAATTTGAGACAAAGAAAGCTATCTGTGACTCACTATGAAAAGGAGTTCAATCGGCTCAGCAAGTATGCTCCAGAGCCTATTTTGACAGAGGTATTTAGATGTCGACATTTTGAGGATGGATAGAATGATTCCATTAAAGAGTACTTAATGGCAGTAACTTCTCTACAATAGGTGAGCTATTATCAGCTGGTTGAAGCAGCTATTAGAGTAGAGAAGCAAGAGACAGCCAAGAGAGAAAGAGCACAAAGGAGGAATTTATCTAGAAGTGGCTCATCTTCGAGTAAGAGGACCCAAGATTTGTACGGTGTGTCCCCAACTGAGTCGATCTATAACCATCCACCAAAGGAAGACGTCAAAGTGGTCCATAACATTTAATACTAGTATAAGCTCCTCAGTTAGACTAAGAGATGGACCATTTTAGTGCCCACACTGTACTAGGAGACATTGGGGTATATGCAAATGGTTGACTAGGGCCTGTTTTAGACATGGAGGTACAAATCATTTGATGACTAATTGGCCACAAGGCTTAAGACAGAGTAAAACACTTCAGAAAGAAGAGTGGCATCACCCATTACATCTAGGGCCACTCTTGACTATAGCATCTAAGTTCGTTGATCGTCTTGAGGCATCAGCCCGTCCAGCATGAGCATATGCTATGAAGGCTCATAAGGAACAAGACGCCCCAAAAGTTATAACTGATATCTTCTCTGTCTTTGATCTTGACATTAATAGATCCTAGTTTCACTCATTCATATATTTGCATTGGGGAGTGTGTGATAGAATGTTATCAGTAGATCGACTAGCCTATGATATATATGTGACTAGTCCATTAGGCCGTAGCATATATGTGAATAGAGTGCATAGAGATTGCCCTATTATGATAAATGTGAAACAATTTGTTGCTGATCAGATAGAGCTACTCTTCTATGAATTTGACTTGATTTTGGGCATTGATTGGCTGTCCAAACATCAAGCTATAGTTGAATG
This sequence comes from Erythroxylum coriaceum, assembly GCA_026874005.2. Classification (NCBI taxonomy): domain Eukaryota; kingdom Viridiplantae; phylum Streptophyta; class Magnoliopsida; order Malpighiales; family Erythroxylaceae; genus Erythroxylum; species Erythroxylum coriaceum. The sequence goes on from JANQAP020000172.1 coordinate 3,757,217, forward strand.
TAGGTTGAAAATAGTTGTACTCAAAGATTTTGATGGTTCGGAAACAGTGGTGCATGGTATTCGGTCTTGTCCTTTGACTAATGTAATATTAACCATGTAAGCAAGACGACTTCTTATAAAAGGTTGTGAGGCGTATTTGACTTTAGCACTTTATTCAAAAAGGGAGAAGGTGAACTTACTAGACATATTGGCAGAAAATGAGCCCGCCCTGGTCAAGCCTAAAGTCAACAGGCCAGCCCAAATTAACAGGACGAGGCCTGTATGGAAAAGTCTCCCAGCCCGAGCCCAGGCTGAGGCTCGACTTTTATAAGCAAAATGCAGTCCGACATCATTTTGTTATAAACATCATGTTTTATTTTTTTTTTTAAATCAGGTCAGACTAAGTCATTTCGCTAAAATCATGTCATTTTTTATTTTTGCTAAAGGAATCAAGCTAGATTGAGTGAGCTCGACTTGGGTTGCGAGGTAGCGAGCCTGACCCATTGCCATCCCACTCCTAAATGAAGATATAGTTCCAATGAGTTACTTGTAGTTCAGCCCTCTAATTGAGCTTAGTTTTCAAGTTGTAGTAATTCTTAGTTTATCTCTTTGTGGGTGCTTTAGCTCTTCACAAGAGTTCACATTTGGTTGTAGAATATTGTCGTGTTATTTTACTTTCTTCATCCTTCAAAAAGGAAACTAGGTATCATTCTTTAATAATTTACTTCACATTTGAACGTATGGAAGATATGACCAAAGCATCCAATATGTATTCAAACATGCGATCATTACCAAAATAGAAAAATAACACTTAATTCTGCATAACGAACTGGGGCATTTGAATGATCAACTCATAAGTTAGTACTCAAATAACGTTGTTATATACAAGTGAATGAGACAACATAACCTTGCATAGGAGAAAGCTAGAGTGCAAGCAGTTGTTCATAGAAGCTAGAGATAGGAAAGTTGTTCGACCAGATAAAAAGAGAAAGCACTTACTTTGTTCAAGAACCTAATATCTGTATGAAGGTGATGCACTAAATAAATTATAAATCTAATTTTCTATTAATACATCACGGCTGCATACCGGCAGCAAGTTATTCTACGCCTATCATTGCTCACTCAAATCAGTACAAAGCGAGGGTCTGTGTAGTTGACAATACTATGTGCACAACTTTGCAGATATTGACACGGAGAGATGTTGAGAGTCACTGAATTCTGCAAGGATGACGAGGTCTAGTGAGACATAGGAAAAACACCTGACTCTCTTCTGCAGCGGTTTGCAGGACTATGCCTTGCTCAGAAGACGACAGAGTACGACTATCAGAAACTGATTTCAAAAGTCAAATCAGCTTTCAAAGACCCAAAACTTGAAAGTAAACAAGGACGTTGAGAATTGTAGAATCAGTAAAACAAAGACATCCAATACGCAATAAGCCCACAACGAGCACAATTCTAATATAATCTGCACAAAAGCAAAAAGAAGTCCTTTTCTGTGCTGGATTATATAAATTTATCTATTTAGTCATACTTTCCATAGACCATTGGTCACAAGAAAAGTAAACTATGGTAATACCTATACGAGGAATTACATTTTTGCAAAATTAAAGGTAATACAAGGCCTAGCTTGTACTCTACTGAAGCAAGAGCATTGACCAACAATCTGCATACTATATCGAACTAAGAAGTTCTGCCTAGTTGGGAGCTCCAATCCCTGAATCTACTGGAACCAAACTATCTACATAACTGCAGATCTCGCAAGAATATTCAGAACCACAGGCGGGCAGCCTCTTGACAGTATCAGAAATAAGATCCAATGAAGACAGACTGATACAATGTGTATCCACACGCTTCATTATCAATTCAGAGCCACGTAAAATCCCCGCAGGACACCCGAATCCAGAAATATTAGTCACTTTGGCCCAACGCTTGTTCTCCACTGCAGAATTAAGATACACCCAAATTTCAGTTCTATCAACCGGTCTCGCTCGCCCAGGAAGAACAGGCATGGAAGGATACAACGCCAAAGCAAGTGAGCCATCCAAGTCCAAAATTTTCACACAGACCCCATTCACAAAATCAGGTATCGCTGTTAGCTTAGTCTCCTCTGTGCCCATATCAAAGGAAACAACAATTTTACCGTCCGCCAATTTACCAGCCACAACAGCTAACCAGTACAAACAACCATTGACATTAACAGCCTGCACTCCTTCAGTAATCACACAAGACCCAATTGTATCATCAGTCGATCTATGATCAATCACCTTCCACGAACCAGTACTCCATGAATAAACCTCAACCCTCACAACAGGCAATTCATCCTCTGTAGGATGGAAATTCACCACCCTCACCAGCTTATAATCATCTACCTCGCGATTATATCCAAACCCAGAAGCCACCATCCAAAATGGTCTACGAGCATCGGTGATTTGAGGGTTAGGGATAGCCTTAAACTGGGTGGTGGAGATGTTCCAGAGCACAAAAGCCGAAGCATGGCAATGAGAAATGTCGAAACAGACGAGCCCATTAGAAGAACCCACAATTTTCGGGAGCCGAAATAGTGAATTCAAGAAGGGGATCCTTACGTCCCGAAGAATAGCGGTTCTCATGTTGAACGAGATGATCGCAAAATTGGACCCAGTTGGGTTATGAAAACGACGAATCAAAAGGGAGGGGTCGCGAGAAGATTGGCGAAGATGGGTGGCGATGAAATCGGGGGATTTAATGAGCGCCGACCAGGGTTTGGAAACAGATTGGAATCGAGTAACGGTTTTGACGGGCATTCGTGAGAGGATGTCTTTGATGATAGCAAGAGGAAGGGGGGGTGAGGATTCATTTCCTTCAGTCATTGTTTCTCTCGATCGTCGCTTATTATTTCTCATGGGGAAATCCTTGCGCTGTGAAATGCGTTCCTTCTTTCTCTTTCTCGATTTTACTATTTCTATACGATTTTGAGCCTTTTGACAGGGTTTAAGGGCATACACGCTGAAAGGAAGCAAATGCAAACATTCTATTAAATACAGGAATATATTCTTATATTAATATGTTCAAGAAATGGGAATATTTGGGAGGTTAAACCCAAAATTGCGAATATCTTACTGATCCTTATATTAGATTGAGTTATGGTATGATATTATATCGATATCGGTCAATATTAGGTATCGTTTCGGATAATTTTTTAAATTTATGAAATAGTTTTTAAATTTTTTAAAATTGCAAAATAGTTCTTTGTCATATTGTACAGTTCTACTGTTTATAAGTTTACATCAACCTTGTCTCAAAAAATCATAATAATAAATAATAATCACAATTAATATAAAATAACATTAATTTTAAGATATTTCACGTATAAATAATAACCACAATTAATATAAAAAAAGCAATTATCATCATACAAATTTAAAATTAAGAACAATACAAAATATTTAAAATATTACAATTTCATCATATAATAAATAATAATTACATCAAAACATCCAACAAAAAGAACAATAAATATCTTTAACTTTCAAATTATTACAATCTACAATAGGAATTCGTGATGAAGAAACAATCAAGTAGAAATCAAACCTGAAACAAAAACATTTACAATTACATTACATATATAAAATTTAACATATATATCAAATATAAGTAAAATTAAAAGAAGAGGAAAAACGAAAACCTGGAACTAAATTCAATCGTCTACGGGAGGATACCCGCTATAACTACACTGACCACAGTTATCATTTGATACAAAAGTCTCATCATTGAAAGGAGCTTCATCATCATTATCATTCAAATTCAATGCACTAAATGATATGTCAATGCTTTCTCATCTAAGATTATCTTCTAATTCATTCAAATCTACCAAATTCAGTTCCTCATAAACGCATTCCACTAAAAGATCGATATTATCAATGAAAAATGGATCGGTTGAACTACTTATTTTATTAAGACTCATATTAAACAATAAAATTTAATTATTAGAAAATTATAAGAAATCATATCGAAATTAATAATGATAGTAATGATAATAACATACATTTTCTGAAACTTTAAATTGTAACAAAGAAAAACCAAGTCATTCAACTTTTTACGCTCCAATCTATTCCTTTTCTTGGAGTGGATAAATTCAAATGTACTTCAGTTTCATTCATAGCCTGCTGCACTCACACATTGACTTAAAATTCGAATTGCAAACCTTTGCAATTCTAGAACACGAGTTTCGAATTAATCCCACTAAGAACTGTAAGTAGTAAGATAACAAAAGTAGCGTTATAAACAAAATAAAATGATAATTAATTTTTAAAAAATAAGAAAAATGAAACAACTAATACCTGAAGAAAGTTTTTCTCTTTATTGAATAACAATCGACATTTTAAAATCCCCAGAAGACATCTTATAAAGCTCCATTTGTGAGCTCAAAAGATCTTGCATCATATCATGCCCAATAATTGTTGTAATAGTTAATAACATTTGTAACACACTACTACCATAGAGCATATGCCCGAACATCCAGAGGACATTCAAGAACATACTATATGAAAATGGCATGTTAAAGCAATTACATCAACTTATTATGGCATCATACAGAACATAAGTATTTCCATATATCAAAACTCCTCATTTCATTCACAAAATGAAACTTACTTACATTGTCATTACGTTTCATAATCCATGTCTATACATAACTGATGATTGAATTTGCAAAATAGTCTACTAGTTTAACGCTAAAAAAATCGCAAGTATACGGGTCGTGACTTGTAGTTAGAAGCAGATATTGATCCTACAGGAATTGATGCCTAGACACCATTTAATTAAGATTACACTTTGTTTAAGAAACGAAATCGTTTAATGAAAATAAACTGGAAAATTAAATCAAAATTAAATGACTATCAATAAACAATAAACAATACCAAAATGCAAAAAATTGGAATTTAAGGTTTTAATGACTAAAGATCACTTTCTTCCTATCTTGTCTCTCTCCTATTTTATTAATTGAATTGTGTCTCACTTAAGATGTCTAATTATATTAACTATCCTTTCTCAATGTTTAATTAATTATCACTAATCAAATTAAACGAAGTTGATTAAGCAATCTCTCAATCTTCCCAATCACTCCACCAATTTAACTGGTTGTTAAGCTATCCTATGGGTGATCAATTAAATTAGCCAAGATCTCTCTTTCAGCTAATCAATTAACGTAATGAATGTAAGTCTATAGGTTGCCAACTCTAATTATACAATCCTACACAAATTACCCAAATCAATCTCTGAATTTATTGCAAGTTATATAAATAAAATCAACATTCATCAAAGACATCTTGTTGGGCCCCAAATTCTCTTTATTATTTTAGTAAGCATGAATTGAATGAATTTGGTGACCTTATGGTTAACTCA
>JANQAP020000172.1:3776111-3799941 GCA_026874005.2 Erythroxylum coriaceum
TTCATAAATGTATTTATGACTGATTATTCTTATGAAAATGCACATGAGTGACATATAAATGTATATGATTGCATATAAAGGAACACGTTGAGCGATCGCTTCCAGACATTACCAGGACTTCAAGACAACAAGTTAAAGGGAGCATTTGTGAGTCAACCTAGATGATCTTCCCAGGATTGATTGATTGATTATGTTTAACTTCCAATTATTGAACTGTTTGTGATCTGTATGTGAATTCTGAACTTTAAAGGTCTGAGGAGTTTAATATTCGAGAATGTATTAGAAGTGTTCTATTTGTATCTAAAATTTGAATAATACCTGTTTGCTACTGAATTCTGATTGATTTATGAATACTCAACGAAAGTTGAATGCCGGACTAAGATCCGATGAATATAAAATTCTGTTTGTGCATCATATGTGAATGCTATTCATGGCATATTTTGTTGTCTGATGCATTTTATTAAATGCATGATCAGTTAAAGGCGTTGTGATTAGAGTAGCCAGTCTGAAAGAGCTTTAAACTCAAAATTCTGCACATAAAGCTTTGCTATGTGATTTCTGTATGTGACTGAGCCCAATGGGCCAGTATCTGTATCTGTATCTGAAAGGCACTCAGTCATAACAATTAATAATGAATCTAGAGTCTCATATGCATCTGCATTTTTATATTTATGATTATGAAATATATGCTCGTGAAATATTTTCTGAAGTTGTGATGTTAAAGTGATATGCCATGATAATGTGATTGATTGGGTTGTACAAGTTGTGAAAGAATGTATGTGATGTGTATGACATTCATTATGTCTTATTGTGATGGAAAATGTTGTGAACTTGGTTGGCTGTATGATATTTGTGTGTGTGCCTGGAGTGAGATCATTAATGATGGTTCGCTCATTGAGTTAGCAAAACTCATCAAAAATTGCAACGTGACTTTTCAACTGCGAGACAGGAGACTTATATTTCTAAGATCTTCTAGAAGAACATTTTGGACTAGACATGGCTCAAAGGTCTATCAACTGACATTTGAGGACTTGTAGTTGTTTTTAAATAGTTTACATATGTCATATAGAACTTATGTATAAAGGTTGTAAATATTGGTTTTAATGTCTACTATGTAAACCTTTATGAATAAAATGAAGAGATGAGTTTTTTTTTTAAGTAGTGTGTTTTCTTTATGATGCCACTTAAGAGATTAGGTTTGAGCTAGCATACCATTGTCATAGGATATATACTTGAATATCCTCTGGATGCTCGGGTATGTACTCTATGATTGTGGGATGCGACAAGGACATAACGCTCAATAGAAAATCTTAGCATACTAGGATAAAAATAAAGGATTTTACATAGAGAGATCTTTCTCATTCTTATAGGTTTTTTAAATATTTTCTTTTAACTCTTATATCTTGTATCTAGCCTAAATATTTAATATGTAATACTTTTGTCTTAGTTATTTGGCTTAAATATTTCCTTACTTAGCTTGCATATTTTCTTGTAATGGCTTATTTGATTTATTTATTTACTTGTTTTCTTTTTTTGTTTGTCTATTTATTTATTTACTTTTATCTTTTATTTTATTCTTTACCCTGTTTTATATTGATTGTATTATTTATGCTATTACTTATTTTTATTTTGTATTCATATGTCTATCTATCTATCTATCTATCTATCTATCATCATCATTAATGTGTATTTTATGTTTAATTATATGCATATGCATATTATATAAATATATATTTTTTATTTTCATCTGGGTTTATTGAAAATAACTTTTCTACTAGTTATGATTAAGACTGCATACTACTAAATTTCTCTAGTTATTGGGTTGTTATTGTTAGCAGTGAGAGTGAAGTATATAGAATACGAGTTTATATAGAGAAGTGGTGACCTATTTTTAGCGACTCTTCTAATATAAAAAATTTTAGAAGTGAAAGAAGTTAAATTTTCGAAAAAAAGAAATGAATAAAAGATTTAAGAATTAGTTGAAAACGTATAATTTCTAAAACCAAATACACAAACAGCAAATTTCTCAATAAATTCCCTCTAAAATTTCAAACTAATTTTTAAAAATTTCAAATACTATTAAAAGTTATGATTTAAAAGAAATAAACTATAAATTAATGAAATAGATTATAATTTCTTATTTAATTGGAGACAATCTCCAAATTTAAAATTTGAAAGCTAAGAAATGAGTAAGGCCTATTGGAATTACAACGAACTTTAAAGGGGTAGGGAATTATAAAATATCAAATATTTTTTAATTTTAGTATCTAATGTATTCGAATGTAGTAGTGGCTCGCTACACTCGAATTTTGTAAAATGGTCGCCGACGTCTGAATTGTGAATCACTGAACGAAACCAACAAGCCATGGCGATAATCTCGGATTACCAAGAGGATGAAATGGAGAAGAAGCCCGGATCATCTTGATTGTCCTCAACGGCGTCGTTCAGCGCCAGGTTGGATCCCGCCAATCCCACCGGGATGATGGAGAGACTAATGGAGTTTCTGGCGAAAGAGAGCGACTTTCTTTTGAAGGAGACAGCGGAGAAGGAGATCGTAGCGGTGGTAGAGAAGGCGGTGAAGAAAAGGAAGGCTGAAATAGAAGCTGCGACTGGCGCTAATGTGAACACTGGAATTAAGATACCAAAAAAGGAAGTCAAGGAGAAACTCATGGAGGACGATAAGAAGGAAGAGTCAGGTGCCAGAGGTAATCAGTTCTCCTTTTGTATTTTTTTTCCTTGAAATTATTTGTGGCAGATGTAATTGCATCCCACAACTCCATACACTTGTGTTTGGTAAGTGGAGTAATAGAAGTATGCCCTTTGGATGTTCTTTGTGGAGTCTATGCTTCAGTTTATAGATGATTATAACTGACGAAAATGCTCTGTGCTGTGAAGAGCGTCCTATTCTTGTACTTTCGAGTTTCTTTTGTAACAAAATACTTCCAATGTACATATTCTAGTTGTAATAGTTAATGAGGAAGAGTTTTGGGTGAAATATATATGAAAATATGAATGAAGGAGCAAAAATGCTGCTTTTTTTTTTATATTGAATCATATGGACAACAAAAAAGATGAAAATTATGGAATCAACCTTAGGCCTGAACAGCAATGATGGGGTATTTTTAGTTTTTCTCCTTTTATTCAGTCTCTGTCTTCCGCTTTTGCAGTTTTTGAGTTATTAAGCATGATGTCTTAGATTCGCTTATATCAAAATTAGAAAGAGCTTGGAACTACTTTCCCCCTCGACTTACTTATTAATGCATGCTTAGAATTTGAATTATATCAGTAATGGAAATTTTTTTTGGTTACTTCTGTAACACAATAATAAGAAAAGCTGGAATGATTTTCCTCATTCATTCTTTGACGCTTTTAACTTTTATAGATTTTGTTAGCATTTTTGGCTGATGTGGGAAGGAATAATGGCGGGTATAAGTCAATTACAAATTCTCCACTTTTAACTGTTTGTAGATGTTGGATATAAGTCATATTCTAGTAGGCTTCTGATAAAGTATTTTTTGTTAGATATGTTTCTAAATGAGCTAAAACACTTTGTTTAGCTCATATATTACTTGTTTTAATATCTCAAGGGAGCCAAATCCAGCTGGTGGGAGGCTGCTTTTATGGCAAAATTTTGTTGTTTTAGCTCATCATGCTTTCATTGTTTAACCAAAAGGCATGTGTTCCCAATTGACTGTCAGCTGCAACATATTGTTAGGCTTTGGACTAATGGCTTCACTACACAATTCGTGCTGGGTCACCTTTATTTGTCTTTTCTTTAGTGCACATTAGAGACTTATTGCCAGCACCTTTTAATTGGTCGACTCCTTATATACTAAATCATCATGTTTTGTGAACAGTTCCCAATAGAGGCAATGGCCTTGATCTAGAGAAATATTCATGGACACAGACCCTTCAAGAGGTTAATGTTACTGTTCCAATCCCTACTGGAACAAAATCAAGATTTGTAGTGTGCGACATAAAGAAGAACCATCTAAAGGTTGGCCTGAAGGGTCAGCCATCAATAATAAATGTGAGTTCAACTTGTATACATTATTTTATTATTGTTAAAACATGTTGTAGGTATGATATACAATTTTTGTATTGCACCAGGTAAAATCTTAATTTCCTTTTTTGAACATCTTCAGGGAGAGCTTTTTAATCCTATTAAGGTTGATGATTGTTACTGGAGCATAGGTATGTTGTCTATGGTCTTGTACCTGCAAACAAGAAAAGAGTATATTAATTCTCTTCTCGGATTCGAACAAAATTTCAGTTCTCTAAGTATTTAAGAATAACTACTCATAGGGATCTTTCTTATGAATTATTGAGACCTTGTGATCAGTTACTCTAAACATGTCAATGTTATGTTTCCTTGAGCCTCTTGTGATATAGAGCTTTGTAGTTTGCTCATTATACATGCCTACAAATTGTCTTCAGAGGACCAGAATTCCCTATCAATTCTCTTAACGAAGCATGATCAAATGGAGTGGTGGAAATGCCTCGTGAAAGGTGATCCTGAAATAGACACTCAGAAGGTTGAGCCAGAGAACAGTAAACTATCTGACCTAGATCCTGAAACTCGGCAAACTGTTGAAAAGATGATGGTCCATATTGCTAGCCTTAAATTTCTTTTATTTCTTCATAGTCTATTTTGGTAGAAGTTTTGAACTTTGAGTTTCATTGGTGTTATTGAGACTGTAATTCCTTTGTCATGCAAGTTTGACCAGAGACAGAAGTCAATGGGGCTGCCAACTAGTGATGAGATGCAGAAGCAGGAGATTCTAAAGAAGTTTATGGCTCAGGTGAAGTCAACTAGCTCTTGAACAAGCTATCAAAGTAGTTACACCACCGTTCTCTTATGTCTTCTTAGGCCAAGTTAACTAATTACGGGTTGATAAATGTTAATGCAGCATCCTGAGATGGATTTCTCAAGGGCAAAGATATCATGAGCGCATATGGGTTGTTGCTGGGAAGGCCTTTAAAACTTGGCTCGGGTGCCATTGACCTCGTGCGATATAGTTGTTATTAGGAAAACTTGAATCGCCAAAACTGTGTCCATAGTTTGAAATGGATTGTTAACCGTGTATACTTGTGATGCTAAACTTAGTCGTGTCTTTCTGGTAAAGATACTTTTGGGCTTGGGAGCTCACCGACACTGTTAAGCTCGTTCAAATGAAGCAGTTTTTGAATTAAGATTTTCTTCGAGTCCAACTTGACCTTATGAAAGCCCATAAATTAGTGAGTCGGTTTGGTATTTAAACAAATTAAGTTCTGATTGCCGTAGTTCATTCAAATTTGACTTTGATTGGAACCATTAAAGAAGGTTACGCGGCTTTAGTTTGGGCTAATTTGACTTAATTTGATATTCAAAAAGTTGGTTTTTCCTTTATGTTTTATTTAAAAATAAATTAGCCCAAAAAAGGCTTAAGATATTTTTTTTCTTACTATAATTAGCTGAACTATAATCGCCAATGTGAACTCGAAATATGCCTTAATAAGGTTCCCTGGCTTAGAGTTGTTAGTACTCGTAGGTTGTGAGTTGTTAGTCTTTCGGGCTTGTGTCTGGTTGGAATTTCTAGAAAGGATTTCTACGAAGAGTCCAAAATCTGCGTAAAAGGTTTATATAAAATTAGAATTTCAATCATAACCCTTAGGCCATTTTCTTTAAAGCCTAATTTTATATATGAATAACAAAAGAGTTATGAATTTTAATTTTTTATCCCAAAAGTCAATTTTTATATTTATTATTTTTTACTGTCAAATTCAATCTCTAATAAAAATAAAAAATACTTTGCTCGAAGACTTGTTCTCTTGTTTCTTCTAATAAAAGTTTACTAAGTTTTTTAAAACTATATTTCTAGTTTTTCTTGGAAATTGAAAAAGTATTGTATTAACTTCAATGAAGTAAAGGCCTAAGTTAGTATAAAATGTTAAAAGGCATCTAGGGTGAAAGCTAATCATCATTAACACCCAAATATGACCTAATCAATGTTGGGGTCAACATACGCTAGTACAAGGGTTGGTTTAGGAAAAGTTAAATAACGAACAATCTATACAAAAGTCATCTTAAAGAAGCTATTATAAATTAATTAAATCTACATGTATCTATTATGGATGTGATGATTACCTCGGGCTTCTCTTTACTAATGGGAGAGTGGACTTATTGCACGCTCTTTACACCCTTGAGTTGATAAGACTTATCCCAATAACTTTTAGCTTAATGTTAATCTCTATCTTACTGCTAGGCCCATACTGATGTAAGTGATGAAGCCTTTTATGATGATAAGTTCTTTAATAGCGTTGAAAATCCATGTTTGCACTTCCTATGTTTGATTTTGGAACATCCTCAAATTTCTTTCCCTTTAGATTGAATATATACCATAACTCACGACAATCTTATATAGATTATAGTCACTTTGGTTGAGGAATTTCTGGTTGCTTGACCATAAGATAATTCTTTCCCAACTCACCTCAATACATAAAAGATTGTATAGGATAAGAATTATGGTCTAGATAGAATTTGAGAAGGGACATTTGAAGAAGAGATGATCTATTAACTCAAACTTCAATTTTTTGTAGTAGGCAACATTTACTAGTTATTAAGGTTTTGACTTTGTCTAAAGTTCTAAACCTCCCTTTAATAGCATGCTTGAAAGAGACTTTGGGATTGTTTTAAACCAAGTTAGCTTTTTACATATTACTTTAAGGGCTACCGATTTGAAAAACTATAGACATGATTTGTTGGTAAATTTTCTAGAACTTTGTCCCATCCAAATGGTGTAGCACTTGAGGTTCGAATTAGGATTATAAAGAGGAAAATTAGCTCGTAGATTATCTTGTTCCCTTGAGTTGAAATTACATTGGTTCTTCTTAATGAATTCCTTAACTTTGGCTTGGGCTGGTTGCATATATGACAATCTTTGTATATTAGAAATAAGATGTAATGGTATTAAGGAGCTCCAATTATCATAATAGAACTCGGTGTTGTTTTCTTTCCCTATAATATGCTTCAATCATTGGTTCATGATCCCCCTTGAGAAAGTATTTGATTCAGAGTCCTAGGTATGGAATTACTTAATTTCAACTTTCAAAAGCTAGTATTTCTTAGGAAATGGTTATACATCCATTGTACCCATAAAGTCCATTTATTAATAAACAATCTTTAGATCCTCTTAGCTAAGAGTATACTGTTTATAGCCTTGATTAAGATTATGGTAATCCCTCTTTCTTGTTTAGAAGTGTATATTCATGACCATTTGACCTTAAAACTTGCTAAGTTTTCTGCAAAACCTGTCAATAGGAAGTTCATTAGGACTTTCTCTATTGATTTTATAAGATTTCCAGGGAGCATCAAATAAGGGCATTAATAGAAACAGAGGAACTTTATAATTTTTTAATAAGCTAGAGCTTACCTATATATGTTAGGTATTTATGATACCAACTTTTAGTTATCTTATGGAGTAAGTCAAATAAGGGTAAGCATTCTATACAGGTGAGCCATTTGGTGGTTATAGGAATTCTCATATTTGTGAAAGGAGGTTTGTTGATAGTTTTATTTAAAAACTGTCGTACTATAAGTATACATATCGAATCTTGTAATATAAAAGGTATCGCTCCCATTAAGATTAATTTGTCACCTAACAACTCGAATGCACTTTCTATAAGGTAATCAAAGATTGAATGAACTGAATTTGATAATACCCCTTATACGGAACCTATAACCATCCACACACATAGTAACCAAAATTCCTGCATGCATATTCAAGGTATACAACTCTATTTAATGCTATATATATACATATCACAAAACTCCCTAATACTTAAAATTATCATTTAACAGTAGTAATACATCTTTACATTTATATGGTAATCCAAAAGAAAACAAACAATTTCCTTTTTTTATTACACGTGCAATCATTTGAAACTAAAAACACATTCTAAAAGTACTTTTTCTTGTATTTGTTGGCCTTGGTCCCTGCAGATATTCCCTGTACCTCACTCCTATGACTTGGACCTACATAGATTAACACTCGTGCTAAGCTTGAAAGCTCAGTGAGAAAAATACTTAGTTTGGATGACCACTCATAGCAATCATCTGCTAAGCACACATATTTAGAAATATCAGAACTTATATACCATAAATTCACATTCATAAACTAAACATTGATATTCAATGCTTAAGTAAACAATGATGGCATACTTAAGCAAAGTACATAATGTAAACATGCTTCAGTAAGTTATTCATATACCATAAATTCACATTTATAAACCAAATATTGATATTCAATGCTCATTGATATAAATTATCAATATAATTGCACATTATTACAATTCATCATTACAACCAATACAAATGCTCATCAATACTAATTATTCATGTTGTCATGTTGTATTTCTTATTTATAACTGTTAAGTTTCCTTTCTATGTTAAGCCTACACATTTTCTGTGGGTGTGTGATAGTTATGTATTAGTGTGTGTTTTTCTATGTATTTGACATGTGTTTCTTGCATAATAGTTTATTATTGTTGTATTTTAGGATTCATTTTGTATGTTTTCATTTAGTTTGATCTTCATTGTTGTTCTTTTATGTTTGTTGTTAATTTAGGGTAAATTTTGATTATTTTAATGTAAGAATGAAGATTGAGCAACTTTGCGAATGAGCTAAGGACCAAAAGAGGAGAAGAGAAGTGATTCCCACAATTGTGAGATGTCTAACCCGAGGACATATGCAAGGTTCACTTAATTTTTAGGTTTTTTGGACTATATAAGATAAAAAACCACTATGGTTGAAAGAGGATGTGAGACCTTTGTGTAGAATAGCCTCCTTGAGTGAAAAACACAGGTTTGGAGTCTTGAGAAAGGTGGAGATTCAAGGATCATCAATCACAATTAGAAAAAGAGCTTACCAATACTGAAATTTCCAGATTTTGGCAAAGAAGAGGAGTTCTTTTTATTTAATTTTTAGTTTTTTTATCTCTTCTAGTCATTGTATGATTGAATATTCAATTGTTGGGGATGTTATAGACACCATGAGTGACTGATTTATTTTTAAGGATTACTTTTGAACTATCTTATTAAACTCTTATTTTATTGATTTGAATGAAAGATGTCTTTGATGAATGTTGAATACATTTATACCTTGCAATAGATCGAGATATTGAGTATGGTAATCTATGTAGGGTTGAACAATAAGAGTTGGCATTCTATAGACCTACATCCATCAAGCTAATTGACTAGTTAGAAGAGAGATCTGGGCTAATTTAATTGATCACCCATAGAATAACGTAATAACTAGTTAAATTGGTGGAGTGATTTAGTAGATTGCGAGATTGCTTAATCATTTTTATTTAATTTGATTAGGGATAATTAATTACACCTTGAGAGAGGGCAGTTAATGCATTTGGACATCTTAGGTGAGACACAATTTAATTAATAAAATGGGAGGGAGATAAGATACGAAAAAAGTGATCTCTAATTGTTCAAATCTTGAATTCCAATTTTATGCATTTTGGTGTTATCAATTATTCATTGTTAGTCATTTAATTTTAATTTAATTTTCTAGTTTATTTCCATAAAACAAATTCGAGTCCTAAACAAAGATTGATTTAAATTTGGTGGTGCCTAAGTACAATCCTTGTGGGATTGATTAGTAATGGAAATAATGGCCTGGCCCGGCCGATTTTTGGCCAAGGTTGGCCGAGCCATTGGCCGACCATGGTAAGCCCACGTGGCCCACTCAATTTTGCCGAAACGACGTCGTTTTAAATTTTTTCCTTTAAAAAATAAATGGCGGAGCCCAAGCTACGAGCAGATTAAGTCACCGGCAGGTCGGGTTATAGACCAGTCCATCCTGGTTTGCTGAGCCATGGGCAGCCGATTGACATGCTTAGGATCGATATCTATTTTTTAACTACAAGTTGCGACCCGTATACTTGCAGTTTTTTAGTGTAAAACTAGTATATTGTTTTGCAATTAATAAGTTTTTAGCGCCGTTGCTGAGGATTGTTTGTTTAACATCTTATTTAGTTTAGATTATTTTGGTTTAAGAGTTTTTAATACTTTTCCTTGTATATTTGCAGGTGCATGAGCAAAAGGAGAGCACAAAGAACGACCGAAATTAGTAACAACGAGTTTCCTAATATCACAAGACATGAACGAGAGTTAAGAAGAGTGAAGCGTCAAGATAGTATACAAAAAGATATGACTGAAGAAGGAGAGCGAGGAGGAGCTGAGAGGACACTGATAGACTTTATGAGGCCAGGATTCAGTCCTCAAGGAGTTGCTAGGCTGGTAATTCAGACTAACAATTTTGAGATCAAGCCGGCACCCTTAAACATATTACATAATAGTGTGCAATTTTATGGGCTTTCCAACAAAGATCCAAATGCCCATATTGCTATTTTTTTGGAGATTTGTGACACTTTTTGGTTTAATGGAATGATCGACGATGTAGTAAGATTGAGATTATTTTCTTTCACTTTGAAAGATCGAGTGAAGGTGTGGTACAATTCGTTACATTCGAGGTAGATCACTACTTGGGAGAAGCTAGCCCAAGCATTCCTCGCGAAATATTTTTCGTTGACCAAGACGACGAAGATCATAAAGGAGATCATGAATTTTTAGCAAAGTGATGGGGAATCTCTCTATGAAGCCTGGGAGTGCTTAAGAATTACAGAGAAGTTGTCCCCACCACAACCTTCCGAGGGAGTTCCTGTTGCAGAAGTTTTATAATGGTGTAAATCTGGGCACAAGAGGAACCATAGATGCAGCTGCTAGAGGTTCTTTAATGAGGAAGACTATTGAAGCAGCTCATGACCTTTTGGAGGAGTTGGCAATGTTATAGACACTATGAGCAGCTGATTTATTTTTAAGGATTACTTTTGAACTATCTTGTTAAACTCTTATTTTATTGATTTGAATGAAAGATGTCTTTGATGAATATTGATTACATTTATACCTTACAATAGATTGAGAGATTGAGTAAGGTAATCTATGTAGGATTGTACAATGAGAGTTGACAATTATAGACCTACATCCATCAAGTTAATTGATTGGTTAGAAGAGAGATTTCTGCCAATTTAATTGATCACCCATAGGATAACGTAATAACTAGTTAAATTGGTGGAGTGATTTGGTAGATTGAGAGATTGCTTAATCATCTTCATTTAATTTGATTAGGGATAATTAATTACACTTTGAGAGAGGGTATTTAATGCATTTGGACATCTTAGGTGAGACAAGCTTCAATTAATAAAATAGGAGGGAGACAAGATAGGAAAAAATGATTTATAGTTGTTAAAATCTTGAATTCCAATTTTATGCATTTTGGTGTTATCAATTGTTCATTGTTAGTCATTTAATTTTAATTTAGATTTCCAGTTTATTTCCATAAAACAGTTTCAAGTCTTAAACAAAGATTGATCTGAATTAAATGGTGCCTAAGCGCAATCCTTGTGGGATTGATATCTACTTTTTAACTACAAGTCACGATCTATATACTTGTAGTTTTTAATTATAAAACTAGTAGACTGTTTTACAATCAATGGTGTGGATAACGGGTGTTGTGGGTATCTAAACATATCAAACTCTAGATACCCGAAGGTATCGAGCTGTGGATACCCAAAGGTATCAAACTGTGGATACTATAAGGTATCGAACTGTGGTCACCGTGGATACCTGAAGTTATCAAACTATGGACATCGGTGGTGTCAAACTGTAGCAGTTGCACTGTAATCCTATAGGCATGCCTATCTATCTACAACTAAGAAAATAGAGAAACTATAACATTTCCTTTAACCATTTGCAAATTTCATAATTTATATATTAACAAACCATATGATATACATTTCAAGTCATAAAATATGTATATGTGTTCATACATGAAAGTCACAACTTGTCACCATTAGAAAGGTTTCAAAATCACACTTGTATAATCATACTATACACTTATGAGTGATAAATACGCATACAAATCATTTATGTACATGTAAGTTTTTGTTGGAATGCATTATGCTAAGTTTTCTTTAGAATGAATTATGCTCAATCTTAAATTCCAATGTTCAATTACCCAATTCACATATGGTAAGTCCTATTTCATTTATTTCTAGGTGTTTGAAAGTTCCATACACATTAAAAAGGGTTTGTATATGTTTCGGTAAAAATAAAAAATGAAAACAAACTCAAAATAGTGCAATTTGGGCTAAGCCCACGATGGTCTAAAAATAGGCAAACGATCAGTCCAAAAACAAATCACATGACAGACTCCAGTTGTTCCTTAATATGTATATATAAAACGTTTGAATTAGGTTTTGAGGTCTTTCATAAATTTGTTACCCTATATTTCTAGCTTCTATAGCACTAATAGTTAGACTATTTGAACTTCCAAATCATGAGATATAGACAAAATATCACAAGCTACTCTAAAATAAGGGCAACATCAGGTCACCATTTTTGATCTCAATTTCCCATGTCATAAAACCAGAATTAAGTCAAAGTATCTTCTAGATATTTCTATTTCTATCCTTAGGTTTCATATGAAACTGAAATCACCCAATTCTGTAGGTTGAGTTATAACCCAAACAATATGACTGGTTTAACAAACCCTAGATAGAATTCCACTACACGATACTCTCTTATCATATTCAACCAATTCTATACAAGATAACACCAAAATAACATTAAAGCATCATCCCAGTAACCATTCCACATCCAAAATAATCTTTGTATCCATTGAAACATTCACACAAAGAGAAATTAGACTAAATGTAGTCCTGAACCTTAAAATTGTCAAAGTAGTTCTTCTAATGCTTTTCCTTCCCTTCCATTTTGACTTTCCTAAATCACAGAGTGAAAAATGATGCGATGGAGAAGGTGAAATGGAGAGGAGAAAAATCTGAAGTTGACCCATCAAAGTGTCGTCCATCTTCCCTCTCCATATGCCTTTTCACAAATCTTCCCTCTCCATATGTCACAATCCTATTGGGCCATGTGTTACAATTCCATTAGATACACATGCTTATTGGTCCATGAGTTGACTTTAGGAAAATTGCATATTGGTCCTTCTTCTTCCTTTAATTCCCACGTTAGCCTATAATCTTATCAATTTATTTCATTCCACTATGTATTAAGTTTTTAATGGCATAAATTTCATGCCATTTGGTTAGTTATATCAAGAGTTATACCCCAAAAACTACAAGCTATTTGAAAATAAGGACAGTAGCCAGAAACTAAACTTCAAAACATAATTCAAAACTCTTAGAGGCATAATCAAATTTTTGTTCCTCATCAAAGTTTTAGACATATGTCTCTATTTTAATCTCCAATTGTAATTATCCAATTTGGAGGTCTACAGGTCAAGATATGCCAAACTACAGAAGTCTGTTTAGTGGAATCTATCCATTCAGCGAGGTACATATCCCAAATCAACTAACTTCTATCTTATCATGTAGAAGTAATAAACAAATACATCAAATTTAGCCAAAAACATCCTATTTGCTTATGGAATACTTATTTTATCAATTCCCCTCACTCACATTCATAAATCCAAGCAAACATATCAAAAATTTTCATACGTATTTCACGTCTAAGTATGTATGTCCATGGTGAAGTGAACAAATTATCCATTTACCCTTGTCTTTTACATTAAGTGCCATTATATCTCTTACTATACTTAGATGTGATTAATTCATTATATTCACTTCTTAATACCCTATACATGCTATAATACTTCCAAGGTATATGTCGGGGTTTTACAAATTCAAACAAATTAATAGAAGTTGAAATAAATTAATAACACAAAACAATTGCATAATGGAAACTAACAATAAGAATAAAATTAATCAATAATGGAAACTTAGGAATTATTCTATCCTTATTTTGTCTTCTCTTTATCTTATTTATTCAATTATGCTTGATCCTAGATATTATAAGATTTTGATTACCCTTCTTGAGATCTAATAATGTAATCCCATTTGAAATTGATAATAATAGAATTGCAACCACTATTCAAATAGACTTAAAGCAATCTTATAATTAATTCATAATTAAGATCTCTCTTTAATTTTTTATTAATAAGATATTTACAGTTTATTAAGTTACCAACTCTCGTTGAAACACCTTAACACAAATAACATGATTCAATCTATTGATTTATTTTCAAGTATAAGCATAACAAATATCACAAAGCACTAATATATCTATTGAATTCAATAAGAATAAGATTTAACAAAATACAACAAGAATAATCCCTAATAGAAACCCATAATTATGTACAACTTCCTAATAATCCAAATCAGCATCTAAGAAAATGAAATATATGAAAAGAAAAGAAAGAAAAATATATTTGTGAATTGATCCAGAAATCTGGAGTTGCTCTTGATGCCTCCATTTTGATCTCTTTAATTCTGACATGCAACCTCCTTTTTTGTGTTTTTACTTGCCTTAAATACTTCTTGAGGCTTCTAGTGTTCTTTATAGGGTTTCCCTACTTAATTCGGTTCAAAATAACCTCAAACGTTAAGAATACAAAAATTTTAGTGCTAAAAACACTCTATCACGATCATGAATCATGTCTTGTCTATGCTCTCTGTCATGATCGTGCATGGAATCAGGAACATGGCAAAAAGTGCATCCATGTAGTTGCCTCATCAAACACAATAGTGTAATTGTACATGATTGTGATTTCATCCATTCTTCAAGTTCTTCATGTTTTCTTCAATTTTCCTATTTCCATTCACTAACAAATGCGTCAAACACCCTTTGAAACAAAAAATAAGATCATATCCTTGCTCTAAAACAATCAAACAATTAAAACACATAAAAAACTAACAAGAACACAATTCTAAGTCCTAAACACATGATTATCATCTAAGAAAACACTTAAAACACACTTAAACCTTAAGAAAACACACTGTATTATACAGCTATCAACATCCCTACACTTAAATCTTTGATTTTCCTCAAGCAAAACTAAAAACAAACACAAAACAACAAAAACACACAATCATGCAATAATGCAATAATGACACAATGGCATCAAATCTCGCGAAGTGAACTTAACCTCAAACATTATCCACTTAAAAATAAATCCATCATACTAACTCATTCCTTTCATGTTTAAGTTCTTTGATTTGAATATACATATCAATCAAAACAACACCCTATTCATAGACCTAAGGAAGTTGTAAACATGCACTTACTATTATTGATCAGTTAAAAAGGCAAACTACCACTAAGTAACCCTTCATGAAAATTCTTGCTAGTAGATCACTAGGTTTTATTTTATTATAAGCACCATCTTTTTACATTTTCTTTAATGATCACCTAATCTTTTTTTGTGAAGGTAAATACCTTATCATGAATGTCCCTCAGTTACTTAACTAGGCTATGTTTTTTTATTTAGTTTGTTTTGAGTATCATTCTAGCTTTTTGAAACAAAGATAGTACATTTTATCGTGATAGTACATTTTATCGTGAATGCATAGTACATTTTATCATGAATGCCTCCAGTTACTCAGATATATCATAACTCTCAATTGACTACCAGCTCTATTCTTAACTCAATTTTCTTAAAAAGATCTAGTATAATAGCAATTTTATTTAACAATTTTTTTACTTTATTAGCTTACCTCATTTCTTTTTAATCAATAATTCTTATGAAAGGTTACTAATGATGCCTACGAATTTAAATGAGTGTAATTATAAGTGTTTCAAAATAAGTGTCATAAAGTGAAAGAAAAGTGATATCCTAATTAACATGAATATTCATCCCAAAGACACTTACAACATCAAATTCACAAGTTAATATACTAATACAATTTAAATGACCATATCCAAGAGTCAGTCAATTTTGTTCAATTCATACCATTAACACAATTATACAATGCACAATGCACACATCATGCAATAAAATGTTCTCACATATTGTGATCCTAATCAAACTAACATAATACAAATGCAAAATTCACACACAAATGATATGCAAGTGTGTATATGTCCCCACGCTTGAAAAACACATTGTCCTTAATGTGGAAACCAAAACAATATAAATAAAGAGAACAAATAATAAATTAAAAGTATGAGAAAGAATACTTATAAAGATTCAGGTGGTGATGGTGTAAGAGATGAAACATGGACATCTTGGACAACATAAAACTTGAGCAATTTCTTCATTTGATATCACTGAATGCCGAGACCTCCTTCAGTTCCGCCTCTATGCTGTCCAGACAACCCTCTGTATGCTTATTATTCTCTTCCATTTTGTCAAGCACTTTCTCCCACTTTCTTCTTTCTTAATGGATTCATCACTTAATGAGACTTATTAGTATGGTTGTGCAGAACTTGAACTCATTGGTATTGCATCGTAATGCTACCAAAATAACTAGACTATAACTATAGCTAGCGGTAAGTCTAGTTCGATCCCACAGAGATTAATTCCAGTTACTTTCCTAAATTATCTATACAAGTAAAACAGGGGTCTTTGGTTTGAAGCAAATTAGAAAACAAAGTAAATTTGATTCTATAAAAACAAATCAAATTAACAATAACAAAGTGATAAAATTGATAAATAAGTCAAAATCTTGTTCTTTGGTTTAATCTCGACCCAAGCACAATTTCACAGATGTCATTGAATTATCGCCTTTACATCTCTCTTAAGACTATTGATCGTGAACTAACAATAAGCTCTGCTAATCCTGGTCTTTCCTTAGGTTGAAGTTAATCAAGAAAAGCTTGTTAATTAACCCTTTCTATTAGGAAACCTAAAATAAGCTCTTTAAGTTTATCCGGATAGCCACATTACAAGTGAGAAAAATGGACCAATCTAAGCAACAATCTCATAAGCTCGTATTATTAAACTTATGCTATGTTATCTCTAACAATTAATACGGTTAGTTGTTATATACAACCTTCAACACGACTATTACGTATCGTATTCAAGTTCTAGCTATAGGTTTTTATGAAAAATGATTCAATAGAGCATTAAAATCATTCTCATACAAAACCCAATTGATCTATATAAGATAACATAAATAATTTGAAAAGAGGTAAAGAAAACGATACACAACAATAATTTGTTTAATGTGCTCCTCATCCTCGATTGCACCTCTGAACTGAGTTAGGAAAGTTAGCCTTTTATCTCTATCTTTAAGTTGTCACCATCAAGCATCCTCTCCATCACCACTTTCGGTGTTGAAGAATGAAGAAAAACTAAGAAAAAAATAAGAGAAAAGTGTTCTCGACTAGGTCTATCCTGAAAGTCCTTTCTACCGTCACACGCTTTTCCTTATATAGTAAAATTTAAGTTTAAATTGATTAAAACCTGGCATTAACAAAGACACCTGTCTTTCTCACACCCGCGAGTTAACTCTCACGGGTGTGAGCACCTTATGGCCATGCATGGTCTTGCACAACCATGTAATGCTCGGCCATGCACGGTCCTCTCATAACAGTAAGAGATACTACATAGGCGTGTGATCCAATATATGTCGTGAGATTTCTCCTCTCCTTATTCTTCACTTGACATTCTATCTTGCCTCTCCTTCTTTCAATCCTCTTCTTCTTCATACTCTATGAATTAATAGAATATTGAAATTAAGAAGATGATTTCAATGGACATGCTTTAAGGTCACTTTAGCTCATTCACTTCTGAAATGTACCTAAGATCAAATATGAGCTAAAGTGAGTATCCTAAGCATTTCTAATGCATTAATCACTAAATGTAGTATATCAAATGAATCAACGTTTAAACACATATCAAGTTCTCCCACACTTAGCTTTTGACCATCCTCAGGTAAATTGTCAAAATTAAAATCACAAACTAAAACTTTTACTCATTTTCCCCATTTCCTAAGAATAGATAACCATAAGTAAAGATGAATGATTTTCAAAAACTATAGTAGTAACTCAACATTCAAAGCTTCTACTTATGACCAATCAACATTCATCACCCTTAGAAACTAAGTAATCAAGAGGTAGACTTAGACAAAAGGTGTTTATACAAGATATTTCCATGGGTACACTCAATCACCGTTCATAATCACAAAAATCCATAACTTTACATATCATTTCATTTCTCTACCACTAAAATTCACATGCATAATCATGAATCAAAGGACTTTTCTAGGGTTATAATGTGGGTAAGGGTAAGGTGAGATGTATTTTAGGTGATATAGCATAAAAGTTTCAGGGTATATAAATATAGTGCCCTGAAAAGCAAGTGTATTATAGAGATAGATGAAAACTAATGTCAATGACTCCATTACAAAATTTGCTAGAAGTAGTAAAATCTTAAAGGAATTTAGGAAGAATCATATTAGTCTCATTCTAAAGACTCTAAATCTAACCTCTAAGAAGAACTTTAGGCCAATCTTATACCTTAATAAAATACACAAGATCATATCTAGGCTTCTAACTTTAAGAATTGAATTATTACTAAGCTAAATTATCAATCCAATATAAGGAGCTTTCACTTAGGGAAGACACATGCAAGACGGAATCATTTTAACTGAAGAATTGTACAAAAACTATTGTAATAGAACATTAATCAAGAGCTATGCTATGATAATTGAATTCCATAAACCTTTAACTTAATCAACTAGAAATTCATCCTACATTTCTCTAAAAGCTTTTGTTTTCATTTAAAATTATTGGATGGATTGATGAATGTATAAACATTTAGAATTTTGATTATTAGCAAGCCTATAAAATTGACAAGAAGGGTCAAGGGTTTAAGATAAGGTGATCCTTTTTTCTTAATTATTTAATTTATGCATAGAGATCTTGAAAAGGCTAATAGATTGCAAAATTAAACTAAAGGAAGTTCATCTATCACAAAAAAGTAAGAAGTTAGGGATTTTTAACATGTCCTTTGCAAATGATATTTTATTGCGTAATGATGCTAACTTAAACAAAGTTAAGTCCTTAATTAACTCTCTAATCATCTTTAATAACCTCTCATGCCTCTCTATTAAACAAAGAAAAAAATCATATGCTTCTCTCATCTTATGCAAGTCACTTAGCAAGCTAGCTCTCTAACATCACAGGCCTAATTTAGAGTCCCAATCATAATAAAGAAACCAACGTATAAGGATTATTGGCTTTTATTTGACATAATATAAAAAATAATTAATCAATAGAGTAACATGAGTCTATCTTATACTGATAAGACTCAAACTTGTTATTTCTATCCTTCATGATATGCACATCTATTAGTCTTCACCACTGATTCTTCATAAAAATCGTATCAAGGCAATAGAAAGAATGATGAGAAAATTTTTTGGTCTAATGAAGCCTCAATGAAAGCTACATGAAAAATCAACTGTTATGAGGTTTGCTTATTAAACAATGAGTGAGGCTTGGTATTATTACCCTCAAGATCATGCATAATGTTTTAATAGCTAAAAGAATATGGAGGCTTCACAATGATAAGAATCCTTACAAGTGAAATGGATTAACTTAGGGGACTAAAGTAATAAGATTATTTTTTCCTTAATCATTTTCCATTTAGTCTAAATTCCCTCAAAGGGTATGATTAAGAACTTAGGGGACTAGAGTAATAAAGGCCTTGCTGATTTCCTTTAACAAATTCCCCTACTAGAGAAACTTACCACTGCCTTGGTTACCATATCTTTGACAAGATACCGAGCTTTTTCAAAAAATGTTATTAAACCATTTGGGCTTCGAAATTTGTTTAACTTGAAGCTAAAAACTACTTTCTCCATATCTAAAGGAGTAAATGGAGCTATAAAAGACTCATAACTTTTGTGAGATAATCTATCCATAATAAAAGATTTAAGTAGCATCGAAGATGAAGAAGATTAAGTTTCTGTTCCAAAAGTGTTAGAAAAATAATTAAAGTAGCCTTAAGGAGGCCAAAATAATTAAAAGTAGCATTAAGGAGGCCCTATCATTGAACCATTATCAATCGGTAGAGAGGATATTCTATTAAAGATCATCCTAGCTAGAAGGGAGTTGTGAAAAAAGGAGGTATTCCTATCCTCGTCCTTATACCAATAGAATCTTGTCCTTTGCTTAATAAGAGAATAATGGGATTCAAGAGCCTTTAGGTGATTAGTAAGAGCTATAAAGAGGAGTTAGTAAGAATCAAATATAATGAAGAGTGAATCCTATCCAATTCCTCCGTAGTCCCATTAAAATTAGTTTACTAATTCTCTAGTGATAAGTGTTGTAGCAAAATAGCCTTTAATCACTAAAGATTATATTATTTGTATTCAATTTTATTTTTAATATATTATTTTCATCTTTAACTAATTTAGTCACTTTTGGTATTGAATATTCTTTTGAATTTAAATTTTAATGAAAATAGCGTCATTTAAAAGATAATATTATCCTTGATTTTATATTTTCAAAACTTATATAAAAATTAAAGTACTTTTTTAATGCCTTATTATCAACATATTCTAAAAAATGTCATTATTTAGGATAAAAAATATTTGTTGAATTAATTTTGCACTAAATCTTGACAAATCTTTTAATAAACAAATATATGTTCATTTAATAAAACATCTAAAGAAAATACGTTAGCTTGTGATTTAACCAATGTTATGAATATCATTCTGTACGGATTGATACTGGCTAGATTGTACTATATTGGCTAGGAAATGGAATAGTATCATCCCTTTTGGTATTGGGTTTGAATACCAATCGGTATCAGAGGTTTTCACTAGATACCGATCGATAGTTGAAATATCTGTAAAATACCAGATGGCATAGTGAATTGTCAAAAGTATAAGGACTGAATGGTAAAAATTAATAAAATAACTGCCCCGACTCTGTCTCTCACACTTAAGCCTCAACTCTCTCTCTTAGGCCTCAACTCTAATCTCCACTGCGCCTCTCCTCCATCTCCTTCTCAGCTCCACTTATTGCTTTGTCGCTCCATTTGTTCCCTGTCTGTTGTCGACTTTGTCCACCAACCTCTACCATCGTTGCTTGTTCCTAACTCCCTTGTCTTCCAAACTAGATGTGATTTTCACCTAATTTGAGTCTAACCCACCAAAACCTGACCCGACCACTGAATTTGTGATATTTTTAAGTGTGTTTTAGAATTTTTCTACTCCTAAAATTGAATTGCTTTTGTGAATTATGATTATGAGGTTATGAATGGTTGGAAGTTGGTGAATTTTATAAATGGTTAGAGGAAATTGGAATTGAATTGTTGTGACTTGTGAATGGTTAGATTTGGATTTGAATGAAATGGACGAAGTGTGTTGTTTATCTGTTGATTGATTTTGTTTTGTTTATCTGTTTGGTTTGGAATTAGAAGTTCATAATAAGTCACAGCTGA
The DNA here is from genome assembly GCA_026874005.2 of Erythroxylum coriaceum. Lineage (NCBI taxonomy): Eukaryota > Viridiplantae > Streptophyta > Magnoliopsida > Malpighiales > Erythroxylaceae > Erythroxylum > Erythroxylum coriaceum. Next base: position 3,797,417 of record JANQAP020000172.1, read on the forward strand.
GTATTTGGAATTTGATTGGATTGGATTATTACAATTTACAAGTACAAACTCAATTATAAATAAATTAGATAACAAATTAAATCAAATTAAGCCTTTCTATATAATTTCAATTTGATTTGAATTTCATGGTTTAAACTATAAAGAAATGAAATTGTTGGAATTTGGAAATGGAAATTGTTGAAAATGAAAATTGTTTATATATGTTTTATGATGTTTGAAACTTTAAATTGAAATTAGAGAAAGCTGGAAACATAAATTACCATTTCTTTCCATTTAATCAATATGCAAAATATGTTGAATTATTTGGCAATATATATGTTTAGGCTATCATAAATATTTATAATAGATAACGTGTGAAAGTAGTGATGTATATGTGAACATATTGTAGGCTGAACTCCAACAACTTATACTAAGACTTATTAATGTCCATTAAAAATCCTAGAAATAACTTATATATTTAAGAACCAAATATAGAATGGTGGATATAATATTATAGTTTGTTAGAAATGAAAAGAAGATTCAAAGATTAGAATAAGAAAAAAGCCATTTCTAAACGTAATTAAATCCTTTAACTTGATCCTCATGTTATAAATATATCCTTTAACTTGATCCTTGTGTTATGAATAGATGTATATGAACAATTGCATAAGATATGTCATTCATTATTTGATGATTAAGTAAATCATTCCTTTCAACTTGATCCTCATGTTTGAAACTTTGAATTGAAATTGTTCGAAATTGTTGGAAATAGAATTTGTATGTTTTATGATTGTTGGAAATGGAGATTGTTTATGTAAGTTTTGTGTAATTATGTATGTTGAATAATTGAATTGTTATATTTTGACTTATAGTGAATTGTGTTTGATGAAATTAAATTGTGTATGATGTAATCATATAAAATGAGTATATTATACAAAATAAACATACGTATTGTGTCAGGAAATTATGTTTTTGTTATTTTGATATATGTACTCATTTATTTTTACAAATAAATGGAAGGAAGTTCAAGTACTCTTGATCAAACCACTTCAGGAAGATACAATGACCCAGCTTGGGCTCATGCTGCATTGGTTCTTAGTATGAGGAATCATACTATTTGCTTGTTATATAACAAGCAATTGAAAGGTGGAGGAATCACTCGATTAAAGAAACATTTAGTTGGGGTTAAAGGCGATATAGAACCCTGTAAAAAATAAGCCATGATGTGAAGTGCAAATGAAAATGTTGCTTAAAGAATATCAACATGAGAAAGTGTAACATCCTACTACCATAGGGTACGTACCTAGGCTTTTAGGCACATAACCTACGATAATGGTATGTTAGAGCAATACAAATCTAACTTACACATGGCATCGTCTAACATACACGAAATTATTATCATTTTCTCTTGAACATTCATTTTATTATATTAACAAAATGTATACATTGTTGGGTGCACAAGAAGTTCCGAATGAACTAATTCAGTACAAGTTCAGAAAAATGCAATGCAGACGCGACCTGATCCCAACCTCTAATTCTTCACTTGTATGCTGTAAGTATACTCCTGTTAGTCTAACGGGGTAATCTTCGGATCCTGAAAAATAATTGCAAATTTTGGGTGAGTTTTGCGAACTCAGTGAGTGAACCATTATTGATGAGTTCACCGGATTACGCAAATATAACACATGTATCACAGCTATTCATTCAATCAGATAAGCATGCATTCTGAAAGTAGTATAACAGAAGATTAGCTAGTTCAGCCTGCATATCGTTCAGATAGCACACACGTACTTGTATGGGACATGCATGAGACTCTTATTCATTCTTATTGTTGTAACTGAGAGCCTTTCACAGATAGATACAGAGGTTTTGGCCCGTAGGGCTCAAACAGAACATATTCACGGAGCATAGCTCTATGTACAGAACAGATTTATCGCGGAGCAAAGCTCTACGCGGAAGCGCTTCTAACTGGTTTCTCAGGTCACAACGTCTTTATCTGAACATGCATTTTATGAAATGCATCAAATACTGAACAGATCACACACATAATCGCATACAAATGTGCAGATGATATTTCACAATCATAGGACTTCAGTCCGGCATTCAGCTATCGCTGAGAATCACTTATCATTCAATCAATATTCATAATCATACACAGAATCTCAAACAAATGTTCAGATGATAGTCTCATAATCATCGGACCTCAGTCCGACATTCAGCTATCACTGAGAAGCAAATATTATTCAGAAGTTTATAATAAGGTATCAAATCGAACACTTCCAATATAAACCCAACTATGAAACCACTAGGACCTAAGGTCCGGAATCCAGAAACAACACACAACAATTCGATAATATTGGAAGGTAGCGAACGGAATACACACAATCAAATAATCCTAGGAATTCATCTAGTTTGACTCACAGTATACTCCCAGAAGCTATCGCCTGGATGGTCTGGCTGTTGTCCGATGTGCTTCTCTAAAACAGACAAAACATATTCACGATTATCATCTTCTGTTCAACGTACTAAACATATCAATGCATATG
>JANQAP020000172.1:4139954-4176352 GCA_026874005.2 Erythroxylum coriaceum
GAGAGATAAAGTGAAAATGAAAGTGAATGTAAAAGTGAAGTTAGAACTGAATATATAGGTGGTTAAAAGAGTAAAATAGTAATTTTTCTTAAAAATTATGTGCTCCTCTTATTCTTCATAGTTGCAGGCCACAAGCTAAGCCACGATTGTGGCTGGCAATTTTTCACCACTTCTTATTTTTCTTCTTTTGTTCTTTCCCACTCTTTTCAATTTCACTTCTTGATTCTTTTGTGACCCCTTTCACCTCTTTTTCTTGCTTGATATATCATCCACTTTATTCCGAAATCCTATTCTGTCTTGAATGGTAATTTGCTCTTTTCCTATCCTCAGAGTTAATTCACACCTATCAACGTCAATGATTGAACGAGCAGTGGCCAAAAATGGTCATCCAAGAACTATCGGGGTTTCAGCATCTTCTCCGATGTTCAATATGTAAAAGTCTATGAGGAAGGTAAATTTATCAACTTTACTTGAACATCCTTTATAGTCCCCATCGGTTTGTGTACTATTATATTGGTCATCTTTACCAAAAACTTGGTGGGTACTAACTCTTTTAACCTCAGCTTCTGACTAAAAGTGTAGGGCATCATGTTTATACTTACTCCCAAGTCCGTGAATGCCCTATCTACGATGATTTTATTGATACTACAGGGGATGAAAAAGTCTCTTGGGTCCTTTTTCTTCTGTGCAATATTGGGGTTCTCTTCCGATATTTGCCCCTTCACCTTCTTCTTGACTGATTCCTTTAATGTGAGCTCTGTCTATATTTGTTCCGTCACTTCCTCGACCTTGTTTGGCTCAATCTCTTCTAACTTCCTTGCTATGCTCCTTGCATATAACTTCTACTGAGCCAAAATAGGGAATGGAAATACACATCGAGTTGCCTTAATTGGATCACTGGTTCACTTGAAAGGAATTTTTGACCTTCTCCTTTATCTCCTTCTTCCTGCATCTGTTCCAGTTCCTCATCCTGGGTCTGACTGATATCCTTAATATGTTCCTTCAGGGTTAGACTCGGTGTTGCTTGGAAGAGTTCCAGCATTTTGAGTAGACATTGCCTCCATTAATTGGCCTACTTGGACTTCCAAATTATGTATGGACGAGGCATGGTTCTTTGTTACTTGCTCTAATTTGTTCTCAAGCCTACTATGTGGCTCCTCCATGCCTCCGATCTTATCCAAAATGTTATCCAATTTTTATTCCATCGAGCTTGATTTATCTTACTGAAAGCACGATTGTCCCTGAGGACTGAACTATCCTCCAGTGTTATTTGTTAAGGAGAAGTTAGGGTGGTTCTTCCACCCAGGGTTGTAAATGTTGGAGTAGGGATTGTAATGTTAGACTGTAATGTTACGATTTATCTCTATGTAAGTAAAGGAGTTTACTTCAAGGGAATGATGAGTTATCATGATAGTAGTTGACTATCGATAATGGCACTATTAAATGAATCTGGAATCATGTATGTTTTAATGAATAAAGTAAGCCGTTACTTTAATCTTAAAACATACATTTTAGCATTTGCTTATTATGGACCACAATCTTGATGAGTGGTGAACTCATATATGTTTCATTATAATTCTTGATATGATCAAAACGGATTTTTATAGAGTATTAATCCAGTGTCTGTATATTGGAATTATTAATTGAAACATGTATCAGGGATCATTCACTTAAATAAAGAGTTTATAGTGATATCATCACTTTTTAATGTTTTATGGAAATTGGTGATTAAACTGGCGTGAGGAGTTTGATGGACTAGCTACCCATCAAGTATTAACACCAAAATGAGATCTTGTGTGCTAATCACCATATAGAGTAAAACAGGAGATCTAGAAAAAAAACCAATATAAGCACAAAACGGTAATTTCACCCTTTGTCATACAGATGGCTATAATAAGGTTCATAATAGGGTTTTCAATTGGAGATCTTATTTGAAATATGTGTTCTCATAATATTCAGTAATTCAAGAGTTCAACTAATTATCTTTACTAGAATTAATTCTATTGAGATTAAATTAATTCTGGGCTTATTGGAGCTTGAATTATCTAAGTCCATTAAGATTCCCCACTTGGCTTCAAGGATGGTTATCAGGCAAAGTAAGAAATATAAATGAAGGTTTTACAGCCTATGATTGAATGTTAGGCTTGCACTAATTAATGGTTAATTAGAAGCCCAAATGAACATTTAGAACTGGGCTAGACTTTGGTTTAATTTGATTAATTAAATTAAAACAAAATTCTTAAAGAAATAGAAGGTGCAATTTCAATTTTATTAGGGCTGAATGTGCAGCTGCACATTTATCATTTAATTGCTAAATAAAGATGGTATTTATCATGCTTTATCATCATTAAATGGAGTAATGATCTTGCCATTAAATGGTTTAATGGTTATCTTTGATTGATGGCATGTAATGTAACCTTTTAGCATTCATTTGATTAAAGATGAAAGATGTGCATTTGATGGATCATCTTCCTTCTTTCATCACTAAAATCAAAATTGACATGTCATTTTAAGTTATTGGTCTTTTCGTATAGCCATCTTAAAACAAATGAGAAGAGTCTCATTTAATGGCTTATTTATGTTTTGATTCAAGAATGCAGTGATGCAATGGATGTTTTCAACTTCTTTCTTTTCATGCATAACCGAAATTCACAAGGTGTAAGAGAGGTGTTCTTGTAATTTTTGGACTCTCTCTCCTTTCTTGCATGTGTTGGCCGAAATTTGCATCAGAGGTGTCTCATCTTTGTCTTCTTTCTTCTAAGAAAAATCTCCTCTAAATATTTCTTCTCCTTTCCCACCAAATGATCTCTTTAACCAAGTTGTCAAAGAAGAACAAGTGGTAGATCGGATTGGTTGAGGATACAACAACAAGGAGAGGATACATTGACAAAAGAACATATTCAAAAGCAAGGCTAAAGCTAGGAGAGGATACAAGAAGAAGGAGAGGATAGCACAACGAGGAGTTAAAGCTGTAGCAAAGGAGTCGGTAGTATAATCTCCATCTTATTCTTATGATAATTATTTTCCATATACTGTATGATGTATGGCTTGGCATGTTGATTTGGTTATCTTGATTCTGCTGTGTTTTGATTTCTAAAAAAGTTTTAAATCTATCGTTTTAGCCAAATCTTGCATGTTTTATTTTCCAATACAACATTAGCCAAATAGTTCAAAAGCAATCCCTAAAACTAAATCAGCCTAACATGGTCTCCATAAGATCATCAACATTCAAATAAACCATTTTACAAAGAATAGAAGAGGTAAAATTGACAAAAAATTGAATAAAATAACTACTTTTCTTTTTGCCAAAATCTAGAAATTTTGATGTTGATGTGTTATTTTTCCCAATCTTGATAATGATCCTTAATTTCAATCCTTCCTCAAGGCTCCAAACTTGTGCTCTTCACTCAAGGATGGTGTTTTTACAGAAGGGTTTCCCCCCTTAAGATGGAGGCTTGATTTTCCTTTTATAGTCCAAAAACCCTAAGTTTAATGAAGCTCAGTGTATTGTCTCGGATTGTAATTCCCACGAACGTGGGAATTTGAAATATATGAACTCCTCTTTTCTTCTCCTCTTTGATCTCTAGTTCAACCTCCAAGTTGCTCCATCTTCCTTCCTACATAAAAATAGTCAATTCTTATGGTAAATTAACATCAAACACAAAAGAACAACAATGGAAATCAAACTAAACAAAAATATACAAAATGAATCCTAAACTACAACAATAATCAACAAGTATGCAAGAAAACACATGCCAATTACATAGCAAAACATAAACTAAAGCACACCTATCAACATCCCTACACTTGAATCTTTGGTTGTCCTCAAGCAAAATAAATACAACCACTTAGGTCTATCATTTCATCTTCTCAAAGATCAAAGCATACAATCCCTCAAATTTATACTAACTCAGATATTAAGTTGGGGACTTTAATGCAATTTTGTTTACGTGTGAAGCTGAACCTCTTAGCTCCTCAGCTATTAGTGGGATCAGAGACTTTAGGAAGTATGATGAGGAGTGTGGTGTGTATGATCTAAACTCTAGTGGTCTAAATTTTACTTGGTCTAATAAACAATATGGCGAATTCCACATAGCTACAAAATTAGGCAGAGTGCTTATCAATTCAGAGTGGAGTTCTCAGTTTCCTAGATCTTTTGGAGAAATTCTTAATCCAAATATTTCAGACCACTTCCCTATAGTGACAAGGTCTTTAACTATCCAAAAGAAGAGATCTTCCATTTTTATGTTCCAAATTTCCTAGTCTCGCAGCCAAATTTCCTTCAGATAGTAGAAGAGGCTTGGAATTCACAGATCTAATAGACCCCCATGTTTTGTGTAGTATCTAAGCTCAAATTAGTCAAAAATGCTCTCAAATCCCTAAACTCAAATCAGATTAGCTATATTAATATCAGAGTTGAGACTTGTCAAGCTGCCCTCAATAACATCCAAGACCAAATGAGAGTTTTGCCTAATAGGACTCAACTGGCAGTTCAAGAACATGAGGCTATGACCAATTTGTTTAGGGCTTTAAATGACCAAGAATCTTTCTACAAGCAATCTTTCCATATCAAGTCGCTTTGAGAGGGGGATAGGAACACCAAATTCTTTCATAATCCATCTTGTCAAATAGGAACAGAAACAATATCCACTCTTTATTGGTGAGCAATGGCCATATGATTACTGACTTAGAAGAAATTCAAAAACATTTTCTGAATTTCTTTTAAGATTCTATTGGTACTAAGAAAGATCTAACTTCTTCAAGTGAGTATGTGGCAGCTCTTTTTCCCCATTCGATTCCTGAGAACCTAAGAAATAACCTTGTAGCTGAAATCACTGTGTAGGAGATTAAGGAAGTATTCTTTTCTTTCAACCCGAATAAGGCCCTTGGCTCAGATGGCTTTAATGGCTTTTTCTTTAGAAACACTTGGCATATTACCGGGAATGAAATCACTAAGGCACTCCAAGACTTTTTCAAATATGGGAGGCTCCTCAAAGAACTTAATTTAACTTTTATTTCCCTTATCCATAAGAAGAATCAGCCTTCCACTCTGTTGGATTATAAACCTATCTCCTATTGTAACATGATATATAAAGTGATCACAAAAATCATTTCTAATAGACTTAGAGAGATTTTACCCCTCCTTATCAGCCCAAACCAAAGTTCTTTCACCAAAAATCGTCGTATAAGGGACAACATCCTTTTAGCTCAAGAAATCTTTAAGAACTATCATCTTTCTAATAAGCATAAAAGATGTGCTTTCAAAGTAGATTTGACTAGGGCTTATGATTCTATTCAATGAGATCTCCTACTCGAAGAACTGATAAATGTAGGGCTCCATCCTATGTTTATTAAGTGGATCGAAGAGTGTGTAACCTCGCCTTCCTACTTTATTTTGATCAATGGTTCTCTTACTAAATTTTTTTGTGGAAAATTAGGATTAAGACAAGGAGATCCTCTCTTTCTTCGTATCTATTTATTATCTATATGGAGGTGCTTTCTAGGACTCTTAATGTTACAATAGTAGAAAATCCTACTTTTCAATTCCATTAGAGATGCAAAACTCTTAAAATGTCCCATCTTTTGTTTGCTAATGATCTGTTATTATTCTATCATGTTGATCTTACTTCAGTGAATACCTTGTTTAAATGCTTGCGAACTTTCTCAAATTTCTCTAGGTTGGATATGAACCCTAACAAAAGTCAATTCTTTTTATCTCCTGATGTGGATCATTTGGCCATTCAGTTGGAAACTATTTAAGGTCTTAAAAGGGGTAATTTTCTTATAAGATATCTAGGTGTTACTCTTTTAATAGGTAGATTGAATAGGAGAGATTGTATCCCGCTGTTGGAAAAAATTGATTCCAGAGTTAACAAATGGACTCATAAAGCCTTGTGCTATGCTAGTAGACTTTAATTGGTAATTTATGTCTTGTCTACTTTTTAGGTCTACTGGGCTAGCCATTTCTTGCTTCCTATCTCTATCATTAAAGAAATTGAGTCTAAACTTAGGAACTTCTTGTGGTCTGGAAAGGTAGTGTCTAAAACTCATATAAAAGTCAAGTGGAATGACCTTTGTAGCCCTAAAATAGATGGTGGTTTTGGGATTAAACATTTGTCTACTTGGAACAATGTCTTGCTAGGTAAAAGGATTTAGATTCTTTTCAATGATAAGGAAGCTTTGTGCGTAAAGTGCCACACCATTATTCTTAGAAGGAAAAACTTCTAGAGTGCTCAACCGACTAATAATAGTTCTTGGAGTTGGAGGAAACTTATTCAAGTTAGAAATATTATTAGGAACCATTTCTGATTTAAAATAGGAAATAGAATTTCTACTTTTTTATGACAGGACCCTTGGCACCCTAGAGGTATCCTCAAGGATCTTTCAATGCCTAGAGCTATCAATTGTTCAGAATTTCCAATGAATGCAAAAGTAGCGGATATTATTAGAGACAATATGTGGTGCTGGCAAGGTGCCATAATTAAGACCATTCGTATGCTCGAGTCTTTAATATACCAACCTGATTGGTACCAATCTGATAGATTAGAATGGACTATAAGCCCCTCAAAAATTTACACTAATGCTTCAGTATACTCTTTGATGAGACCGCCTTTTTCGAAAGTACCTTAGCATAAATTAGTGTGGTATAAAGGTTCCAGCCTAAGGTATGCCTTTATCTTGTGGTTAGCTTTCCTTAATAAGCTACAGACAAGGGATCAGCTCTTTTATACTTATATTCCTAATCATTGCTCCCTGTGTTACTTGGATAATGAGTCTACCAACCACCTTTTCTTTGAATGCTCCTTCTCAAAATCAGTATGGCTACACTACCTCAACCACTTTCAGATAAACATTCCAAACCTACTAAACCTCCAATCCATTCTACTTTGGTTTAACTAACCTCAAAGCCACAAAAACATTAACCTCAACATTTTTATCATTCTACTTTCTGTTATTGTGTACAACTTAATGTTCGAGAGAAACCTTAAAACCTTCAAAAATGCAACCATGGAAGTGGGGAACATTAATACTAAAGTGATCTTCAAAGTAATGGAACAATTCAACTTAAACACTGAGAGAAGGTAAATAGAGCATTCTGGCTTGTTTTCTTGTTTCTTCTAATTTTTATTTTGCAGGTGTGCTAGTTAGTTTGGGAAAGTAAATTTTATCTCACTCATCGGCAATATATATCAATGTGAGCATATATGCAAGGCATGGATTATCACTACAGCTTTAGGAAAATGAAAGGAAACTCACCCTCTTCGTCAATAAGAGAGCCATAAGATGCAGTAATGGCTGAACCTACAAAAGCATTGAAGAATATGCATGGTGTCCCAAGCTACAAGGTCCACTCCTTTGTTAATAGGAGAGCCCTTACTACCCGAATGAGAAGGATTAATAGGAAGTCTTGATTAGTTTTCTATTGCTTGAGACTCTTATATGGAAATAGTTTTATTACTGGTAAGATGGTCCTTGATATGATCATTTTTGTTGCTAGATGTGGTTCAGGCATGCTATTATGTTTGTTTGGCCTAGGGGAACAGTTTTAGGGTTCGTCATGCTTTCTTGTAAGTTCCTTTAGGATGGGGTAAGAGATTGCCATCTTTGGAAAGCTTTCGATGTATATACATTTTTATTTATTTATAAATTTACTGAATTATAAAAAATATTAAGTTAATACACATATCATGACTACTTTTTTCATTGGTGTACATAAGCAAACTCAATAATTGACACCATTACTCATAGATAAGTAAAGATGCAAAATGATTTTTCCTCACAGTTTTCACTTATTTCTCTCAAGTGTTTAACGGGTAGTGTTTCTCAAACTTCCTATAAGAAACTACACTACCATAGGCTTGCTAATATACCAATTCTTTTCTACAATGATTGCGTGCATAAATAGATCAAAAGGACTTGTTTAGGGTTGCAATGTCGTAAGGGTTAAGGTGGGTAAAGAGGGTTAAGCACAAGCATTAGTAAAGTAAAAAGCGGAAATAAAGGGATAAAAAACATAACTCCGAAATATACAATTGTAACTATATTCTGCACTTATTGATGCTACTCACCTGATCTTCTTTTTTTCTTTTCATTTTTTCATTTTTCTCTCTTTTTCTTTTCTTTTTTTAAATACATAGAAGAACTATGAATCAAAATAGCACTATATACAATGTAATCCACGGGCAAAAATATACTCAACTCATCTCAGTAAATTTTCACAATGATCCCAACTAATATACTTAATACTTTACTAAGCTTGTGAGTGCGTAGGTTAAAAAGGTTTAAAGATCTAAAATTTCGGGTGTTTTCAAGAAACAAAAGGTTAAAGCTCAACAGGGGTAGCAAAGGATAATACAAAAGTTAGGTCGTTTAAGCTAGGGGTAAAACAAGAAAAAGGGCCTAAATCATCTCTATTAAACATGCATCCAGTAGACTCAAACCGATTCAAAGCAAGTTTTGAAGGTAGTAACCTAAGGAAGTAACACTCAATAAAGAAATAGAATGACTATGAATGGAGTCATATGGCTCAATCCTCACTTTGGATCAAATGAAAACTCATTATGCGTCTCTACACTACCTCATTGCTCAAATGTCAATTTATGACTAAGTTTATGTAACCAACTACTTTTCATCACTCTATATGGTTCACTTTCTACTCAAGTAGCCTAATCCGAGTTCAAGCATGCATTCAATCTAAATCTAACTAGCATGATAGAATTTTATGGTAATATTTATCAGAGTGATTCAAATGGGGTTCCATTGCTGACACAAAGCACATAATATGCCTATCCATGCATCCTATTTAACAAAATGCACACAATGCAATTGAGAAAGTCAATGTAACCTCCCCACACTTAAAGTTCTCATTGTCCTCAATGTGATAAGTCAATTGCAAAGTAAGGGAAAATGAAAACAAAAGAAATTAAAACACACAAATGACATGAAACCAAACAAAAATGACAGTAAACCAAACAAAAGAAAATGATATGAAATCAGACAAAAGAAGATGACATGAAACCAAACAAAAGATGAAATTAAACCAAACAAAAGAAACAACAAAATTTAAAAGTAAAAGGGTAAGAAAAGTTTATTCAGATGATGGTGGCGATGGTGTTGGTGAAGGAGCTTCAAAATTGTTCCTCCAATAGAAGTTGAGGAACCTCTTCTTCAAATTGCACTACTCCTTATGGACATGCCAAATTTGGGTGCTGAGTTCAATTAGTTGGGATGTCATCTATTGTTGATTGGCAGCCATCTGGTCGAGAATTTGTTGATATCAGTCGACCTCCACTGGTGCACTGTGTTTTGCTTCTATTGCTTCCTCCTTCAGCTTCCGAGCTACTTGGGATATGAAGGGTCGATTTACATCTATATCTTAGCCCCTCCTGTTCCTTACTGTAGCACACGTCTGAGGATTGCGGAGTTCCATAGACTGGACTTCCATAATTTCAGATTGCCTCAAATATGATATGTTAAACATATCGTGTGGCATTTTACATATATGTTCCATATTAAGGTTATCATAAAGAGCTAAAGTAGTAACAACATGAGCCATTCCAAAATATAAACTCTTTTTATTAACAACACTTAACTATTGATCGAAAAATTTTAAAAGGTGTGTTGATTTTAACTTTTCGATCCATGCACCATAAATAGAAAAGTTCTTTGGCCGAACATTTGCTACTTTCAATTTTATTGAACACAGTTAAACACATAAATTTATGCAAAAGCAAATGTTCGACACTATAGATTAAAGAATTATGTGCATTGTGTGAGTCAAAATTGTCTTCCCCCATTAGAGGTTTCCAATAGGAATCCACATCAAAATCAGTGTGATCATCTAAAATTTTGGTATATTTCAAATTAAAAAGATGACGCATGACATTATAATCTAATTTGTAAATAGTAACTAATAATCTAAACTAGAAGACATCCATTTTAGGGGTATATTGAACAGTAGTGAAAAACTCAATGGTCATTATAGGATGGATAAGCATGTCACACCGGATGAACCTATTCCAACCTATTTCTGCAACTAGTCGCTCAATCTTCGGCCTCACTCCTATGTTTTCTAACACTTCAAAATCAAAATACCTAGAAATGACTATTGCTCTAGCCTTAAAGTCATAGAAGCGTGTACCTTCTTCTTCTAAGTAAATTAGGAAGGGAGATTGGTAAGTCGCCGCTAAATTGCTCTTACCTTCACCGTAAACTTGACGGTGGACTTTGTCAGTCGATTTTTGAGCCATCGTCTTCCTTGGTGCCATTGTAAGAAGAAAACCTACAAAATGGAGAGAAAAAGAGTGAAATTCGACTTTTAGAGAGAGAGCAAAATCTTACCCAAATCCTTGTGTTTTTGAATGACTAATGTATGAAAGATTGAAGGATTGTAAGATTAATGAAAATCAATGAATACAATACCAAGAATCTCAAAGAAAATGAAGAATTTAGAGAGTGGGAGGAGGATTTTCGTTGGTTAGAGAGAGAAGTGAAAATTTTGAGAGTGGGTGAAAGAAGAAAAAGGGAGGGAAGTTTAAATTTCCCTTCCAGATGTTGTGGGAATTCCCACAATTCCCACGATTATGGGATTACTTTCTAAAAATTTTCTGGAGAGATTTCCCATGATCGTGGGATTACTCTCCAAAAACTTTCTTGAGAGCTTTCCCACTAATCCCATAATCATGGGCCAGGAACAGTCGCCCAAGAACCATCGAAGTTTCCACATCTTCTCCAATATCCAGTATGTAGAAGTATGCAGGAAAAAAGTATTTCTAAATCCGTATTTGCACATTCTTAATGATTCCCTTCAACAAGTGTACCATTTTGTCGGTTGTTTTCACCAATGTCTTAGTGGTCTTTGGCTCACCTAAGCCTAGCTTCTAACTGAATGACTAGGGCATCATGTTAATACCAGCTCCTAAATCTACAAATGCCCTATCTATCTTAACTCCATATATGCTACACGAAATGAAAAAATCCCCTGGGTCTTCTTTCTTTTGTGTCATAAGTGAGTTTCCTTCTGATATTTGTTCTTCGACCTCTTTTTTCACCGGTTCCTTCAATGTGAGTTTTGTTCGGAGTTGATTGGTTGTATCTAACATCTCACTTAACTCACCCTCCTTAGAATTCCTCATTACTCTGGTTGAAAATGACTTCTGCTGGGCAAAAATCTGATGTGGAAATCCAAGTTGAAGCTCCTTGATTGGCTCACTTACTAGTTCACCTGGGAAGACTTCCACAACAGTTTGTCATTCTCACTTAGTTCCATTTTGCTCCTCATTCTCACTATCCTTTTTCTCTATCTGACTAATGGCCATTATTCTTTCCTTCAGATTAATTTCTGTGTTGCTCAGTAGGCTACTTGTATTTCAAAAAGATAACATGTTAGCGAGTTGCCCTATTTGAACCTCCAGATTGTGGATAGAAGATGCATGATTCTTCAAGATTTGGTCGAATTTTGCTTCCATCCTCTTCTGGTTCTCTTCTTGGCTAGAAAACATCCTCTTCTGATTCTCCTCTTAATTTGTCAATTTAGACCCTAACACTTCCATCTTCTTGTCCATTTTGCTTTCCATTGCTCCAATTCGATCTTGTTGAAAACCTAATGATCCTTGTGATATTTGCTGGGCACCTGTATTGTTATTGCTATAAGAAAAATTTGGATGATTTCACCACCCCAAATTATAGGTATTAGAATACAGATTATTACCATTATACGATTGGCCCAGGTAACTTACCTGTTTAGTACCACCGGCTCCCAATAGGAAACACTCTACTAAGTCATGGTTGCTCTGCCCACACAACTCATGATGAACTTGTATCATCTTAGCTGTCGAGGTAGATGCTCCTTGCATGTTGTTTAGCTACTTCATAAGAGCTGTGATCTGAGCTTGCAAGGCAATAATAGAGTCAATAGGTATCATACCTTTTTGTTCCTTTTACGGCCATATGCAGCTTTTGCTCACCAACTTCTCTAACAGATCATGGGTTGCTTCTACCGTCTTCCTCAATAATGAACCTCCTGTTGCTACGTCAATGGTTCCTCTAGTGCTTAGATTCACTCCATTGTAGAAAATATGAAGCAGGAACTACCTCGTTAGGTTGTGATGGGGACAGCTTCTCTGAAGTTTTTTAAATCTCTCCCAAGCTTTATAGAGAGACTCCTCATCGTTTTGCTGAAAATTTGTTATCTCCTTGACAATCCTCATAGTCTTCATTAATAGGAAATACTCGGCAAGGAATGCTTGGGCGAGTTACTCCCAAGTTGTAATCTAGCATGAATGCGAGTTACTCCCAAGTCATAATCTAGCATGAATTCAATGAGTTGTACCACGCTTTAGTCCGATCATTCAACATGAATGAAAATAGTCTCAGCCTCACCGCATCATCAGACATTTCGTTTAATCAAAATGTGTCGCAGATCTCAAAGAAATTTACGATGTAGGCATTCAGATCCTCGTTAGATAGCCCGTAGAACTACACACTATTTTTTAGAATGTTGAGTAGTGCTGGCTTTATCTTGAAATTATTTGCTTAAACCACCGGTTTCACCACTCCTTGAGGACTAAAACATGGCCTCATGAAATCCATCAAAGTTCTCTCTAGTCTACCTTGCTCTCCTTCTTCAGCCATATCTTGTTGTGAAAAGTTAAGATGCTTTGCCCTTCCTAATTCCCTTTCGTGCCTTTTGATGTTAAGAAATTCATCTTCACTTATTTCTTTCGTTCTTCGTGTGCTCCTTATGTTCATGCACCTAGAATTACACAAGGAAAAGTATCAAAAACTCTTAAATCAAAGTAATCTAAATTAAACAAGATGCTAAACAATCAATCCCTAGCAATGGCAAAAACTTGTTTGAGTGTAACTATGAAACACAATCTACTCATTTTATGCTCAAAAATTGCAAGTGAATGGGTCATGACTTATAGCTTAAAAGAGCGGATATCGATCCCATAGGGATTAATACCCAGACACCACTTAATTTAGATAAAACTATGTTTAAAAAAATTATTTAATAAAAATAATCTATAAAATTAGATTAAAAATAAAATACTAACACAAAGTAATAGACAATACCAATGTGTAGAACAATCGAAATACAAGAATCTAAAGATTAGAGATTACTTTTTTCCCTATTTTGTCTCCCTCCTATTTTATTGATTGAATTATGTCTCACCATAGATTTCTGAATGTATTAACTACTCTATCTCAAGGTGTAATTAATTGTCCCTAATCAAATTAAAGGGAATCAATTGGACGGTCTCTCAACCTACCCAATGACTCTACCGATTCAACTAGTTATTAAACTATCCTATAGGTGATCAACTGACTTTGTCGAGATCTCTCTTCTAACTAATCAATTGACATGATGATTGTATTGCTCACTTTCTCGATTTATTGCAAGATAACAAATAGCATCACCAGTCATCAAAGACAACTTCATTCAATTCAATAAAATAGAAGTTCTAACAAAATAGTTCAAAAGCAATCCCTAAAACTAAATCAGCCTAACATTGTCTTTATAATATCATCAACATTCAAATAAATCATTTTGCAAAGAATAGAAGAAGTGAAATTGACAGAAAATTGAATAAAAGAAGTTCTCTTTTTTGCCAAAATCTGGAAATTTTGGTGTTGACGTAATTTTCCCTAATCTTGATGATGATCTTTGATTTCAATGCTTCCTTAAGGCTCCAAACTTGTGATCTTCACTCAAGGATGGTGTTTCTATAGAAGGGTTTCATCCCCCTTTAAGATGGAGGCTTAATTCTCCTTTTATAGTCCAAAAACCCTAAGTTTAACGAAGCCTCGCATATTGTCTTGGATTGTAATTCCCACGATCGTGGGAATTTGAAACAGATAAACTCCTCTTTTCTTCTCCCCTTTGATCTCTAGTTCAACCTCCAAGTTGCTCCATCTACCTTCCTACATAAAAATAGTCAATTCTTACCCTAAATTAACATCAAACATAAAAGAACAATAATGGAAATCAAAATAAACAAAAATATACAAAATGAATACTAAACTACAACAATAATCAACAAGCATGCAAGAAAACACGTGCCAATTACATAGAAAAACATAGACTAATGCACACCTATCATCGCTTCAAGTTGTCGATGTTTTCTTGCATCTCAGTCATTTGATCAACCGTGACGATTCCCTTCTACTCTCTGAAGGTAGCAGGTTGCCTTCCTCGCTCGTTCATCCATAAGCAGTTGTTGCTTACCATCTCCTCAATCAGCTCCTTCGCTTCATCAACAATCTTCCGCATTAAGGATCCTCCTGAAGCTGCATCGATCGTGCCTCTTTTCTATGGATTCACTCCATTGTAGAAAGTCTATAACAGGAACTCTTTCGGTAAGTTATAATATGGGCACTTCTATTGTAAGTCTTTGTATCTTTCCCACACTGTGTAAATTGATTCCCCATCACCTTGCTGGAAATTTGTGATTTCCTTAATAATCTTCATTGTCTTAGTTAACGGGAAATGCTTATCCAAAAAGGCATGCACCAGCTGGTCCTATGTCATAATGTTAGCTAGGCTTAGTGAATGGTGCCAAGCCTTCACTCTGTCTCTAAAGGTAAAGGGGAACAGTCTGATTCGAAGCACATCTTCCAACATCTGATGATACCGAAAAGTATCACAGATCTCGAGGAAATTGACTATGTGTGTATTTAGGTCCTCGTTAGTCAATCCATAAAATTGCACATTCTACTGAAGCATATTGAGAAGTGCGGGTTTAATCTCGAACGAGGCCATTTGAACAAGGGGCTTAGCTACTCCTTAGTTCGCCGAATTAAACCCCAGCCTTATGAAATCCATTACGGTCCTTTGTTGTTGTCCTTGGTTCTCTCCATGGTCCATGTTTTATTGAAACTCCTCGGCCATTGTTGATTTTCCTATTTCTTCTTCTTCTTCTCGCCGAGCTTTCCTAAGAGTTCATTCTAATTGATTGATATCTAAATATAACATTTCCGCTACATGACTTGAACCTCTCGTGGCTCTTGTGTTCATGCAAGAGTATGAATTTAGAAATAAAACAAAAGATTGAAACAAAAATTAAAAAACCAATCTAACACCTTAAACTATAGAACTAAACTATCACCTCCCCGATAACGACACCAAAAACGTGATCGACGGTTTATGTATGATAAGTTTTAATATTTTTAACCTCGATAATACCGCAAGCACATGGGTCATTCGTGTAGTACCTAAGATATCGATCCCACAAAGAGGAGTAACTTAATCCTAAAATCTCAGGCTTAACTCAAATTCACAAATAATTAAAATAAACAAATAGGCAGAAAAATATTCAATCAAGCAATCAATCTCAATAATTAAATTGAGAAATTATAAACAAGATAGCAATTTGCACAACCCAATCAAGAATCAACCTAGGAACTACCAATTAAGAGAAAGGGGGTTTTAATCTGACCTTAATGAAAACCTAATTGATTATGGAATCACTAAATTACAGGGTTTAGATGGTCCTAAGGTGGATTACTTTCTCTCAAGTTATAATCTTTAACCCTAATTTATAAACTCTAATTTAGATTGTGGAATTGTAATCTCTCGATTTCCAATTGACCCAAAACCTAAATTAGTTCTAAAATTGTCCAATAAACTACCGAAAATGTATGCACGATCTCTCATTACACGATTTTACCGGTTTGATTCAATTCTTAATCTATCAAACTACCTAACTCTCGTTATCCCAATTTGATGATTTTCACTCAGTTCACCCTCTCAGTTTATTATCGAATTATTAAGAACAGAAATTAAATCACAATAACTTAATAAAAATACAATAAATCAAACTTCATAAATCTCAAAGATAAAAATCCCGAGGTGAGTATAGACATAAATCGACATTTAACAAAACCTATTCTCAATGACTATCTCAATTCTATACATCTATAAAATTGAAATAAAATCGAAAAATACAAGTGGAATGGATTAGTGGAAGCAACAATAGTAAGAAACCTCCTATTCCGGGAAGTACTTCACATAGGCTTCTTCTCTGTGTCTCTCTTCCTTCGATTCCGTCCTCAAATCTCTCGATAAGCTCTCTAGGGTTTTCAAAAATTGGCTAATGCAAAAAGTTGCTTTCTCTATTCTTTATGTTCCTTAAATACCTTAGAAGCCCTAGGGTTTGTTCGGGGTCGAAACGTTCCAAAATGTTTCTCGAAACTTGACATTTTCACCTATTTTTGTGTCTGCTTGACGTAGGCCATGATCGTGGCCCTACCTGCCATGATCGTGGCCAGCGTCTAACCGTCTCTGTCATGATCATGACCAAAGTGTCATGATGGTGGCCTAGTTCAAACCTCTCTGTCACTATCATGACCAAAGTTTCACGATCGTGGCCTAGATCCTAGTGGCTCACATCTTTCTGTCATGTTTGTGGCCTATTGTGCCACGATCGTAGGCCGTGGTTTTAGCCTGAAACTTCTCCATTTTTTGTCGTTGACCCTGAAACACTAACAAATACATCAAGGTACCTCAAAAACATAACATTTGAGCTCAAAGACTCATACTAACCCATAAAAACACTTAAACATATAAACTAACACAATTAAAACCTAAACACACATCAACACTCAAATTAACACTAAATACCTAACAAATTGAAACCTAAAACATAATGCAAATCACAACTATCACTTAAAGTCAAAAAGGACTTATCATTTAGCTTGGAGGTAAGTACTGAGTCCATAATTATTTTTGAAACTAACTCTTCACCTTTACCTAGCAGGTTAGAGGAATTAAAGGAAGAAAAAAAAGGTGAAGAGATGTTTGAAATGTTTCTTGAGTGCATGGACTCAGTCAAGATTGAGAATTTGAGGATAGGGAAGATGCTAAATGTGGATGATGATCAATTAAAGCCCTATGTGGAACAACCTCATATGGAAGTGGTGCTAACTTTAATACCTAAAGATCACAATTTTGTCACGTGAGGAGAAGAAGGAGTCGAGCCAGCAACCCTAAACAAAGGCGCTTCTTAGGAGGCAACCCAAGGGAAGTAAATTTCTTTGCTTTTAAATTTTCACATTTTTTAAGCATATGTGTTTCTTTCCTAGTTTATGTTTGCTTGTTTTTAAGTTTTCAATCAAAATAAGAGAAAGAATAAAACAAACAAAGAAACATTTGCTCGTTTTCTATTGATTATGGGATTATAAAATCATGAGTAGAAAATGAATTGATTAGAGAATTTGATAGCAACTTCAGTATGTACTTTTGCTCTTGTGATTAGTCAATATACATTGTATTTAAAAAAGTAGTGACTAATGGTAGACAAAGCCGGTGAGATTTTGAGCCTTATTAGACTAAAACATCTATATCAGTCTTATTGTCTTTTGATAATGTGTGACCTTCACATGTACATCCCGATTTTGCTTTGAATTTCTATTCGAGACCATATTTTTATCATATACATTAACATGGATATGATTAGGCATTCTTTGCTTTTCCAAACTACATTAGCCAAACAGCCTACCCATTATATGATTTTCATTTTTTATAAGCCCTTTTGAGCCTTATTAGCCTTTCTTTTTGTATCAACCATATTACATGCTTTATACTTAACCAAATTTCCTACCCAAGCCATAAACTAGTGGAGCATTTGTGATTGTTGAGTTTGTGGATATACAAAATTCTAAGTGTGGGGGTATCCATATGTATGAGTTTGTTATGATGTTGGGATGTTTTTGTAATTGAAATTCCCATGTTAATGTAGTTTCTTTTAATGTTAAAAAAAGAAAAGAAAGAAAGGAAAAAAAGAGAAAAGAAAAGAAAATGAAAAAGAAAGAAAGAAGAAAAAGAAAAAGAATGAATGTTTTTAAAAAATAAATTTATCAAGGAAGAAGTACATATGAGTTTGCAAAGTTGTTTATGATTAATGCATTCTCCTAAAGTTGTGATGAATAGGTTATTTGAGTATAGTGGATATGAGGTAGATGTTGGCTTGGAAAGTTCACTTTTATGGTTTCAATGTATTGTTGGCATAAATTGTATGAGTGATTCCTTCGGCTTGGTATATGCTTCATATGGTTGGTATGTGAGAGTTGAATGGGGTTGTGAAATATAAATGTTGCATTTGTCATAGTTGATGGTACCCAGTTTTTGATGAGTGTTGCTTTGTTTCACTAACTTTGATGCCTTTCATGCTACTTGACCCAAACACATCTCAGATTACCTTTGCCCATATTACAACCTTAAAAAGTCTTTTGATTCATGATTTTGCATGTGAATTATAGTGGTGGAGAAATGAAATGATATGCAAAGTTATGGATTTTCATGATCATGAATGGTGTTGAGTCTATAGATATATTTTACTTAAACACATTTTCCAAGTTTACCATTAGATTGCATAGTTTTCGAAGATTATGCTTGTTGATTGATCGTGAGTAAAAGCATTGAATATTGAATTCTTGCTGCATTTTTTAGTCTTTTATCTTTGGTTATGATTATATAGTCTTGGAAAATATAGAAAATGAGTAAATGTTTTTGGGTCTTTGATCTTAATTTTAATGTTTTACCCAAGGACGGCCAAAAGCTAAGTGTGGGGAAAATTGATATGTGTTTAATTGTTGATACATTTAATCATTTATGCTTAGTGATTAATGATACAAAAATGATTAAGATACTCACTTTAATTCATATATGATTTTAGGTACAATTTGCAAGTAAAGAAATTAAAGTGAGTCAAAAGCACTACATTTAGGCCATTTTTCGAAGAGTCCTCATGGAACAAGAAGAAGAAATTGAAAGATAAGAAGAAAATTAAAAGAAAAAAATAAAATAACGTGAACTACATGGATTATGTATGTAATTATGTTAATTAACAGCTGGGAATTATTTGAGACAAAACGGCAACGCTGGAAGCAGATGAAGGCAGCTGGAAGGAAGCAGTCTATGAACAAAATGACAACACAAATGGGAAGCCAGTAGACCAAGATGCAACTTCCAAATAGTAAAAACGCAGATGCCAGGATAAAACGACGATGCAAAAAATGTCTGTGTTGAACGCAGACATTTGCGTTAAATACAAACATTGGCATTAAATGCAGTTTTAAAAGGAGGACACACCGACGTTTTGACCAAGATAGAAGAAGGGTTTTAGGAATGAAAAGTATACGGTGGACCAAAAAACCATTGAGTTTAAATTGTCACATCAAGGTATAGTGACGAATAGTGGGCAACTGGAGAAGTAGAAACAAAAGGGCAGAAACAAAGAAGAGTAGGGAGGAATAGTAGCGTGGCCAAACCTTAATCTTTAATTGTCCCATCGGTGAAAAGTAGAGAGTAGGGAAGCTTACGGAAGTGAAGTACTAAAGGAGTTTCGATTGGGGTAATTTTCATAGGGCTGAAGCATTTTTCTTGGGATAGACCCATGGAATACTAAGTTCTCAATGCCGGTTCATAGGTGATATCGATGCCGATGAACTGGGTTGAATATTTTTTTATGGTTTTGTTATTTCTTTCTCTCATTAGAAATTGATTATTTTATCTTGTATGGATTGATTGGCTATTTGAATGATTATGGTTTTAATGCTCTATTGAATCATTTTTCATGAAAACACATTGCT
Organism: Erythroxylum coriaceum; assembly: GCA_026874005.2. Classification (NCBI taxonomy): domain Eukaryota; kingdom Viridiplantae; phylum Streptophyta; class Magnoliopsida; order Malpighiales; family Erythroxylaceae; genus Erythroxylum; species Erythroxylum coriaceum. Next base: position 4,159,548 of record JANQAP020000172.1, read on the forward strand.
AGAATCGAATGTAACACATAATCATTGTATTCCTGATTCATGTGTAAAGACTAATGGTTCCAAATCATTAAAGAGAACATAACATAGGTTAAATAATCCAAGCTTGTGTGATTATTGCTTAGATTGGTCTATTTTTCTGATTCGTAAGGCGATTTTTCGAATAAACTTAGAGAGCTTATTCTAAGTTTCCTAATAGTTAGGGTTAATTAACGAGCGCTTCGTGATTAACTAGGATCTAAGGAAATATCGGGATTAACAAAGCTTGTTGTTAATCTATGACCGATAATTTTTAAGAGAGATAAAAGAACAACAAATCAATGAATTATGCTTAATTAGGGTGTAGGTCGAGATTGAACCAAATAACCAGATCCCTATCGAATTCCCCACTTTTATCATTTTTAGCATGTTTTCCTTAATTTGTTTTTATTAGTCTAGCTTCATTTTATTTTTTATTTTTTATTATTTCAAAATTCAAACCCTATAATCCTAAACACTAATTAATTTCATTAAATAACTTTACACACACTCTCTGTGGGATCGACTTAGACTCACCACTGCTATAGTAGTAGTCTAGTTATTTTATTTTGACTAACATTACGACGCGCATGTCAGCTGGTTCTTAATCTATCTTGTAAAGGTTAAAAGCCTAGCTTTGGTGTAGCAATTAAGCAAGGATTAGAGCAAACTATGGGAGAAGGAAGATAGGAGTAATTTTCAGTAGAGAACAAGGAAGAAGGTGAAGAAAGTTTCAGCAAAAACTTTGCTACATTAACTTCACGCAATTAGGTGTAAGGTGTCATCTTTTAATAACATATGTCATTAAGCATGTCTTCCATTTGTCCACTAAATATGTTATCATTTGTCTCCTAGTTATTGGTCCATTTGCCACTCTATAATTGATTCATTTGTCAATTAATTACTAGTCCATTTGTCACGCATTTATCTATGCTAAATGCCACTCAATTTATAGGCTTAGTCATCCTAATTTTTCATGTGTCAATTAGTCATGCCACTTGGCATTTCTCCAAAACTAATGTACATATTAATTTATCAATCTCCCAATTGTGACAATTAATTCCATGTTACTAATTATAATCCATCAATTCTTGTCGTTGGTAAACCAAAGTATAAGACATTGGAAATTCACATTTATATCACATTCATTATGCTCAGTCATTTATCACATTTATCTTAGTTTCATACCAAGAATATGTCAATTGAGTGCAATTTGTCTATTCCACAATTTATATGTGTATGCTAATATTATTCATTTGAACATAATTATGAAATCATGTCCTAGATGTATCAATTTTGTTCTATATGCTATCACTCATATGACTCATTAGTCTAACACTTTAAATCTCTCAACAATTTGAGAGACGAGATGCTACACTCTATGTCCGCTGTCTTCTGTTCTTCTTCTTCTTTCTCCTTTAAAGATTCGACCACATCAATTTTCCTGAATGAGTCACCTTCCTTCTTGTTCTCTTGGTCTTCTATAAGGTGGGATTCAAATTGTTTTTCTGCTAATGGTTCTAACTCTTTCCTACTCTTGAGTGTGATAGCCTTACACTGCTCTCTTATATGTACTTCAATATTGTTTAGATAGTTTCCCACACTTCTCTTACAAAATTCAAAGGAAACCTGTCTCATTTGAAGCTCTAGGATGTGAATAGAAGGGGAATAATCTTTTGTTACTTTCTCAAACTTCTCTTCAAGTCTCTTTTAGTCCATTTCCATGTTCATGAGCTTATCCATGATCTTGTCTAATTTAGAATGTCATAAACTGGACTCATCTTACTGAAATCCTAATAGGTGTTGATGTCTGTGAGTTCTTACATTATTAGACCAACAGAAATCTAGGTAGTTCTACCAACCTAAATTTTACATGTTTAAATAACGATGTTGACTTTCCCGACCAAATTGTTCCTTATTAAAGTCTGCAAAGGTCCTTTGCTCCCTGGAATGTGTTTCCTCCATCATCGTTCTTTCTATCTCTTATTGACATTTAACTTTTGCATATTCCTCATTGTTTCCTTGTGAGTGATGTCCAAATTGATGTGTCTTCTACTATGCGCCCAAACTTCCCTCTCTTCTTTCTTTCATTTGTTTTTTCATTTTTAATTAATTTCTTATGATTGGATACCATAATCACAAGAGATAGTGAAAATTTGTTAGATTAAAAGAATTAAACTAATCCTACTAACTCCCTGGCAACGGCACCAGAAACTTATTGAGCAAGTTTTAATCTAATAAAACCCCTAATATTTACAAGTATATAGATCGTAAACTTGTAGTATTAAAGGTGTCGATCCAATAAGGAGTTAGAGAACTAATCTAATTGTAAGTTATCTAAGGCCTAAAAGGATTATTAAAAAGAAAATTAAAACTAAATAGAAAAATAAATTCATGAATATAAATTGATTAAAAATTAAATTACAAAATCAACATACAAGGAATCAAATTAAGCACCACCAAATTAACAATGGAAATGACACAAGGAAGATTAGCCGATTATAAGAAGGGGGATTTATCCTATTATCAAATGCTAACATGATTACTTTTGAGTTAATATGGTATCAGTCCTAAACTTTTGAACGGTGGATTACTCTCTCTCGAGTTATAATCATTAAACCCTAAACCATAACCCCTAATTGAATTATGGAATTTTCAATCCTTCAATTAACAAAAAACCCACAAAACCAATCAGTTCTTAAGCCCTCTAATAGACTATTGGGTCCTCATATAATATCTCTCTTCGTATAAATTCTTGATTCGATTATTTGCAAGATTTGTTAGATTGTTTAACTCTCATTACCCAATCTAATCATTTTGCTATCGACACTCTCTCGATTTGTTACTAAAGAATACAAATACAACGAAATAAAAATACCCAACGTATTAACATCAAAAGAAATCACATTAACATTAATTCAAGAACAAATCCCTAAAGAATTTTAGAACATCATCATCAAACCCAAATTCATCTTATACATTCAAAAGAAAGAAAAATAAATATGAAATGAAAGGTCACTTGGAAGGGTCGGAATAGATCAGGAAGATAGTAGCACTGCAACCCTTCTTCTCCTTCTTTCTTACTTCTCCTTCTCTCTTCTTTTTCCTCTCTCCTTGGATCTTTCTTAAAGTGCCAGCAAATGGAGCTTTTTTTAGATCTTCTTTCTTTTCTTTATATATCTTTTTTCATTTAGGGCAAACAATAGGGTTTACCCAGGCCTAAAAGTTCAAAATATCTCTCAAAAAGTCACATTTTAGAAGTTCGTTTGCATCTGTTATCCACAGGCCACGATCGTGGCCATAGTTCCATGATTATCGCACTTAGTTTTTGCTCTTTATCATGATCGTGGCAGACCCACGATGCTTTTGTCCCTTTGGTCTTAGTTCAGGTTTCTTTTGAATTCTCTTAGTTCTTCAATATTTGATTTGAAATACTAACAAACACATCAAGGCACGTCAAACACATAATATTAAAGCTCAATAGCATGCTCTAACCCATAAAACACTCAAAACACAAATATCTAACCAACTAACACAATTCTAACCCTAAACATGCATGAATTAATTAATTCACCACTAAAAACATACTAAAATGCCTACTAAAACATCATGCAACCTACAACTATTAGGAATGTTATAAACTGTTACAACAATTATTGCTCATAAGATTATACAAGATCTCCTAAGCTCACAAATGGAGATTTATAAGGAAGCTTATGGTGATTTTAGGATACCAATTACTATTAATCAAAGAGACAAACTTAATATAGGTATATATTTTTCTATTTTGTTACTCGTTAAAAATTAATCGCCATTTTATTTTGTTTAAAGTGTTACTTTTGTTATCTCGCACTTGCTTGGTGGAACAAATTCGAAAGTGATGTTCTAGAATTGTAAAGGTTTGAAATTCGAATTATGAGTCCATGTATGAGTGTAACATGGTGTGAAAGAAATTGGAGTATAGTTGAATTCATTTGTTCTAAGAAAAGGAACATATTGGAACGTAAAAGATTAAATGACTTAGTTTTTCTTTGAAACAATTTAAAGCTTTGGGAAAAATATGTTATTATTATTATTAAGTTGGATACAATTTTTTGTAATTTTTTAATTATTTTATTTTATTTTTTACTAGGACTCTTAATAGAACAAGTATTCTATAGATCCAGTTTTCCTTAATCATATCGATCTTTTAACGAATTGTGTTTTTAAGGAACCAGGTTAGATAGATGAGGATGACTTGGAATATAATTTTGGATGGAAAGTATTTATATGTCATTTGATGCAATGAATTTGAATGATGGTGATAATAAGGCTCTACTTAATGATGAACATGTTATACCAAATGAGAATTGGGGTCAATGCAATTTGAGCAAGTATTCAATTGAATAAAGTTTCAGGCTTTCATCTCCCCTCTTTTAATTTCACTTTTATTTGATGTATATGTTAAATTCTATAAATATAATTGTGAATGTTTTTTTTAGGTTTTAATTCTAATTGGTTGTTTCCTCGATATGAACTCTTGTCATAAATTGTAGTAAGTGGAGAGTCATAGATATTTATTATTCTTTTTGTTTGATGTTTTGATGTAATTATTATTCATTATATGATAAAACTGTAACATTTTAAATATTTTATATTGTCATTAATTTTATATCTGTATGATGATTAAATGATCTTTTTATAATAATTATGATCATATTTATATATGAAATATGTGAAAAGTGATATTAATAAAAATAAATAGATTGTTATTATTTTAAATATCTATTATTATGATTATTGGAGACATGGTTAATATAAAATTATAAATTATATAGCACAAATATATTGAGGAATTATTTTGCAATGTTTTTTAAAAATTAAGAACTATTTTATAAATTCTAAAAATTACCTAAAATGGTAATCGATATTGATCAGTACAGGTACAGTATTGTACCATATCCAAATTTGGTACCAGTATCGGTAAGGTATTCATAACATTATTTCTCTCAACTTGAAAAATTATATCAAGTTTTAATCTCATCATTTTTAAGTTTTAAGTTAACTTATAATTAAAAACAACATTGGAAATATAAGTGAGAATTCAAAGTATAATTTATTTTTGCAGTTTTTGTCCTTTTCTTATCAGTTATATTTATGCCATATTTTCTTTAAAGGGTGCTGCCTCTTTTTTTCTTTTCCTTACGAATTCAAACTTGTATGCCAAATTTTCTTAAAAGGGTGTTGCCTCTTTTTTTCCTTTCCTTATGAATTCCAACTTATAAATTATAATAGCCAAAATGAAGGGTTGTTATATACTTCCACACTAACTCGAAAGTTACATCCATGGAACTTTCACACCGAAATCTAAGCGTAATGTCTCTACTAGGTTAATTAGTAAGTCAAAATTGGCATCATTTGAAATCATGTAGAGTTTCTTGCCTGGCCTCGAGATCAGAGGGTACAAGGGTCTCATTCACACACTCATCTATATATATATATGTACATACGTAGCCAATAACTAAAATTTCCCCTCAAAGACATGCCTATATACGCTTTGGTCGCTTCTGTAACCGCAAGTGAGAATATGCCTAAAATAACAAGTGTTTGTAGTGGATAATTGCAGAAACATCTCAATTTAACTAGCCAACACAAGGCTTAGTCTTGAAGAGCAACTTCACTTAATTACCAACACAAGGCTTAGTCTTAAAGAGCAACTTCATTTAATTACTTATTTACTGATTTTTTTGGAAGGGAAAACTAGGTAAAAAGAACATGAGAAGTAAAGAATATAGGAGGACAAACAGGATAAAGAATGGATAAACGGCAGAAAGGAACAGAAAGTTATAAAAGACTCGCAACACTCCACACACACACATCCTCTGGACAGTGGCGGAAGTAGAGGCCAGCTAATGCTCTCGACATAGACTTCACACCAACCACTCTATTATAGTGTCACACAAGCACACACTCTCTCCCTTAACCCCACATCAATTTATATAAAACCACACCTCCATTCATGCTTAAAAACCATAATCATTTACCACTGTATTCTTCTCTGGTCTGTACACCCATATGCCTTTAACACACAATATTCGCATTCTCTGCCCACACTACCCGAGCTAGGTACTCACCACAAGAAATTGCCATACAACTCTATTTCACTGATGGAGTATGGCAAGCTTGGCCCAAGCGATCTTGGAGATGCTTCCTCTAGTTCACAATCTACATACCCACGTCTCTCCTCTCCCCGGAAAAACAAGATCATTCTCTTGTCCCTCCTTTCTCTAGCTTTAATCGCCGTCTCCGCCTTCTCCCTCACCCTGTTCATCACTCTCCGGAGCCGTATCTCCGACCATCCTGACTCTGTTACCCACCGAAAACCCACCCAAGCCATTTCTAAAACATGCAGCAAGACCCGGTACCCTGCCCTCTGCGTCAATTCACTCCTCGACTTCCCCGGTTCCGCCACTGCAGACGAGCACGACCTCGTTCACATTTCTTTCAATATGACTTTGCAGCACTTTAGCAAAGCACTGTACCTCTCATCGGAGATTTCATATGTCGACATGGACCCTCTTGTACGCTCGTCGTACGAGGACTGCCTGGAGCTTCTTGAGGATTCTGTGGACGCATTGTCGCGGTCGCTCTCCACGGTGGCCCCCCCTATGGACGGAACTCCACAACCCATCGGTGGATCAACGCAGGACGTCATGACATGGCTCAGCGCCGCGTTGACTAACGAGGACACATGCACTGAGGGATTGGCAGACATACGCGGACCTGTTAAAGACCAGATGACGGAAAAGTTAAGGGACTTGTCAGAGCTGGTGAGCAACTGCTTGGCAATATATTCGGGCACCGATAGTGATCAATTTTCCGGCGTGCCCATACAAAACAAGCGGAGATTGATGCAATCCGACGAAACTGTTGGTGAATTTCCGAGCTGGGTGGGGAAGAGAGAAAGGAAATTGTTGGATCTGCCGATTCCGGAGATTCATGCAGATATAGTGGTGTCAAAGGACGGGAATGGCACGTATAAAACAATATCGGAAGCCATCAAGAAGTCGCCGGAGTACAATAATCGGAGAACTGTGATTTACGTGATGGCAGGAAGGTAAAATAGCATGAGAAAGGACAATTACTTGAAAAGCTAACACTTTTAGACACTTTACAATGCTAGTGAACTTTAAACTTTGCTTGATCCATTTTGCAAAATGACATAAATACATCTGATAGTCTTTATGGTTAGAAGTGAGCCACCTGTGTTTTATGTGAGTAGAGTTAAAATTTGAATGATGTGTGGTTGACTTGAGAATAAGCATGATAAGCATGTTGACTAATGTTCTAATTAGCGTAAGATGTATCGCTGGCTGTAATATTCAGGTATGAGGAAAACAACCTCAAGGTGGGGAGGAAGAAGTGGAACTTGATGTTCATCGGAGACGGGAAGGGCAAAACAATCATTTCGGGCGGTAAGAGCGTATCCGATAAGATGACGACGTTCCACACAGCATCATTCGGTAAGACACCCGAATTTCCTTTTCTGCCCCGTGGGTGTGACGTGGGCCAATATGCATGCATGTCCATGAACCAATTACACCCGTGGTATACATTTCTTATCTACATTCCATTTATTGGTGTGTAATTCTTTCGGCCTTTTGGGCAAAAATCTAATAGAGAGCCAATTATTTAAGGCTTTAAAACTTTTCAGTTTCGTCACTTCATATCTATGACATAATGCAGTTCTACAAAAGGAAGTTTGGCGTCCTAAGTCGCTAAGTCGGGATAATTATAATTGCATTCTTTTTTGTTATTACGGCATCTCCAATTCATTGTGTGGCCATAATCTAAAGATGGGACTAATCACATTTTTGGAGGTGGGTCACGTTCATCACATGATTTTATAGTTGTAGTTTTGGCAGTAGTGAATCATCAAAAAGGACTCATGGATTTCTGCACCTCACCCTAATTTGCTTTTTTTTTTTAATCTTAGTATTGAACTTAACTTCTTCTCTTTTTAATAGAAAGAATTCATCTTGTTATTGAACTTTTTCTATATATATATATATATATTAACAATGGTTTTACTTATTAATGATGTATGCAGCGGCGACAGGAGCTGGTTTTATTGCTCGTGACATAACATTTGAGAATTGGGCCGGTCCAGCTAAGCACCAAGCTGTGGCTCTCCGGATCGGAGCCGATCACGCCGTGGTCTACCGCTGCAACATAATTGGGTACCAAGATACTCTCTACGTACACTCTAATCGCCAATTCTTCCGTGAATGTGACATTTATGGCACTGTGGATTTCATATTCGGTAATGCAGCTGTAGTTCTCCAAAATTGCAGCATTTATGCTCGCAAGCCCATGCCCCTCCAGAAAAACACCATCACCGCCCAAAACCGTAAAGACCCAAACCAAAATACAGGTATCTCAATCCACGCATGTCGAATTCTCGCCGTGGCTGATCTTGAGGCGTCGAAAGGAAGCTTCGAAACATATCTTGGTCGTCCGTGGAAGCTCTACTCTAGAACTGTATACATGTTGTCATATATGGGTGATCACATTCATCCAAGAGGATGGCTTGAGTGGAATGCAACATTTGCACTTGACACATTATACTATGGTGAATATATGAACTATGGCCCGGGTGGGGCGGTGGGTCAACGGGTTAAATGGCCCGGGTATCGGGTCATTACTTCTACCATAGAAGCTAGCAAGTTCACGGTGGCACAATTTATTTTCGGGTCGTCGTGGTTGCCATCTACAGGGGTGGCATTTTTGGCTGGTCTCTCACTTTAATTTAAGGAACCCAAAATACGGTAATCAAATTACAGCACTATAAATGAGCACGTAGATGCTGTCTATTAGTGTGTTATATATTACGCCTTTTTCATTTAAATAATTATTCTGTTCCCATTATATTTATATATATATATAGATATATATATATCGATGTAATAACATAAATGCAACGGTTATATGGTACATTTCTTTATATTTGTATTTTCATAAAAACGCTATAGAAAGTTGTGCATGATATTGAGATTTTGTTCTTTGACTCTTGTTATCCAGAAATCTTTTTGTTGATTGGTTGTTGTCATTGTCGTCACACATTGAAGAGTGCGAGGCTGTGATTTAATAATGAACATGATGGTGTCGGTGGAAGTTGAAATATTACATTATGATTGAAAACCTAACATTTGTGGGTCCGGCAAAACAAAAAGGAAGGGAAATGAAACTTACCAAGTTGATAAAGATGACCCACTGGTCAGGATGGTAGAGTGCAACCATCTTAAATGCAGCCCTTGTACAATTCTAACGGTGCTCCAATTCATAGGTACAGTCCTCCGTTTGCCCAGTTTCAAACCAGTGCTAAATAATATTATCCACAAAACTCATGTATTTATTGCAAAATTTGTAGATGAGATTTTTGGAATAAGTTTGAAATTAGGAAAAAGATTTTGTCTCCCAAAAACAGTAATTTGTTAACAGTTGTTTGTTGTATTTTGCTTTAGTGTTAGTTTGTTTGACTCTCCCATTTACGTTGACTTCAGATCGACACCTGACCTCACCCAATTGGTAAAAGAAAATTTGACTTAAACATGAACAATGGTTTTCGTTCCCGATTTCAAAATCTTAGTAAAATGATCGATACGGTTCTTTAGTTGGTTAGTTGGTGCACTGAATTGATGAAGAATGAATTTATGCATCCAACTATTGATTTGTACCCTACAGCCAATTGTTTTGGTTGTAATTTAGTGACAATTATTAATAAAGGCATTATTTATCTTTATGTATTAATATTTCATGTTTTAACACTAAAGATAAAATCCTTAGAATAATTACTGTTAATTGAAATTATAATGAGATCATAATTATGAGATTCAATTTATACTTATGTATTCCTAAATGTTTTTAGTTGTAGTTTCATCAAGACGGGATATTGTTGAAATGGTAAAACTAGCGCACATTATGTTTCTTTCTTATGAAAAAAGTAATTGATCTCATAGATTAAAGTATAGAGATACTTAAACTAATGTGTGAGTGATTATTAAAGAATAAGTCACTGAATTTACCTGATTATGAGAATTCCGGATAGAATATTATTTATGTGGCTATGGATTATCTCATAATGATAGTTGTATAATTGATCCTCAGACTTGAGATTACTAAGGTATCTAGTGTGGGAATTACTATGTTTTGATGTTACTTATGAATCAACCTAGATAATTCAGTTGGTAGTAATTGGATATAGTATAAACCATATGCAGATAGTTGTGTAAGTCAATATAAGATTCGTCAGTCTAAAGTAATTAGAGAGAATATTCTACTATTCTTGATTGATAATGATTTATGGAATTCTCTGGCCAGAGTAAATTGATATTTGAAAAGGTGTTTTCAAATTTCAATTATAAATCAATTACTAATCAGCAAGAATGAACATGATTGGATGATAAGAGTAGACACTGCATCCATACTCTGTCCAATTAGAATATTGAATGACGAAAGGATTAAATTATACTTCATAGTCATGCATGGACAGGTTAAGTTAATCACTTTGACATTCCTAATATTTAGGTAATCATAACATGTTGCTAGACGTCAATCATGATTTATGATTATGAATTATTTAATTGGAGAATTAAAGATAAATTAAAGAAGTTTTAATTTATCTAATTCAAATTGTGAATTAGAATTAGAATTATAATTTATAATCATTATCAATTTATTAGGAACCTAATAGATCACATATTAAAGAGCAATTTGTGAAAGAAAAATCAATTTAATTAAGTTGGACTTAATTATAAAGTTTGAGAAGCTTTGGGGATCAAATATGAGATATTTGATTTTATTAAAATTAAATTAATTAGAATTAAAAGTTGATTTAATTATAATTAAAAAAATTTAATTTTAATAAAAGACTTTTATGATTTTTCTATTTAAATGGGAAAAGCTTTTAAAAGCTAGCACTTTTTGTCTTCTTCCTCTCAAAGTAGTTTGAGAATTGCTCTGTGTATACCATCAGAGGCTGGACATCTAAAGAGCTCGTAATTGATCAATTGAAAAAAGGTTTTCAAAGATTTTTCAATAAGAAAGCGAACAAGATACAATTTCTAAATTGTTTTATGTTTTATTCAAGTTTATTCAATTATCAAGATCCGCTCGGAATCTGTAAAATTTTATTTTTCGCTGCGCCCATGATTCGATCACGGTTGGATTCCAATAGTAGTATCAGAGCTAGGTTTAATTGTTTTACTTGGATTCGTTGCTTGATTATTGTTGATATTTGTTCGCTCAAGGTTACACGCTCTAAGTTTTACTATTTATAACCTCAGTAAATTTCGCAAGTGCATGGATTGTTCGTGTAGTACCTAAGGTATCGATCCTACAAGGAAGGGAATTAGTCCTAAAATCTAACGACGGCTAAGTTCGTAAAACCTAAATTAACAACTAATACAAAAATTAAATCAATTTAGAATCAAATACGAGAAATTAAACACCCAAAAAACAAACAAAAGCGAACTCACACCAATAATTCGAATTTTAACCTAGAAGCGACCAATTGAGAGAAAGGGGTAATTTATTCGAAATTAAAGAAAATCTACCCAATTATGAAAATTTTGATTTAATGGGCCTAGACGATCCTAGGGTGAATTACTCTCTCTCGGGTATTCTTAACCCTAATTAATAATCCCTAACTCAAATTATGGAAATTACGATCTCTCGATCTGCAATTTGTCCAAAACCTAAATTAGTTCTAACGTTGTCTGTTAACCTACCGAAAATCTGTGGTCGATCTCTCGTTACACGACTCTACCAGTTTGATTCAATTCTCTACCTATCGATTTACCTAACTCTCGTTAACCTAAATCGATGATTTTCACTGGCTTACCCTTTCAGTTTATTGCCCAGTTATAAAGAATCAAATTGAATCGTAATAAATTGAAATAAAACATAAGCAAATCAATTTTATTAATCTCAAGAATAAATAAACCCGAAGGTGAGTTTAGACAAAATAATCAACACTCAACGATAAATAATTCTAATCAATCTCAAATCCCATACAACAATGAAATTGAAATAAAAACTAGAAAATACTGTCGGAATGGATCTCGGAGTCGCAACTGCGGGAAGCCACTTGTTTCAGGAATGGATCTCGGAGTCGCAAGCGTATCTCTGTGCCTCTATTCCTTCGTCTCCTTCCTCTATCGATTGATTTCTAACTAGGTTTTCTCTCAGATTTTCGACAGAATCTCACATTTGTTCAGCTCTCTTCGCTCTCTAATCTCTGCTAGTGGCTGCTAGGTATTGTTCTATTTATTTGGTAGCAGCTCTAGGTCAAACTCAGGGTCGAAACGGTCCGAAAAATCACCTAAAAATTGAGTTTTTGTGTTAGCCCGATGTAGGGCACAATCGCGGCCCTGCCTGCCACGATCGTTGCCGGCACTTTTTCCTTTCTGCCATGATCGTGGCCTGAAGTGCACGATCTGGCTTGACTTTACGCTCTTTGTCACGATCGTGGCCTATGATGCACGATCGTGGCCTGTATGTTTTGGCCCAAAACTCTTTAACTCTTTACCGTTCTTCCTTGTTTACCCTGCAACATTAGCACACACATCAAGGTACCTAAAATATACAATTTAGGCTCAAAGATTCAAACTAACCCATAAAAACACTTAAACATAAAAACCAATCTAATTAAGCCCTAAATGCATACTTAACATTCACTTCAACATACAATGCATAACAAATTAAACCCTAAAACATCATACAAAACACTACTATCAACATCCCCATACTTAAACATTTGCTTGTCCTCAAGCAAACAAAACAACAACACAAAAAACATAAAACACAAAAACACACAATGCAATAATGAGACAATGGCTTCGATCTTCATGAAATTAATTTAATCTTGAACACAATCAATCGGTTGTGTCAAATCATTAACATGCAAAACATGTGTCTAGGGGCTCTGAACTAAATATACAACTAACTCAAGACCAAGTGTCAACCTATTTAACTTTTTCAATTTTGCACAGACATTAATAATTTTTCAGTTTCTCAGGCTCGGTAACTATTCCTAGGTATAGTTCCATGAAACTTCAGGCCTAATACAAGTCCGATAGCTCTTTATTTAAACAAAAATTTTTTTTCAGGACTTAGCCTTTTACTCGGAGGCAAACATTTGTGATGAATGTCGATCCGGTTACTAGACTAAGTCAATTGTTAACAGCTTGGTTGAAATGTCATTATAGCCTTTTTATGCGAAGGCACACATTGGTGATGCGTGTCAATCCGGTTACTCAGCTACATCACGTTTTAAACTGGCTACTAGCTTTACTTATAACCCGAAGGTCAGCAGAATATTGATTTATTGAATTAAACTTTTTTTTATTGCCTACCTTATTGCTTTTAGTTATTCATTTCCATGAAAAAATACTAGTTGAGCTACTTAACCTAAAAGGCCTCAAATTATGAATGAATGCGACAATCTATCAGGTGCTAAATCTCCACTAAGTCCTAATTAGGTTGTATAATTATCCAAAGGCCCCTAATTTACTAATTTAGCAGGCTAATGATTGTTCACAACCCAATAGACTATGTCCAAAATTAAAAAAAAAAATCACTCAATCTAAGCCATTGACACATTCACACACTTTATAGTATGCAAAAATTCACATACAAAAGAAAAACACAGAATCCCTCCCCACACTTGAGCAACACATTGTCCTCAATGTGAGAAGGAACACACACAACACATACAAAAATGAAATTTGCAAACAGAAATTAAAATAACAAAGAACAGATAAAATTAAGGATAAAAATAAAAATAATAGAAAAATAAATAACACAAAACAAATTAGAATGGGAGAAAAATTTTGGGTTAGATTTGGATCTTAAAAAGGTGGAGGTGGTGATGGTATGGGAGGTGGTAATTGAATACCCTAAGCTTCAAAATACTGATGAAGTCGGCAGATCTCTCAAGTCTGACGTCTTTGTGTATGTACCAATTCCTTTAATGTTCTGTTGGTTTCAGAGATTGCATCCAAAACCATTGTCTAGCATTGGTCCTCTTCTTCCTATTCCTCGCTCGTTGATGCTTCTTGTGCCAGCCTAGGAGGTGTGGAGCTCGAGCTTGCCTGACCCGTCCTAATCTGCACATGTGTCTTTTCATTTATTCCCTACAGGCTCATATTGGTGGAGTGAATGATCTCTGCCTGAAATAGATGATGGTGGTTAAGGAACTGGGGCAGATGCACTGTTAACCCCATCCGATCCACACCAAAATGTTCTGCGATGGTAGACACCAGGTACCCCATTCTAAGATGGTTGCTCCGCTTTCGCGGAACTATAGTAAGAGCATTCAGCACATGCGTAGATGTGCATACCAGAATACTATGGTCCATGCACCACAGTATGAACAGTTCCTTGGTTGAACACTTGTTGGTCTCTGATTTGTCAAAGACCAGCTGGCACATAAATTTATGCAGCAGCAAGTGTTCATGTGACCGGATAATATTGTTGTGGGCATTTTTGGCATAAAAGCGCTCAATGCCGGTAAGCTGGTGCCAGCATTGGGAGGCACGGAAGTCATCATGTTGGTCAACAATGGTGAATTCGGGGAATCCACATATGTCGCATATAATTTCTATTGTTAACTCATACATTCGCCCCCTCAATCTAAACCATAATTCCTTAATGTTCTTGGGGTAAAAGGTCAGGAACGTGAAAAATTCTAGGGTAAGCTCATCATAAACGGGGAATTAGAATCTAATAAATTGACCCCACTGGATCCTCTCTACTAAGTTCTTTACTCGCTCACGCACTTCTATCCTATCTAATGTATCGAAATCAAAATATTTAGGCACAATAATTTGCCTAGAATGAAGAGAAAAGAAACGAATACCTTCCTCCTCGGTGTAAATAGGAAATGAAGCTCCAAAGTCTGCTGCTTGGTTTTGTCTCCCCCGTCCTGTGACTTGTTGTGGTCCGTGAGGCTCCCATCAGGCGGTTTGCTTATTATGAGGAATGATTGGGTTAAAATACGATGAAAAATTCTAAAGAGATGTTGGAGTGTTTGAAAGTTGGAATTATAGAGAGATAAAGTAAAAGTGAACGTGAAGGTGAAAGTTAAGTAAGAATTGAATAAATAGGTAGTAAAAAAGGTAAAAGTGGTAAAGTTGTCACTTAAAGTTTGCGTCCTTTCCTTTTTATGCATAGTCGCAGACAAGTCACGGTTATGGCCAGTGTCTATACCCTGACACCAAGACCTTCTTTTCCCAATTCTTTTCTTCTTTTAGTTCATAGTTCTTCTTCACCTCACTCAATACGCTTGCGTACTCTTCCCATGATTCTAAAATCCTATTCCTTTTTTGCTTTTATTGAACCGAAACAAGCATGAACCTAACTACGAAATTCAACTAATCTAACAAGATTGAACAACAAACTAATTTTTCTATGGGTTGCCTCCCATGTAGCGCTTCCTTTAACATTGGTAGCTCGACGCTCCTCGTAAAGCTCATGGTGGTTGGAATGGCTGATTTGATGGTAGCATTGTTATTAATCTAAAAGTCTGAATATTTGTTACCGTATTGCAACTACCACCGTCTTTAGAGTTTTCTTTGCCTCGCCTTCTCATTTGCGAGTGCTTCTTTCAAAAGGCATTTGTAGGATTATCAATGTCTTCCAATTCTCCTCGAGGTTCGAGTTTATTAAGATCCACTAGAGTTAAAGGAGCTCCATACTCTCTAACAGTCACCTTGAAGGTCAGTTGCTCCTTCCCTACTCGTAGAGTTAGTTCGCCCCATCCACATCAATCATTGAGCACGCAGTGGCTAAAAACGGTCGTCCAAGAATCATTGGAGTATCCTCATCTTCATTGATATCCAAAATATAGAAATCCGTAGGAAAGATAAAATTACCAACCTTGACTGGCACATCTTATATGATTCCCATCGGTCTAAGTGAAGTTCTATTGACCGTCTTAACCAAAAACTTTGTGGGCACTAACTCTCATAACCCCAATTTAAGTCTGAGAGTGTAGGGTATTGCATTTATAGTTGCACCTAAATCTACGACTGCTTGATCTATAATGATCTTGTTGATACTGCAGGGGATGAAAAAGTCCCCTGGATCATCCTTCTTCACTATGCTGGGGGTGTCTTCCAGTATCCGCTCTTTCCCCTTCTTTGTGACAGACTCTTGTAATTTCAGTTTATATTACATTCGTTCTGTCACTTCCTCGATTTTGTTTAGCTCGATTTCTTGTAGCATTCCTGCTGTCCTCCAAGCATATAATTCCTCCTGAGCAAAGAATTGGTGTGGGAATACCCGTCAAGTTATGTGCACTAATTTGCTCACAATCTCACTTGGAAGTTTGTCTTTGACTACTTGAACTTCTCCTTTGTCCATCTCTTCCAACTCCTCGTCTTGAGTTTGGCTTACAACCATGATACACTCCTTCGGGCTCGACTCAGTATTGTTTGGAAGAGTTCTAACATTCCGAGTTGACATTGCTTCCTCGAGCTGCCCTACTTAGGCTTCTAAGTTGTGGATAGAAGAAGCATGATTCTTTGTGACTTGCTTGAATTTACTCTCGAGCCTCCTATATGCTTCCTTTATTCCCCCTATCTTATCCAAAATTTTGTCCAATTTTAAATCCATCAATCTTGTTTTGTCCTGTGGGAAACTCGATTGTCCTTGGGGTCTGAACTACCCTCTATTGTTGTTGTTAGACCAGGAGAAGTTTGGGTGATTCTTCCACCTAGGGTTATATGTGTTGGAGTAGGGATTATTAC